>JAOTQP010000362.1:5018958-5032968 GCA_026413545.1 Cichladusa arquata | reverse complement strand
TACTGCTCCCTGTCCTTTACTTCTGTCCTGTTGCCAGAAGTCTGCGATATTTGTTATATGGTAATACAACTCAGTGCAGCTGTTCTTACAGTTCTGACAACAGCCTCTGCTCCCTCATCTGTATCACTCTCTAACCTATGTGTTCTTTAATATTCTTTTTTCCTTTATTTTTTCTTTTTATTATATATTTTCTTTTTTGTATGCAATCAAGCCACTTTTACCCAAGCTGGCAAGAGAAGTGGAATGGGAAGTAAATTAGTTTTCAAAGCCGTCAGGACACTCAAAAAATAGTAAGGAAAAAAGGTGGCAAAGTGAAGCACTGTAAGGTTTTGCTTCACTAGAAAGAAAGAAAAACAGTGGCTGCTCATAAAAATGCCAAGTGAATTGATGTTTCATTAAAGAAAAAAATTCCAGTGGCACAAAAGACTAATTTAGGTCTTAACATGCCACACAGCCACTGTTTACCATTCCCATAGATAAAGGGTAAAATACATTCATGGTCTGGTTGGCTGTGCATGTATTTATTACACCTGGGACACTCAGTGCCCTTTAGACAGCAGCTACAGCAAAAACAATTACCTTCCTTTAAAACAAAGTTACTTGAAAACTAAGAACTATAATAAATACTGTCCTTACCTAAAGACAAGCAATATTGGAAATGAAAAACATTCATCTCCTGATTTTCCTAACTCAGAGACTTTGATCATGACTTATGGATTGTTAGTTTACCTGAAAATACATTTTTGTGTTGTTTGAAATACCCTAAAAAGGGATATTCTGTTTCACAAAAATAAATAAAACCTAAGAAAGAACAAAAAGCACGGGATGGGATGAGAGTTTATTATTTATCTTATTCTGGGCTACAGATGAGCACCAAAAGTGCTGAAGGGCAGTATTTTAATATGCTACAAGACAACAGAAATAGCATTCCTTGACCTGTTTCAAGGTCAGCACGCTCCAGTCCTTATTTATCAAGTAGGTCACCCTTTCCTCCAGTTTAATAAAGGTTTACAGGGCAATTTATGGATTATGTGAGAGCTTTATATCAGTAGTGGTTCCAGTTGTGCCTAGAAACTTCCAGGACAGCAGCACCCTTACAGAGGCATGGGAAGATCTTTTGAATTCATGAATTTATGGATTTGGTCTGCAAACTGTTAGAACTAAATTACTGTTAAAGCAACCAGCAATTACATCACCAAGTTTTGAAAAATAAATTAAAAAAAAAATAAAAAATAAAAAAGAAAACAAAGCAAGCCCTGTGGTGCTAGGAAGCCATAGGGTATGAGAGGATGAATACACAGAACATTTCAAATCTTTCCCTGCACAGGTCACACTTCCACTCGAATTTTCAGGCTTTTTCTCTAAAGAGATCTGGGTCAGGACTAACTTTTCCACAGAAGCAGGCTCATAAAATAGCAACAATGAATATGAAAAGAAAAAGCATGAAATTGAGATTTGCAGCCATCTCTCACATCAGTAGCTCACCTCTCAGTTTTCTCAGCCTTACTTCCTCATTAAAGGAATTTTTTCCCCCCGTCTACACATAAATTATACACATATTATGCACATAATTATGTGCATGAATTATAATGATTTTAATTGCTCTATCTTCTTCAGAAAGACAGATACTCTATTTATGCATGCTCTCTCTCCATGTAAGCAAGGTATTTCTCTGCTCTGGAATTAGTCACACACAGCCTGAAGTTGTACTGAGTGAATGGCACATGTGAGAGAACTTGAATAGTTTTGGGGCTGATTTCACCTGCATTTAGCAAACAGGTTTACATTAAAGTAGATGGATAAATCTTTGTTCAAGGACTCCTCTATGATGCTTCAATTTTTACCAAAGTTACCAAACTTTTTCCATTCACTTCCCCCCACACACTGTTTCAGCCAATGCTTTGCAATCTCAAATCCATCCTGGATTTCAAGAGTTATTCACAAAGCTATTTAGGAAAAAAATATGGTGAAACTTCACTTTCAGAGTTTGCAGATCTGATTTCCCCACAGAGCACAGCCAGCAGGTCAAACCCCACAGGAGTCAGTGTTTTACCCATTATTAGCTTCAGTGGAGGCCAAATTTCTTGCTCTATTTAAAAATCATTTTGTTTGAGAAAAGACAGTATTTCAGGAAGTAAATATTGCTGGAGCTGTTGGAAATTAAACTCTTTTTTTTTTTTTTCTCTCTTCTCCTTCATTTTACATTTGACACATACTACTTTTTCTAATGTTACTCCCTTTATACCATGACTATTTTTTTCAAACAGTGTTGGTACAACCACAGGATTCATGTAAGGCCAGAACACTGCTGGTAAACACAAGAACAAATTTGGCTTCCAAAATTCTAAAGTTTTGCAATAAAATCTTTGCTTCATGTGCATTATTTTGCATATTTGCAAACAAGTTTTCACATCTGAAAACCACAAAAGGACAAGTTAATTTTGCACATGAATGCATGTAAGAATATGCAGGTTTTGTATTACCAGTACAGTTAGTACAATATGCACAAAAAAAAATTAAAACTTCTAAATATCTTTTCTTATTATAAGAAAATTATATTCTGATATTCACTGGTGTGTTTTTCTATTCAGCAAGACACTGATGCATAAAGCAAGCTCTAGGCCTCCTGTGAAGCTACACTGAAGTCCATATTATTTAAACCTGTCATCTCAAAGCAGCTTGTCCCTGAATAATTTGCTAAATGGGGATATCCTGAGAAATTACATATTTCTTCCTGGAATTGAGACCTTCATCCTCAGACTGGCTTAACATGAACCTGAGCTGATCATTGTCAATAAAAAGTATTATCTGGGACTGTAAGTTCAAATTAAAATAAAGAAATACATAAGCAGTACTCAACAGTTCCTTTAAAATAGTACTAATGGATAAAACAACCTAAAGATTTGATTTGTTAATGCCAGAATATGTTAAAAGAGAATCCTCAATGTAATAACAATGAGACACTGGAACCAGTAATCCCTGGAGAACAAAGGTTCCTCCAGCAAGGCAGCCTGACTCAGTATCTGCAAACTGGTGAAGGCAGAAACAAGGTTACAGAACATAAACCATATTTTGAATCATAGGTCTTTCTATTCTCTCAAACAATGAAATGTTTTAAAACTTAATAAATGAATATTTCATTTTTATAAATGTACTTTTTATTTCCATGAATAGAACGATTCTCTCTGCAGCACCAGAAGAACAGGCAATTAAGGAATGAGCTGATCAACCACATTATGTGACAAGGGACAACATGAGAGACTAATTAGGTCAGCCCCACTTCATTCTTCTCCAGTAAAACTGTGTCTGGTAGGTAAGGAGTTACAAGTTGCAATTAACATCAATGATGAATTAATCCCTTCTCATTTGGGCCAAAAGTAGGTTTCCCATTTTAAAACACCATACTGAATTTTGTATTTCAACACTAGCAATACTGTATATAAAAACCAGAGGGTTTTTTATTTTCATCATAAAACAAGAACAAAACAACCGTTCCTTGTTTTTTAAGTGAGCTTGGCATTCATTTTGTAAACCAACTTGAGATACCCTGTGGCTCTGATTTAGGGTTTCTTTTGGTTTTGTTTACTGTGACCATTCATTCCTTACCCAAGGAACCATCCTGTGAATTCAGAATTCAGCCCAGTGCAGAACCAGATCCTGTGTGCCTTCATGGTGATACAGAAGGAAAACAAGAGCTTAGACTGCCAAAATCTGATGAGAGAAAATATAAACCTAAATAGCATCACTGAAGTGATGACTAAAGGAGTAGATGCACACATAGCTTACATTACTAAGCCAAATATTGTTAAAAAGTTTGTTTCAACACAACAAATATTCTAATGATCACTCCCAAGATAATTTACTTCTATTTTTTTTTAATTTCATTTTTAAAAACAAGAGAGTTTTAGCTGGATCTGACTTTTTATCTCCTCTCAATTACATAGGACCTGCAGTCCAATATAAATCTAAAATATAATACTTTTAATAGCAGCTAAATCTTGAATAAAAATTTTTTGAAGTCACTATTGGATAACAAGTGACATATTTGTCACTAAAATCACAATCCACCAAAACATTCCTACCAAAGTTGGGAGTTTTTAAAAATAAATAAATAAATCTTTTATGCATGTATTAGGATAGGCCTGGTTTTTGTAGGGTAGCTGGGCAATTAAATCTCAATCTGGCAGGACCTTTGTTGGGAGGGAAAAAAGCCAAGCTTTTCTTCCCCTCACTTAGGCACCTCCACCACTGTGTGTTTGTGCTCCAAAAAAAAGAAGAGGTGCACTAATACAGCCTTGCCCACAGTTTTCTGGCAGAAGCTGCCCAACACCAAGTTCTCTTCAAATAAAATAAATTTGTTTGTATGCTTAAAAAAAAAAAAAAAAAAAAAAAAAAAAACACAAAAAACACCAACAACAAAAAAACCCAAATACAAACCCAAAAAAACCAACAAAACCCACACACCCTCCCCAAAAAAATTGTGAATGTAAAGTTTGAGCTGCATAAAACTTCACCCTGCTCTTACTGAAATTTCTTGGATGTGATTAGTACATTTGTTTCTATGAGGCTATTATTAAAACAAAAAAATATACCCACTATTCATTTAACACACTGTCAAACCCACCAGCTATTTTAGTCCTGTCATTGCACAGCTGGAGATTTTAATTTCAAGATTTTCACTGACTTTAGGAGACAAAAGTTTGAGAAAATTAAACCCACAGAATATGAAATAAAAGACTGTAAGCCTTCAGAAAAGAAGAATTAGACCTATGGTTGAAGTATAATGATTTCTTGGCTCTTAGTGACAGCAGAGAACAAAACCAATATATTCCTCATACGCAGTTCATATCAAATGATCTGGTCAATCATTAGTCCCTACCCAAAAATTGAAGTCTATATATGCAAAAAAAAATCGGTTTTGTGATCAAGGTTTGCCTATTTTTTTTAAGAATAACAATTTCCTACTGGTTAAATTTTATGGTAGTCTTCCTTGGGATTTGAATAAAAATGTTTTAAGAGGAAACAAAGTCCATCCTAGTGGGACTCAAACCTCAGCAATTCCAGATGGTCAGAGCACAACAGCCACCAAAGCATTTCTAGGTGTTAAAAAGAACTCCTTCAAGCAGGAAATAAACACCTGGCTCAGAATGCCAAGCAGAACCAGGCTGGCTGGAGAAAACCCAGTGCATTTCCGTCACACAGGCATTTACAGCACTGCCAGAAACAGAGGGGGCAATTTTGACAATGCTATTTGAACAACAAAAAAAAAAAATGGGGCACTGGAAGAATACTGAGAAAAGTTCTTAAGCCATTTCTTCCTGTTTTATATGCAGTGATAAGGCTGAAAGTGAGTAAATTTATGCAACCTCATTTTTCCCTTGTGAGGTGTCAAGGTTCAGAGAGAAGTGCCCTCTCTGTTCTTGTGTGCTAGAGCTAAATTTAAGTCAGAATTTTGAAGTGTTGTGGGGTAGGCCTCCCAGTGAATTTCTTCGTCTGAAAAGACATTGTGCTTGGCAGGTGGGACACTTCTGTAATTGTGTTGTTTGTTCTGTGTTACATATATACACAGACATATATATCCTGATAAAGAACTGTTATTCCTTTTCCTTCATTTTTGCCTGGAAGGCCCATAGTTTTCAGATTATAATAATTTAGAAGGATAGTCTTCTTTTCCATTCTGGGGAGGTTCCTGCCTTCCTCAGCAGACATTTTGGTTTTTAAACCAGGGCACAAACTTCCCAAAACACATCTCAGACAGCAGAAGATACATCAGAACAGCAGCTTCCAACATTTGTCTGCATTTTACAGTAGTTTGGGGACATTAGTACAGTAGAGGTTTCTCAATCATTTTTTCAGATTATTCCTGCTGCCTTACAGATTCTACCCTTCATTTTGGATTAATTGTACTTGACCTGGTCTCTGTCATGTTGTGTATGGAAACAATAACTCCGATTCTCTCACTCCATTTCTCAAAGTTTATGAAATGCCCAACCACAGCCAGATGCCACAAAAGCCTGCTAGAAATAAAGCATCTATGCAGCTGCTCCTGGCATCACAATTTGATATGTTACCACAGCTTTAATTCACCTGAATCAACTTGGATTAATCTCCTAGGGGTCAGAATGGCAGCTGCCACCACTGCAGGACAACCAGGAGCAAGTAAAAACAGCTACCAGTGCCACAGCTGTAGTGACAGGATGCTATGATCTTTATGGTTCCCATCCCTCTTGGGATAATTTATGATTCTCCACCTCTCAGGACTTTTCCCAGACTTAGATCTGGGAAAAAAACCCAAATATCTCAAGGCTCAGCTAGGAAATTGTCCAGCAGCATCTAAATTTGGCCATCTTCAGCTAAGGGACAGTGATAAGTGTCACCCACTGCACTAAAACACCCCTATTGCAGTTAATCATTGTGTGTCTCCATAACAACATAATTAAAAGTACATTTTAAATTCTTCATTATGCTCGTGTGCATGGACAAGATTAATTTTTAGAACGATGCTCTTGCGAGAGCTGACTTCTATTACAGCCTGGATTGATGAGCATTTTTGAGCAGGAGACAAAACTGACTCTAGCTGAATTAATAATATATGTTATTAATATATTAAAGGACGTAAACAGCTTTAAAAATTGATTTTACGGTGCTTTTTTTGTCATCACAGACAACTTTGTAATTCTGATTCTTTCAAGACAACTATATGTTTAATTGCCAGAAAAAAACGAGTTTTGGCAAAAGAAAAATACCATTTGACTTACCAGCACCCAAAAATTAGGTGGCTGAGATGCACAATAGAAAAGAAAAAATATTGAAAAGTTCTCAGTTTTTCATAGTAAAAATTCATTTCATCCTTACAATGAATGATGTGTTCATAAACAGATTTCTGCAGTAAACTATACCAAAACCTGATGTAATAAACAACTGAAACCATAAAACACAGGCTGTTCAGAACAATTTCTCACTTTCCTGCTGTTCCTAAGCAGAAGAGAGACTCCAACTCCAGGCCAAGAACTGTAATGAACAAAACCAACAATTCATCTGCAGAGATCACAGGGATCAGAATTTTTTGGTCACTTTAACTGTATCTGAATACATCAGCAATAAATTTTTATTGAAGCTGAAAATCCACTTCCAAAGCTAACAAACATTTTTAAAAAACCAAGATATCTGTTGATTTAGAGGACACCAGAATTTACAGTTTCTCAGCCTGATTCCAACACGAGTTTTACTTGTGGAAAAGTGGAAAACATCACTTTGTTGGTAGAAGCACAGCTCATGCACATTGCTCAACCACATACCTGAATCAGAGCATTCCTTGATAAAGGCAAAAAGCATTTTGCAAAGTTTTTATTTAAGATGTTTATTGCTGAGCCTTCTCACCTGCAGTCTGAAATTCAATAAATCAGCTCCCAAATGCAAATTGCTTGTGGACCAGCTGATTTTGTTTTCCCTCATTTAATAGCTGAGCAACATAGTGTTCCTAAATATAGTTAACCAGCACATTTGAGGGCTCATCTGTGAATTAAAGGAAAACGATGCAAGTTTTTTATTTTTACATGTACACAGACTATAGAAAATAGATAATTATGTTTATACCCAAAAAAATTATATTATGGTATATTCTGCTGAAATAACATTTGGTCAATGTACCCATCTCAAAACGGAGATGAGTGAACACTGGTAAGATTTTAAATGAAGTTTAAGAACGACCTCATTGAAGCAATACTTAGAAATCTGAATTACTGCTGAATTAACCTATTTAATAAACTCATCTCGGTCCTTTTTTTCTACTACTATGCAGAAGCATTTCAAGTCAGTTCTGAAGAACTGCCACAAGGTGGAGGTAAAAGCCTAAAAATTGAAATTAGAGGCACACACAGGTCACTGTAATTCTGTCCCCGTTTTATGTTGGTGCAAGGGAATACCAAAATAAATATCACTCGCTTTGGAAGTTACTAGAAAGCTGAACTGAAGAAGGGTGGAAGGGGAAAAGAAGGAAAAAAACAAATACCAATATTTGATCCCAAATGTAGCTTAAATAGTAGGGAAATTACCATTGAAAAATGGAACAAACCCTTTTTCAAATTAAAACCTGTGCAGATCTATATACTGAGAGAATTAGATCCCCGAGGAACACACTTGTGAAACAAGCAGGCAACAGAAAATAAATATTCATAAGTGGTATTTTAAACTGAAGCCATAACACTCCAAAAAGTGCAGTCTGCCAAGGTAAAATCAGAACTCCTTTTCATGAGTATGTTCCCATCACCAGCTGAAGTCCATAACTTTGATTTTAATGTAAATCACACCCGGCTACAGGCAGAAGAGAATCCTTCCTTCCTGCAAAGCAGGAGCTGCACTGCTAACAAACTGCAAATCTGGGTTTTTAAATGCAATTCTACCTGACACCAGTAGCTATCCTGGAAAAGGTTGGCTCAGAGACCTTCCAGGCATTCCGGAGATTTTTCACAGGTGTACTTTTCAACACCTGGACCCTGTACATTCATGCAATCAATAAAAACATCCAGGAAATTTTAAAAATAAATTGTGGGGAATAAAGGGCCAATATGGTGACCAAACTTTGCTTTTAGGGAATTTTTCTGGTCCATTCTCTTCTATCCTTCCAGCTGTAGAGGATGGCATCAAAAGAAACAGGTGAGAGCAGTTTATCCACACCTGGCTCTGACAACAGTGTCACTGACAGGATTTTGTGGGTTTGGACCACGGCATGGTCTGTACCACACCAGGCCTGTTTGTGCCCAACAGGATTCACCTTCATCAATGAAAAATACATATAAAATGAGACTATTCTTATATATGAACCAATGAAAATAACTTTTTCCTCATAAATTGGCAGGATCGATCAGAAGAGTACCACTGTGTTATTCCATAGGTTATTAAGGAAAATTTATCTCTGGATCCTTACCTTTATAGATAACTTCAGATTTCCAGCTGTTAACTGGGACTATCATACAACAGACTCAGAACAGCCCCAGGAAATTCAGGTAACATTCAGCTGGCAGCCAGTCCCCAGCTCTGCTACCCAGGCTCAATGCTAGGGGCCATTGGCCAATTACAATAAATTAGAGGGAACCATTAATTAATTAATTCCTCTTGGGGTAGAGAAACCATTACAGAGAGCTCTTGATGGATTACTGCACTTGAGAAATCACCAACCAAATGAAATCTAACAATCCAATGTTGGATTCTGCTCTTAAAATGCTGCAGTTCTGGATGTATGCCCAAACTGGGGGACAAGTCCCTCACCAAGAGCTGGAACATGCTTAGAGGTGGAAGTTGCACTGGGTTTGGCTGGAGAAGTTGTTTTGGTTTTTTTTCAGTGCTGCTTTGCAGATTTGAGACCAAAACAGTGTTTTGAGAACAATGTTTTACTGTTGCTGAGCAGCACTTGCACAACATCAAGGCCTTCTGTTCCTCATTCTACACCTGCAAATAAGGTGGGAGTGGGTGGCTTTGTTCAGATTTTGTTAGAAGGAACAGAGGCTGATAAGATCATGATTATCTTTTCATCAGGTGTCCTGTCTGCTGTAAGAGGAACCAGGGAAGATTTTTTTTTATATTTCTCATGTTCAAATGCAGCAATATTATGTGTGAGAACTGTTTATTGATAAATGTCTCTGCAGAAGAGGGGATAGAAAAGAGAGAAAGGGGGAAATTGTGGAAGCTTTCTCTGCCCTGGCCAGCTGTCAGCCCTGGAACAGGGCTCCCCTCTATTTTCTGCCTCCCAAACACATGGCACATGCTGGGGCTTTGTGCACAGCCCCTATACTTTAATTTTTCACCCCATGTCAGAAAATGGATTCATAACATATGCTGAGGCATAAATAAAAACCAAATTGGTCTCTCTCATCAGGGTCTGGTTTGTAATACAAAAAACAACAGTCCTGGCTGAGTGGTCCAAGCTCCCCCTCTCCTTGGGTTATAGAAGCCAATTCCTGCTCCCACACAGGCTGAACCCCACCTGTTTTGGATGGCTCATTCTTTTGTCGTGCAGTACAAACATCCAGAAATGACCTCCACCAGAAGTTTCCCATTATTTCCATTGCAGTGCTTGATAGAGCCATGGAAAAAGCACATTTACCTTAAAGAGCTGACTGCACAGCCATCCAAAGAGGAGAAAAATCTCTTGAGGTTCATCACTCTGTAGCTCATGGGAGATTTAACTATTTCCAGCCATTGAAGAGAGGGGGATGAATATCCTTTTTTTTTTTTTTCTGCAAAAAGAGTACAACCCTGCTGAGTTCTAGGAAGGCTCAGTGGTGTGGGGCCATGTGAGTGGAGACCTCGGTGAATTAATTGAGAGGTGCCTGTGCAGCAACAGATCTTACCCTCTGCTCAAAGAGTGTGATGGGTCATCACTGTAGTTTGAGTTCTGTAGGCATAGCCCCCCTCAAACTATTTACCTCTTATTGACATCCCTTGGATCCCTTCTAGGGTCAGCTCATAGGTTCCCATCTTCAAAAAAACTGCTCCAAAGGCTGTTTGCCCCCATGGCAGGAGTCCCAGTGGCTGCAGCAGTGATGCTGCCAAATTGTCTTCTTCAAATGCTGGCACGCTTGCCAAGCTTGGGACTACATTGGTTTGTTTTCCAAAAGCATGCAACCATTGCTGTGTGGCATCTGAAACAGCTGCCCGTTCACTGCTGTTACAGAGCTCTGTCTTTATTATCTTTATTTGAACAACTCTGTAAGCATGAGCCGGGCCATCACTTCAGGCAGAGGGCCATGTCTTCATAAATACTGGATTTGGCCTGACATGCAAATTTCCTGGCTTACAGACCCCACTTCAGTGCAGGCTCTGGAAGGGAAATAATTGACATTTTCAACAGCTAAAGTACTCATGTCTGGGCTGATCTCTCGGTGGGAAGAGCCAAATCAGCAGCAGCACCAGCAGGTCACACATCTGTGTTATTGCAGGGGCAAACTGCAGTGAGGTTTGAACTGAAATTCAGAGCCCAACTTTTCCATGAAGCTGTGATGGAGATGAAAGACTGGAAAAAAAATCCATTTAAACTTACCAACACACCCAAAGGTCACAGAATCACAGAATATTCCAAGTTGGAAGGGACCCACAAGGATCATTGGAGCTTCCAAGAGATTTTTCCAAACCAGGTGCATCACCCATGCCAGGATCTCCTCTCTCACTCCTGCTCCCAATCAGAAATTCATCTGCTGAGCCAGATGATGGGGACAACAAATACCAGCCTGAAGGCTGCTATCATAGTCCCACAACAAGCAGGCTGTGGAGCAGAACTCTCTTGGATCTGACTCTTTTTTATGATGTTTTTCTTCTATGCAAGGTAAGTTGATACTTCCAAGGGGCCAGATCCAGAGGGGCCAGGTGTGGGTGGTTCCCTGCCCTGCTGCAGCCCTGGATCTGAGCTGGCATTTCTGACTGATAACTGAGAACAGGATTCTCCAGAGGCATCCTTTGAGCAAGGATGCAGGAGGAGCCCATTTGGACCAGACTTTCCTGCTTTGTCACAGACCTGTCACTTTCCCTCCCCTTTCCCATGCTCTTACCAGCTCTTCAGGATGCAACCAAAACCACCACCTTAAGGACACGCACAGCATTTTGTGACTTTTTGTTCTGCTGTCACTAGCAATACTGACGTGAAAAAAATAATAATGAAACTTAGCAATTATATAGCTCTTTATATTTTGAAATCTCTGTACAAACATTACTTAAACAAAGCAAGGTAGTATGCAAAACAGTCATTGCTTAAAATAATCGACCAAGGGGTTGTGCTTCAGCAGTGACACTGGGAGAAGGACAAGGATGCTGGAAGGAAAGCAACAAACCAGAGGTATAACGAGGTCTCCTCTTCAAATTTGGGATTATGAATGGAGAAAGTGTCAAGGACAGTATCTGAGAGTGTTCTTTAATAACCTTACACCAGGCAGGTAAAACTGATGTATTTGCACTATCACACAGGAGACTGGGGAGGAATAACTGCTTAATGCAAATAATATACAGCAGAATTATACATATGGATGTATAAATGCATATTCACACACACACACATTAGATCTTAAACTTGTTGAGGACATCTCAGCCAAACTGCAACAAAAATTATATTGTTATGATAGTGATGAAGGTATTAAAAACATAAAAACACAGCAGTGACACCAACTGTGGATCTTTCCCTCCAGAGAACAGGTATTACTTAAACTGCTCTACCTGCTGAGACTGGCTGCAAACATGGCTCTCAATTCCTCTCTCTTGGGATGACTGAAGAAAACAAAACACAGCTACCCACAAAACTCCGAGTCACAAATGCTGTTGGTGCAATTAACTGCACATTCATTAATGGGCAGTGGGACAGGCCTTTGGCTGAAAGATTCTGGAAAACACTGACATGATCAACAAGTAATGTGTGCCCTCCCAGGTCCAGGATTCCAGCCCCAGCCCAGTTCCTGCAGCTCCTCTGGTGATTGGTTTGAATCATTCCCAGCTAGACAGAAACAAAACCTCTGTGCCTCTGCCAGCACTAACCCCAGAATAAACATTACCTCTTCTGCAACAGGAGCACACAAAGTGAAGGTGGAAACATTTAAGCTCAACTGAAAACACTTGTTATTAAAAAATAAATAAATTAATGGATAAAGAAACCCAACAAAAACCACACAGTGATTCTGAGACAGAACAGTTACATTTTATACATTTTATTTCTGTGGGGTCTGAGCTTTTAAATAACACGAGACATCTTTCTTCTGACTCTATACCTGAATTGCAACTCTCCTTCTTTTCAGTAAACTTTGGGATAATTTTCACAGTGGACAGTTAATGATGATGAAATTAGAAAGAATTCAAAGTGCAGCTTCTCTGCAAGCATGAGCCTTCCAAACATTAATTTAAGGAATGGAAATAAAACTATTTTGAAAACTGCTGATATTTAAAAAACCTAAATTTTTAATTATGCAGTGACCATGACTAAGCAGTTCTTAGAACACATTCTCAATTCCTGGCTGGCAATTTTTCTAAAACCACAGCTTCCTTTCCAAAGGCAGCACTACTCCATGAGACAGGCTCTGCCTCATGCTCCCAAACTCTGAACCAACAGCTCCAACTTGTGCACATTTGCACTGAGAGCACAATGAGTTTTGGGGTTTCCCTTGGCTATATGCACTCTGGGACATCACAAAATCATGGAATGGTTTGGATTGGAAGGACCTTAAAGCTCATTCAGCTCCATCCTTCTGCCATAGATAGGGACATCTTCCACTATCCCACGTTGTTCCAAGCCCCACCCAACCTGGCCTGGAACACTTCCAGGGATGGAGCAGCCACACTGGGCACCCTGTGCCAGGGTCTCACCACCCCCACAGGGAAAAAATTCTTCCCAATACCCAGACAAAATCTAACCTCCCTTAGTTTGTAACCATGCCTCTTGTCCTGACTCTCCAGCTCTCTTGGAGCCCCTCTAGGCACTGGAAGGGGCTCTAAGGTCTGCTCAGAGCCTTCTCTTTTGGTGAGCAGCCACAGCTCTCCCAGCCTGTCTCCAGAACTGATGGAAGGCAACACCAGTTCCGTGATCCTGAGCCTTTCAGCTGCCAGTTTTTAGATTTAGAGGAACCACACACAAAAACCTTCTACTCCAGCTTCCTGTGCAGTGACCAGCCATGAAAAGATTTCTCCAAGACAAGGAGAAAATGAGAATTGCCAGCTGTACAGAGACCCCACTAAATCCCTAAGCAGTCACTGCTCTCATCATCAGTTGTTGCAGGGAGAGAGCCAGCTGGACATCCCCACTGCCAACAAGCTCCTGCACAATAACACTCACACAAAGAATAATCTACACTTATTACCAGGTCCTGAGTACAGCCATAAGCAAGATTTCAAGTGTTAACCTTTAGGCCCACATTTTATTAAAATGATCCTGCAGAACATACATATATATATATATATATTTAAAACATCTATATTTAAAATTATCTATTTATCTACCCTATAAAACTTTACTACAAGCCAGACCACCAGCTGGAGAAA
>JAOTQP010000362.1:4991229-5018945 GCA_026413545.1 Cichladusa arquata | reverse complement strand
TCAATTTCAAGTATTCATCAACATTAAAGTTGTTACTCTAAGTCCTTTGAAGATCCTGAGACAATACTCAATTATAATTATGTAAATATTCAATCCGAATAATTATATAAATATTCAATCAAATATAAGGGAAAAAAAAAAAGTAAAAGAACAGAAGCAGCTCCCAGAGCAGCAGTAGAACTTTGCTGTGTAGGCCAGCTCTTACCTAGCCAGGCTAGGCTTTCCAGAGCCCTCAGCCTCCAAAAGCTGGTCTCCTACAAAATTTGGCAGCTCCAGAGACTGAGATGTCTTATCTTTTGCAGTCACTTGAGATTACATACATCACTATCCCTCCTTGCTCAGTGAGAGTCATTGCCAGGGAACTCTCCCTACTTCCTTCCACGTGAGAACTGCACAAAAAGGAACAAGGGATTGAAGGAAGCCAAGCAGTACTTTTTTGACTCCTGGAAGACAGATATGGATTGCACACAACCCTGGAAAACTTCTTTTTAAAATCCCAGAATTACCGACAAGAGAACTCTTCCTCATAAATAACCTGACACCACTCCTTCATCAAAAGATTTTGGCATGGAACGTATTTCCGTTGAAGCTTAAAGTTAATAGCTCATCCCAACAACTAAAAAACTATGTCTATAATACTATAATTCATAAAAAAAAATACTTTGAGCTACTACTTTCCTAGTCCTCAAAAAAAAATTCAGAGAGACACCAGCTTTTGAATGAGTCCCTTAAAAATGACTCCAAGAAAACACACACGGCGTGACCACTTTTTCCTGAACCCTGCAGAAACATGTTCACACACTCAACTACAGCCCCAAACAAAACTTGTGTATTGTGACCAAGACAAAGTCAATCCCAAAGGCTGGTGTCCCAGTGCTTGCAAAGTCTGACCACATACAACTGAATTCCTTTTTGTTTTGGAAGATGTCAGTCTCCACCTCGGCTGGATGATGACTCCAAGAGCTCTGCTTGGCCTGCAGAGGCCACGGGAGTGCTCTCAGCCACCACAAAGGTGAGTGAACCCAGCCCTTCTGCTGCAGCTTCCTCCCCCAACATCTGGAAAAGGCAGTAACCTCCAGAAGCATCAATTCCCTGAGAGGACCCCTGGCTCACAGACTCTCTTGCCTTCCCAGAGGAATGCTTGCTTCATCCATAGTATCACCCAAATGTACTGTTTGCACCTCAGTGTCTTGCTCCCCAAGACATGAACCCAGAGACTTCAACTCATGCACAAGTGATTTCCAGGTTTGATCAGGTTTTGAAGCTGAGAACAGGTTCCTACTGGAGCAGAAATGCCTTAGCCTTCATGACTGGATTGGCCAGAAGTGGGTTTACACCAAAATCTTCAACACCCCAAGGACTTGCTGACCCCGAGGTGCTCCTACACAGCAGTTAATCAAACCACAGTATCTTGCTTCCATCTTACATTTTTACATAAAGCAGAAGTGTCCATACCTTCAGGATAAACACTTTTTAGAGGAACAGTCAAAATGGATGGACACACATTTGAGAGCAACTTACCTAATTAGCTTCATGATGCCCATCACACATAAAGCCCAAAGGCAAGGGAATCTCAGACACAACAATTTGGCTGAAAGCAGATATAACTCACAGGAAATAAGTTTTAAGGACTGGTTTCTCTGTTACAAGAGCTTCTAGAGGAGAGCAATTAATACTCAACAAGTGACTGGTTTTGGCAACTCAGACTTGGTGCCCTTAAAATGAGCAGATTTTTTTAAAGCTGTTACATTGCTGTTACAGTTCAGATGGTGTTCAGATGAGTTCCTGGGATACACAAATCATCTACTTCTAAACAGGCTTCTGCATGTTATAGACTAAACTTCTTAACTTACAAATAATTATTTTGCTGTTTCCAGTTTACAATGGTAAAAAAATGAAGACTTCACAATGGGTATAAATGGGAGGTAAATGTATTTTTAAAAACAGAATAAAAAGCTGCACGTTAAAAACTGGCTCACAGACTAATAAATACATACATCAAAGACATGAAATTTTCAGCAGCTGGTTTTAAAGAGCAAGGAATTGGGAAAAAACTCGCTGTCCAGACTCCATTCTGGCTCTGTGGTCTATGTACTAAAAATATCTGCAGTTGAAAAACAAGTTAGCAGAGGAGTAGAATCAGCTTTGTCACCTATTTTCTTTTTTAAAAATTAAGCTACTTCCTAAAAGTGTGGTGAAAAACCTAGAGAAACTATTAATTTCTTCATGCACTTGATGACATTGAATTAAAAAAGAAATTATTTTAACCCAGAAAAAATGAGTCATTGTATACAGTAAGGACAGCCTTACTGCAAGTTTTCTACAGTAAAAGTATTTCTAGAAATACACCAGAAATTACTTTCCTATAACAAAATATACAATTATGTGTTGGATCATCATTGAGTTTCAATACTTAGGCAAAACAGAAACAGCTACTGTGAAGTTTCAAAAAAAAACCCAAAGAAACCCAACTCCAAAGAGCAGAAGGATGTTGTGACGGCCGTGGAGATGCCAGAAAGCAACGCTGGACACCAGGAATCTCCAGAACAACTCCCTTTCCAAAGTGATGTGCAGTTTGTGAATTAGACTGTGAGAGAAAACTGATCCTGTTCTATGGGCTTCTCCACCCAGGCTCCAAGTCCTGCCTTCAGGAATGCTTTAAACAAACACTCTTTAGCAGTTTGATACTCCGTGGCTCCTTGCTTGGTGTCGTGGTACAGGTTGGGCTTGAGGATCTTTGAGCGCAAGCTGGAGGAAAGCTGGGGGGTTGAGAGACAAGAGAAGGAGAGAGACAAGACCCTATTAAAGCCAAACAGCACCAGAATGACTGAGTTATTTAAACAGCTAATATTAAAAGATGGTAAGGATCTATCAAACAAAACACTGAGGCCAAAAAGCCTCAGACATACCTCCTGGAAGCTTTCTTTCTGAGAGTAAAAAGTGAAACTTGAGCAGTGAAAATGGGATTATCCTTCCAAATAAATTAAAATGTAAAGGCAAGCTCAAAGGAGACAACATCCTTTGTTTACTCAGCTCTACACCAAGGAATGAGCATTTTGGACCAGACACCATCACATCAAAGAATAAGTTAACAAACACATTGTTCTTTTCCATTACTGCATGGAGCAGCAGCCACCTGGCCTCAAGTTGCACCAGGGGAGGTTTAGATCAGATATTAGGAAAAAAAATTTCACTGAAAGGGTAAAGCATTGGAACAGGCTGCCCAGGGAAGTACTAAGTCACCAACCCTGGAAATCTTCAAAAAATGTGTGGATGTGGTGTTAGAGGACAGGGTTTAATGCAAACATGGTGGTGCAAACAGTGATGGCTGGACCTGACGATCTTAAGGGTCTTTTCCAGCTTTAATGACTCTGTGGTTCCAACATGAAGCTTAAAAGAGGCTGAGGAAGTGGCTTCTGAGTACAGCCAGCACATGCAGGTATTTCAGTGAGACTGAAGAAGTGCAAGCCCGTCCCTGTGCAGCTGTACCTTGGCGTGGATGCGCATCCAGCGGCTGTAGAAGGCGTGCTTGCAGAGGCGGGAGGCACGGCCCATCTCATCCTTGCCGGTTGTGGCATTAATGACTTCCAGCCCAGAGTCTCCTACTGTCCAGTTCACACTGAAGTTCGGGGCTTTGCCTGGCTGACGGGCTTCTGCGTTGCTGATACCTGAAGGAAACGGCATGTTTAATGATGATGATAAACACAAGTGCTTGACTTTTGTTTTTTTCTTGGGGGGCAAACAGTCTTAGAAGCAGATCTTTTATTTTGGGGGCATTCCCCTGCAGATTTCTCACCAGCCCGCAGAGGTAACACCGTGGACATGCACTCTCATTCGGTCTAAGTGCTCTCTAGATCTGTCCTTCCCAGCAGGGCAAGTGTGCACTGCTGGAGAAAGCAGCCTCCTTGGCAGAGGGATCATGGAGAGTTCTGTGGCAGGAGTTCATGGGACTCATCTCACTTCCACATGGATGTGAAACTGTGAACCCTGGAAGTGCTCATGGCCAGGCTGGATGGGGTTTGGAACAACCTGGGACAGTGGAAGGTGTCCCTGCCCAGGGCAGGGGGTGGAATGAGATGGGCTCTACAGTCCCTTCCAACACAAACCATCCCACGATTCTACTGAAAGTGAGCCCCATCCTCAGCACCCTGCACAAAGCCAGAACTGGCAGATATTTGGGTCTCCCAGCATAAATCCACTTTGTCCCAGCTGACTCCCCACCTCACACACCCAGTGTTGCACACTGAGCCCAGAGACAGGGACAACCACAGGACTCAAATCACTTTGCTCAGGTGTTCACCTTCCAACTATGGCTCTATCTCCAGGGATGGGGAAGCAAAGCCACCACAGTCTAACCCAAGTGCAAATCCAGCCCTGCTGCCTGCCCAGGGCAGGATTTATTCCCCACTGGAATAAAAAACCCCTGGTGCTCAAAGATGGACTATACATAATGAAAGTCCCAGTAGCTGTTGCCACGCACATGTGACTCCTCAGACATACCTGGGGTACCAAAACTCTATTGAAGATGTCTCAGCTCACCAGGAGAGAGCAAAGCATCAGGACAATTCACTTTCTAGTAAATAAAAATCCCACTTTTACTTTAAGGCAGCTCTCACTGAGAAGCTATTTCAAGTTACTCCACTGTAGAGTGCAGGCCAGGTCCTACACTTAATAAAATCTGAAGAATTTGTGGAAATTGAACATAGGCAAGACAGCAGGATGCATTTCTGGCTGATATCTGGAACACAATCTAATAAAGCTGGGCACCTGGGAGCAGGACTGGCTCACCTGGCTCAGTCTCATGGCACCTCTGGGCCCAGCACAGAGAGTGTGCAAGACCTACAAGGTCAGAATGACTCTGCAAAATTCAGTTTGCTTCCTATCATCAGTTCCTCATTTAATAAACAAAGAAACCCTTTGAAACACAAACCACTGTAACACTTGTATTTTTACCCTTGGTTTGGATCAATCTTGTCACTACGACTGATAAGAATTAATTAACTGAATAATAACAGAAAATAACCTATTTCCCATTTTCTTAAAATATAAGATGAAAAAATTGAGACTTGGAACAAAAGTTGGTTTTACCAAAAGTACTGAGGCAAAAGTGCTAAGAAATTGATGCCACATGACAATTTTTTGTCTTTTTTTTTCTTTTAATTTAATGACATCTATACTATTACCTTTTCTTTAATTCCATACACTATTAAACAAGTACATGGATCAGACAGAGGTCATCAAGTATTCCAAAACACTTGTGATATCACAACCAGTCCCACAAGCAAATCAAATAAAGATGAGAAAGCTGAACATCCAATATGCACTACACTTCCATTGCAATTATGCAATTCCATTCCTTGGTTTCTGATGAATTAATTAAATTAAAAAAAAAAAAAAAGCAAAAATAACCCAGATTTAGGATTTCAAATAGGTTTAATTAATAACACATTCAGCTGCTTATTTGTATGCAAGAACCCTGGAGAGATGTCAAAGGAGTCCCTGATGGTGGATAACCAGTAGCATGGACAGGGAATAAAGGTCATCTCAAAATCAAAGCATTTGATAAAACTTTAGGTGGGTCATATCCTCCACCTCAAATTCTACACAGGAATATAGCACAATATGCTGAGATTAGAAACAGAAAAGAAATTTAGGATAGAAAGTAAAATATTTTACTCTTCTTTGAAAACTAATAGAACTAAACAATTTAGAGAACATTGCTCAGAACTTACTGCTGAATATTATTACAAGGGGATATAATAAACAAAAGCAAAGGTCACTGCTCTTTGTGCCAGTGCTTATATAAATAATAAAGGAGAGAGAGCTAAAACAAGCTTCATTATAATGGACATAGAAAGCTGAAAAACACCAATGTGAACAGCAGGAGAAGGTACCAAGGGAACAGCCAAATAAAAAAAAAAAAGTCAGCAGAAGTTCTGCTGAAGGATTTATTTTTGTCTACCTTAAAAACAAATTAATTAACACCTGGATAAAGATGGTCTCTTTGGGAAGAGTGAACACAGCTGGAGACAGACCTGGCATGTGGGGTGGGGGAAAAACTGAGGTAGGATCATTGATGACACTAAATTATTTTTAAACAGCAATAAGAGGAGCAATAGCAAAAAGTAGAAGGAAATACCTCACATATTGGGTGTCTAGGCAATAAAAGGGCAGATGAAATTCCTCACAGATGAATATAAAGCAACACATCTTAGGGAAAAAAAACACAGCAATCTTGCACAAGGAGTGCTGGACTTGGAGCTTGATATAAGCATTCAGGAATGAGATTTTAGTTTCTAATACTCAGTTCTATCAAAAGGTCAGGTCAATCACCAACAGTAACCAAAGTGAATGTCAGGAATTATTAGTGAAGGATCAAGGAAGGGAACAGAATATATGCCACTACATAGACTAATATTGCTGCTTTACCCTGAGTATCAGGTACTGCCCTGGTCTCACCAGCACAAACAAGGGTCTGCAAAATGATCCTCATGTGAAAGGGTCTCTGTGCAAGGAACAACAAAGTAGACTAAGACACTTCAGCTTGCAAAAAATAGGAAGGAATATCTCAGATATAGAAAACTGAGTGTCATGACCTCTGTTTATGGCCTGGATCTCGCAGAGCACTGGGGAACATCTAATTGAGTAAATTAGCAGAAAAGAAGCTCCTTTGCACAAACCTTTGCACATTCCACAGCCCTCCTTACTCATGGAGGCTGTGGATGGCAAAATGTTGAAACCATTAAAAGAAATGAAACCAGGAATGAACAAATGAAAGATGTGCTAAGGATTTCTAAAATCAGAACCTGACTCGGGTTTCTCCTGCATGCCACACCTCTCCTCAAAAAGAATCTGTGCAGGTCATCCTGCAGATGGACAACTTGATATTGGCTGATTTATCCAACCACCCTCACTCTGATTGAGAAATCATTTTTTTTTTTCAGATTATTCTAGAAATTTACAGTTTTCTCTTCAAGTGGGGTGGCTCAATCAGGGAGAGCTCAACTGCCCTCTGTGCTGGGGTGCTAAAGGCACCCTGAAAAACCTGATCCTGCAACCAAGGCTTCCAAGAGCCAGCACAGGAGGGAGTTTTCTATGAAAAGACAGATTCCTGCTTCCCTCAGCTGAAAAACACCAGCTCTGGTATGCATGTTTCCCATTGGAACTGAATATATGGGGATGTGTTAGTGGTGGACAGGGCAGTGCTGGGCTAATGGTTGGATTTGATGATCTTGAGGGTCTATTACAACCTCAATGATCCTATGATTCAACCTGCTGGCAAAAAGTGTAAGTAAAAACTCTCTTATAAAGAAAAAGAAAATGAAAAGACAATTTTTAGCAGTACAAACAGTATCTCAAAATAAAACACGTAATGCAGGTGCCCCAGCAGACAAAAAATCTGCTTTATTAGAGGACAAAAAGCTATTTTTTCAGTACTTTCTCAGCTAAACAGGCAGGACAGTGGGGCAAGGTATTTCTGTTCTAGTTCATCCCCCTGGTGGAAATAAATCACAGAAGGGTGCATGTGGTAAAAGAAAGAACACAGAACTGGAGACAGGTATTTATTTCTGCTGAACTTGTTCTAGGTGAGAATACACTAAAAATATGTGAATCCAAGAGCACATGGGCAGCTACACGAATGCCCCAGCTGAATCTGACAGCACAGGTCAGAAAATCAGCTTTGACAGACTGAACCAGTGAAAGAAAATACATCAACATAGTTCTCTGCCCAACCTCCTAAAGAGCCTTTCTGTACATTTTTAAGAAGTGTGTTTTTGTGAAAACTCAATAGTTGAGAACATTTCCAAACTCTCTCTGCTGCAGAGCAAGTGCTAGCTCAACTGTTTAAACAGATGGTTCTATTTCATGGGAAATAGATGATAGCACCATTGCAGAAAGATGATTTTCAAGAAGACAAGTTACAGTTACATGCTGTGAAAAGGATAACAAAAACACTTCTCACTCTAATGCAAACCTGCTCGAAGTACACAATAAAAATTCCCCAAAATCAGGCAGAAACAGTCCATACATCAGCTACTATGCCCATAAAACTCTGAGATATTTGGTATAGAATGTTGCAACTGTTACTTACTTGCTAATATAAGGACAAATATGTTATTTAGCATTTTTATACATCCTAGTTCAAGGAATCCTTATTACCTGTCTTACTTAAAGAAATACTCATTGTTCACAATACCCTTTTCCCCACTCCCTCCCTAAATGTTTTTTAAAAATTCATGTCAAGCTTTAAACATGCTTTAAAATTAAAATTTTTTTTCAAAATAAACACATGCCAAAAGGTAACCTCTACAGAACAAAGCAATACACACAGTGAGAGGGAGGATGATATTTCACCTTTAAAGCTTTCAGAGCATTACTACAACAAGCTATTTTAGAATTTAAGACAGGTGAGGTGTTATGTCCATCCATTTTGAGTTATTGACCTAGAAATTGTGAATCAAGTGAATGTTGGCATACTGCTAGATGAACCCAACAAAAATCTGCAATGCAAGAGAAGTGACAGTGAGTGCTAACACACTATTCCACAGGTGGGAGAAGGTTTCCCTATGCCTTCAACTCTCCTCACATCTCCCTAGGGCATGCTCCAAACAGGAATGGTGTGAAAACTTATCCAAAGTTTCATCCCCCACTTCTTCCCAACTTTTAAAGGTCCTTGCTATGGTATTTCTGACTGGCTATCTGTATTATATTTCGACCACAACTTCTCTACGGTAAGCAGCAAGCAGTTTACTCACAGCACACAGTTTGCAAGGTTTTGAGAACTACAAAAATCACAATGCTACTGGAACAGACTTAGTTACCGGCACGGCCTTCTCCATTAGATACTTGCCACTAAGTAAAGGTCTGTTGAGTGTATAAAGAGGTGGTAGATCTTCTATCTCTGCTATCCTCTGGTATACGGCTCTGGATAGATGATCCCCATGATATAAACTCCCCAAGATGATGCTAGAGAAGTAAATTGGCTCCACAAAGAGGCTAAGTAAGGCTCCTTGAATACCCAATACGTTCCACCTAAGAGGGAGGGAAAAACAAAACAAAACAAAAAACAAAAAAACACTTTCTTTTTAATGGAACAAGTAACATCTGCCAGACATAACAGCAGTTAATCACAATGGACCAGACTTCCAACCCTTCCTCCTGACCAGCACATGACCATGGAGAATAAGCTGTGACACCTGCCAGCATTTCAGAGATCAGCTTAGGGGATGTTTATTCAGTGTAATCCTGACTAAAATGACCTAAAACAGGAGCAGACTCTGTAACCTGTACCCCTGCTAACACGCCTGGTGATGTTAGATTCCAGCACTCTAATGTCAGAGATGGACGGGATCATTCATTGGGAGAAAGCCAAACTGAGATTCTCCACCAGAAACAGCAGCTGGTGCCTCCAGAAGACACGTGGCAGAGAGAAGAGCATCCTTCCCAGAGCACAAGAAGGATTGTCTGCAAGACCTCCATACCTCACCACCACAAGGAAAGGCCTGTCCTTCACATCCTAGCCCAGCTGCCCACACCCTGCTGATAGAAAGGGCATGTGCACTGGCCTGCAATATCCATGGGTAGGGACAAAACTGAATATGAAAACTGAAAACATACAAAGAATGTATACAGTCTTTGCTCTCATTAGCTGCTTCACAGATTCCAAACATAAATCCCTGTCTGAGCACTGTGATTTACACTGGATCAGGTCTGGTGGCAGTGATACAGAATGCCCAAGGAGCACAATCCTGATTTTGATTTTTTTTTTTATATTGTGTTCATTTGATCAAATTTTGCCTCTCAATGTCTCTGTAACTGTCACACAAAATAGAAAACCTCAACATATCCTGCAGAGTATTTTCACTGCCTTGGTTCTGAGGAATACTGAGGCACTATGAAAATAGCATATTTCAGTCTTGGAATCACAGAATGGTTTTGCTTGGAAGGGAGCTTAAACAATCTAGTTTCAAACCCTGCCATGGACAGGGACACCTTCCACTATCCCAGGTTGCTCTGAGCCCTATCCAGCCTGGAGCTGGAGTCAACTGGAACAGCCAGACACAAGCAGCAGGAAAAGTTTCCTCTGGTGCTTGGGTAAAACAGCAGAGCACATCAGAAGCTCTCATGCTCCCATAGAATGGTTGTCCTTATCAAAACCCCATGCTATACCAGGCTGCAAGGTCTTCCTAGGAAAACAGGGAATTCAGATGCTGCCAACAATGCTTCTTGCAGCTTGTGCTGGGCAGACTGCACATCAGCATCCTCTCAGGCTAGAAAATCCACACCACAATTGTTTCACTTCTGCAATAACTGAACTATACAGGCTGGCTTCAGGACTTGCAACACATTTTTTTTTAATATAAAAATGGTAAAACAAAGATTATAATCCAAAGAAATTATTTCTTTGCATATCTTTACTGATGATGAAAATGGAGGCAATATGCATTAATTTACTCACCTGACATTAAAAAAGCTGGCCCTAATAAGTGAGTAAAAATACTGTGCTAATATATGAGGTGTATTTTACATGGAATAAAGGCATATTTTTTATAAGACTGAAAACACAATCAGCAACCAAGTGTCAGAGTGAAGATAACAAGTGAAAATTGTTGCTTTTCAGGACCAATATGCCTTTCTGACTGCTACAGACACAGGTAATACTATGGAAGAAACATCTGGAAATAATTCAAGACTGAGCATTGCAAACTGAGGTTTGCAAACAAGGCACATCACATTTTACACTACATGATCAGTGCTTAAGTAATGATAGACATTTTAAGATAGGCCAAAGCACTCCTCTGGCAAGTGCTTACTTCCTAAATAAACCCTTTGCCAGACCCTTTTCCTTACTTCTGACTTCAGTATTTCCAGAGCTTTTGTCACCACACTTGGTGGCCTTCTCTGGTGCAGAAAATGAAAGCTGACATTTGTCTTGTCAACAATTAGAAGAGGAGGAGGAGTGAGGACAGCTGAGCAAGCCTCTGCAAAGAGGACTGTATGAACTGGTATTATTGTGCTGAATCCCCTTTGCAACTGCAGCACACACTCATGCTGGGCTAGGAGCAATGGGCCTGCAGAAACCACTCATACAACCAAAACTCTTAATTAATATTCATTAGGCAAGGATGGGTTATAAAACTAGCTTTAAATTTCATTTTTCATAATAAAATAACAGATACTTCCCTACAGAAACGTATTCTTCTATCAGAAACTGGTTATAGTGCAGAGATAAACATGAAACCCAGAAGAATCATATCATCACTAAGGCTGGAAAAGCCCTCTAAAATCATCAGGTCCAACCATTGACCACTGACCCTGTTCCCAGGTACCACACCCACACACCTTTTGGACACTTCCAGGGACACTCCTCTGTGCAGCCTGTTCCAGTGCCTGGCCAAATTTTTCATTACAAACCACGCAGCACAGAGCAGAAAAAGCAAAATGCACTACAGAAAACTTCAAGTCAGTGCTGTCTTCACAATGGAGCAATGAAACAATGGATTTTTTTTCCTTCACATTAAAAATAGTATCAGAAAAGAGTTAAGTAAGTGAAGTGACTCAAATCTAGCTTACAAATCCAAACCTGAGTGCTAAAGAACAAACGTGAGCAGAGCACAGGAATGCTGCAGCACATCAACAGATCCTGAAATGCCTTAAGTAAGGCATGTAAAGCAGGGAGTTGCAAATGGGAAAGAACACCCAGGGAAGCAGGCAAGGAAACTCTTCCTATGTAAACCTTCTCAGTGGAAACATCTGAAATGCATGTCTAAGGTAAGCAAAAAAAAATTGTCTTATGACAGTATTTAATATATTCTGAGCGTTCTGGTTTAAGTTACTACAAGAATTTTCTCAGACTACCTTCAAAAACTTTACCTTAAAGTAAAACTGACATTTAAAGTGCAAGCTCTTAGATGGGTATGAACAGCCACAAAATTTATGTTCTGCTAATTAAACTTCTAATGCTTAACCACAGGTGCCCTGATTTGAGCTGATTTCCTTCACTGTTGGAATAGAAGGACAGTGTTGGGAAATGCTCCTTCAAACCAGTACATCCCAACACTTTGCAGCTCAACCCCAACCTTGGCCTTTGCAGATCAATGCACATGAGCTGTGTTCAACTCCTGTCAATTTACACAGAGGACACTCTTTGTGTACTGTGCTCACGTGATGTCTTAGAAATGAGCACCTCAGTGGGAAATCTGAATTTTATAAATTTATCCCACTCACTGGTTTTCTTATTCTATATGCTCTGCTCTAGATCTTGTTCCTAACAGTCTGGAGGATGGGTGCACTTCCTTAACCTTCCTGCTGTTTTCAAGCATACTGCACTGAAAAAAAAAAAAAAAAAGAGGGTGGAGAAACTAGAGACTGACACCAAATCAAGAAGAGTCCTCTCCTCTTTGCTATGTTGTCACATTTCTGCTTTGGACCATCATCTGCTCAGAGGTATCTACAGTGGATTCCTAAAAGGTCTGTGGATTTCTTCACGAAATGCAGCTAATTTTTCACAACTCTTGGCACATGAGAACATAAGCAAAATTTAACTCTCAGCAACACTTTCACAGCGTACTGATAGCACCTCTTGCCAAAAATAAAACCTTTTAAAAATACACATGCCAGGTAAAAACTCTCCTCTGAACTTTCCAAACTCAAAAAATACAGAAATTCTGGTATTCACATTTTAGAGAAAATACAGAACTGAGGGGAGCCTAACAGATGTAAGTCATAAAATTTGATGTTAGTATCAAATATCTTAGTTACTAATTTTTATGCAGAGACCAGGATGGGGCAGGGGAGCCACTATGAGTGCCCCACAATGATGTCCACATGGAATTGGTGTCAAAATTCATCTCAGGAAAACAAGAGTCTCCTGCAACTATCCAAACAAGGCAAAACCTGACAAGTGTTTACAGCTCAAAGACCTCCTCGTACCAATATTATTTATGAACAATTACTATGAAGGAATGAAAATTATTTAGTTGGCACTTCGTTCATCACAAGTTTTTACTTGCAACTGATGGCAAGTGAGAGAAGGTGTCATTGTGGAAGATGCAGGACTACCCCAGAAAGCACTTTTGCTTCTGGCATGCTGAAAGCACAACTTTAAATCCAATTTCTCTTTGTTTCCTGAAGAGATTAATTCTCTATGACCACTCCTCTTCAAGAGCCACAGTTATAAACAGGCAGCAGGATATTTATAATGAGTGAGAGCTTCTTTTAAATCAAGTGGCTGGGTCAGCAGCCCACACTATAAATCGTAAGTGCAGTAAGTCTCTGGTCTTACACAGCAGCTCTTCTCACAAACACCATTTTAGATCTGCAGTTACAGGCATGCCAAAGTTTTCCCCTTGTAGCTGCACTGAGGCAGGCAACCACACAGCTCTAACTTGCCCCAGCTTTTTTTGGCATTGCCTGGATTTGCTGCCCAGATGTTGCTGGAGACTGAAATTGTTTAGTTGATGACTTAAACACCTTCATGAAAGATCTTTGCCTATTATAGCAAAATTGTATTACAAAAGCTGCAGAGAAGAGCACTATACCCTGAAGAGGCCTGACTGAGGCACTATTGATGCAGGTAAGACAAAGTAATAACTCAAGGCTGGGGGAGAAGAATACATCACAGAGGGATCAGGCTTAGCACCTTGGGCTGGAGGCCACAGCTCTGGGGTTATCAGCTGTGAGACTGGCATAGACCCTCACACCAAAGGGTGGGAGAGAGGTAAGTTTTGGGTGTGTGGTGAAAAAGCCTCTGGTCAGAGGCAGTGAATGCCCATCCTGTGCTGTGCAGAGCTCAGCTGTGGAGCCCCTTCACCCCAGGAGCAGCTGCATCCATGTGAAGGACAGCAGAGGGGTGTCATGGCCCATCAAAGGCCCCCCCAAAGGGGTCCCCAGACATGCTGCAACAAGATCCAGAATCTTCTGTCAAACTGGTCCCCTGCAAGGGAGGCACATGGGCATTCCTACTTGCCCAAAATGTGTATTAATCCACTGGATTGTATATTTTTTTGGAGTGGCATAGGATGGCTGTGGCATGGGACCCTCACCACCAAGACCAGATGGAGCAACAGGACATCCTTGGGACCCTTGGGAGGGTGATGTGCTCAACCTAACCCCTGTCTCCCTACCCTCTATTTCTTTCTTTTTTTTTTTCTCTTTGCCTCTTTTACTATTAAATAAAACATACCAATTTTTTGGCACCAAGATCTAACCTCGTTTGGTTTTAATCATGTTTTTTGGGTATTTTTTGAACATTCAAAGTTCTGTCCATTTTATTCACATTATTTTCTTTGCTCTTCTGGGTTTAAACCAGATTGTAACATATGTGAGCTTCCATAATGGTACACCTTGGGTAGTCATTTCTCACTACAGCCACCATGCATCAAAGTGGCCACTGCAATTCACATCAGCTACTGTCACTGGGTTAAGAATTGGTAAGGAGAAATGCTCACTTTTGGGAGACAAAAAAAGAGCAAGACTGAGTTACAGATGTCCATTTGGATTGCCCACTCTGAATTAGCACAAAACAAAGTCAGTAAATGGGTGTGTGATGTTCTTTCCCACAAAAATTTATTAGAAAAATATCTTCTCTTCTTTAAAGTAGAAGAGCACCAATGACATCCCTTTTAACAACTCCACCTAGCAAGTTTTTCTCAGTTCCTAGAGCTTTTCTAAGAAATGGTGTGAGAAGGAATTTTGGGCTTCTCAGCAGGACATTAGCCATTAACTGGAATGCTTAATGAGAAGGTAAGTAATTATTTGAAACCAAAACTATGGGCAGAAAAACACATAAAAAAAAATGACAAAAAAATCAACACTGTGTAGTACCATGGCACCAGGCCAGGATACATTTAAAACAAATGCATGGATATTAATGTTAACTCTGGTCAGAAACTACCCTAACACCTTTCTGCAGAGCCACTGAGCTCTAACACACCAGGACAAGCCTGCTTTAATGCTTCCAGTCCAAGTGGGATTACACTCCCACATTTCTCACAACTTTTCTTGGATGTTCCTACCAGGTCTAGGAGGGTGCTGGGCAGCACACTGCAGCAAAGCACTCAAAGGCTAGAGACAGCAACTTGGATTGTACAGATAATCCACACAGATGAGGCAGTTCAGATACAAGTGCAATCCCACACCCTAAATTTATCCACATCTTTCCCAGGCTGTGACTGGGAACCTTTGGGAAAGCTCAAGGGAATTCCTGGGTCTGAGGCATACTGGAGGATTGAGTGCTGGACACTATGGAGCAAGGCATTCTTTCAAATGTAAATGACAAAACACGTCAGGGCAATGTAAAAAAAAATAAATAAATAAAATAAAAGAAGATGAAAATTTGGGCCTCCTTACCCGTCATACAGTCTTTGTTCTGTGTCAAGGGGTTCTATTTGCTTCCTTCACTGGCACAAACAAAATTATTCCCATTAGCCCCAAGGAGAGGTGACAGCTAGCTATGGAAGCGAGAGATGGATTCTGTTCTGCATCACACAAAATCAACAAAAGAGTCAAATGTGTTCTAGCTCAACAACTGGCTTTTTCTTATATATTTGCAATTACAATGTGATAAAGGAATGTGGCATGAATCCCAAGTCAGGTGGCTGGGAGAAGCCCCTGGCATGAAACTGGGGAATTTATTTGGTGAATTTTACTGAAAATATTACAAAAGATGCTGAAATGTCATTTTTGTAGAACTACCTTTCCCTGGCTGCCTGTCCTAGCTTCTTAAAGGACCTATTCATTTATGTAAGGGGTATTTAAAATAAAATAAAATGTTTTCCTTCAGCAGAGATGCTGATTACTTGAGACAAGACTAAAGGAACAAAGCCATTATATAACCTTCCTCCTCCATTTTTCATTTGGCATATGCAGTTCACAGGAATAGTTCCAACTCAATAGCTTGAATAAACTTTGAATCAGGCTAATGCTGACTTGAGAAAACAGCAGAGCTCTTTTAATTAAAACATATATAACATACATATCATTAAAAATAACTGAAGTATCCTTAGCTTGAAAACTTGGCACTTCTCATCTACTTGGCAAAGCACAAAGGTTGCAAACACACAGACTCATTGTAAAAAATTATGATGTTGCAACTCTCCCATACTTCCAATGCTCGTTAAAGAATACTACTGCTGAATTGTTTTTGTCCATTTATGATTTTGAAAACACAACAAAAATCTTTCAATCTTTTGTCAAAAAGAACAACAAAAAAGGAATTTGATGAAATATAAATTAAAATATTCTTCTGGAAACAAAGTATTTAATTTCAATAAAATATTTAAACTATATTTAAAATTCTAGAGTAAAAACCAGAAGTGCCCATCAATTAGGATTTTTTTTTTAACAGGGACACTTTTCACCATAAAAAGTAATAAAAGTCTAAACTATATGTGAAAAATGTAGGGATCTTTGATATCATGGAATGGTTTGGGTTGAAAGGGACTTGAAAGTCTGTCCTTTTTCAACCCTGTGCCATGGGCAGGGACACTTTCAACTAGACCAGGTTGCTCCAAGCCCCATCCAACCTGACTTTAAACATTTCCAATGATGAAGCAAGAACATAGTTCACCAGAGGAAGTTACTCAAATGTAACTAATGCAATAGATTTATTGTACTATTTTCCTAATTCTATACTACTTTTAGAGGAAAAAAAAACGTAAAACATTCCTCTGCTATTCCCCAGTGACAGAAATACAAAACAAAGCTGAAATGACTTGATGTGGCTAGAGTGATAGAGAATGACTACACCTTGCCTCTGAAGCCAGCAAAAGGTCTGACACCAATTGCAGGTGAAGAATAAGAGCTTTATCACAGGGGTGACAGCCCCCTCACACTATGCCTAACCAGTGAGATAAGCCCATCAATTCCCTGCACATTCATCATGGGTACCATGCACCTCTCCCCTCTTGTAGGAACCACAGGATGGTTTTAGATTGGAAGGACATTAAAGATTTTCTTATTCCACCCCCTGCCATGGGCAGGACACCTGCCACTAGTCCAGGTTTCTCCAAGGCTCATCCAGCCTTGGCCTTGAACACTTCCAGGGACGGGGCAGCCACAGCTTCTCTGGGCAATCTGTGCCAGGAAGAATTTCCAATATCCCATCTAACCCTGCCCTGCTTCAGCTTAAGGCCATTCCACCTTGGCCTATGCCCTCCTTCAGCAGTAACATCAACAGCAGCCAAACCAATCACTCAGTGTCTCTCTCACCTGGCTATCTTGTCACTGCAGGACATGGTCAGCAGCCTCTCTCCTTGCAAGACCCCATCCCAGGTCTGGATGGTGGTGGTGGAGCGCACAGGGATGGTCCCTTCCCCAGACTCAATCTTTGTCCGTAGCTGTCCCCTGGCTTTGCGGTTTGGATGCCTGTCCCCTTGGTCTGAAGGACAAAAAACACTGAGAATCAGCTGAGGGACATTCTCAAAGGGTTTCACATTAGAATCACAGTAAGGAAGACTGATTTGAGGTATATGCCTGCAGTTACTGCTGGCTTGCATCACAGTTCCTACTGCTCTTGGCAATTTAGCTAAAGCATCAGACACTTCTCACAAATAACTGCCTTCCAAAACACACCTGCAGTTAAACCAAGCTTTCACCAAAGGAGCAGTAGGAAGCAGGCAGCTCTTGAGCTCTGTTCTGTGTGTTACAGAGTTAAAATGAAGTTAATGGGCAGACTTTGGAAGAAGCAGGCAGAGAACTGCTGTTAAAGGATGGAAACAGGGAAAGGGGATGGTTAGTTCTGTAGGAATACTTGCTGACTCACTGGCTTATCTCAGTTAGCATCAGCCTCTTCAAGACCACAGGGCTCATCACTCTATACTGAACTTCTACCACAGAGGAAGAACAGCTCAGATTTTTTTGGAAGAGATCTTTTTCTAACACACTTCTATGCTAAAAGGAAAGAAGACACCTAAATTTTAACCGTGCTGCTTGTACATGCCCCAAGAATAATTTAAGCTCCCTTGGATGGAAGAGGACTGCTGTCATACCCTCCTGTGCTGCTTCATGGGGTGAGAAAATCCGAGCATCACCACAAGGAGATGTGCTGATATACAGATGGAACTGCACATTCTCCTTCAGCTTAAACCCGCCTTGCTCTGACCTGATGAAAATGGATTTTTGCTGATCTTCTTTATTGCTGGAACAGAGAAAAAAACTGGAGTCAAAACTGCCATTAACATGGAAATAGGCATAAGCTGGGCAGACTTAACAGGCATTAAAAACAAACAAAGGATGGCTGAAAATTCTCTAATATAAATCTAACAGTTATGACAATTAACGAAATTAAATGACCATCGAGATATGAAATAAAAGCCTGTGACAATCCCAGATGTGAAGAGCTTTCAGGCACTTAAATAAAACATGAGCAACCTTTAGCTCACTTCGTATTATTTTGATTCCTATATCTACAGTTTACAAAATGATTGCCAATTATTTTCCCCATCCTCCCCTCTCATGATTGACACCTCACTGAATAAACGTTTTGTTCAACTCAAACTTGAGGGCAAAGGGCACAAGTTCCAAATTCAACATCCTAATGCAACAGGACATGTGCTTTACACTGAAATAATGAAGACAGATGTTTTCCACAGACACCTTTTCAGCTCTGTGGGATCAGCTCATCATCTTTTTTCCCCCAGCTTACCTTAGGTAAAGCTCAAGTTGTGTGTACAGAAATTTCAGCAGACACCGCCGAGCTATAATTTCTGCATGGCAATCATTTAATGCAAGACCACGATCACTCATGTATTCACCGTTGATGCATTTTGTTCCTGTAGAAACACTTATTACCAAGGCATCTTTCACATCTGTACCTGCAAAATAAAATTTCAGGGAAGAAATGCAATTAACATCCCCAATAATGTACTGAGTGATCTTCTTGCAGAACCTGAACAAGGCTCTTTTTTTGGTTGTTTCTTCTTTTAAAAAAATAAATGTTTTTTCTTCTGATAATTTATTTAAAACAAAAGCTTCACTCAGCCATACCTCCCTTCACCAGCACTGTCAGTGGCTCTTATAAGAACTACACTCTTCATGTTGGAGTTCAGACAAGTTAAAAACTGAAAACCTGTAGGTGAAAAGTGCTGCTTCAAGAAGAATTATTAAAGTCTGTGATCCAAAGTGCTTTTTGTCTTGAGATTCAGGCAGGCAGCAACTTTGAGCTGTACCTTCTGGCCACCTATACAGATATTCACAGCCACTCTAGAAATCTGAAAGGCACTGGTTTATTAAAGCAGCAATATGCTATGGAAGGGTACGAGCCAACAACAGGAAAGGTAAGACTAGGGAAAAAATAAATGTAAATGCTTAAATCACTGTAAAGATTACCAGTATAACGTGTAGTTCTTGGTATTAAACCATCCCATGTAATAGAACTTAAAAAGTACATTGAGTGGGTGTTTTCTGTACAGAGAACTATCTTTAAACACTCAGAAAACCCAGCTGAATGAAGGACTAAGAAAGACAGGTCAAAATGCCACTTAGCAAAACACTCATGGGGAAAAAAAGCCCAACAACTGAAAATGAACCTGACCCTAGGCGAGCCCTCCCTCCAGCCCACAGGGCTAGAGGAGAAGCACCAAGCTGTAACACAATGGGGTCATTTAATTCCAGGCATTCCCCAGACATGTATTCAAGGTAAGATATTTTCTTATTCTGTGTAAAGCTATTTCTTCAGTTAATCAAAACGTATTCACATGTTAAGTCTTAATTCTTTGGCACATGATTCTTCTGCTATATACAGAGCTGTAAAAAGCATAAAAACATGTTAAATACCACAAAACACAATAAATATCATAAAACAAGCAAAAATACAGCTCATGTATTTGGGGCTAAAACAGTGTTATTATCAGATGGAGGTCTAGTGTTGCTCAACAGAGCTTGAGGAGCACCAAGGCTACCCAAAGCTCCCAACAGCCTGTGTGAGTGGGAGGGCAAGAGATCAGGAGGGGACACAGCTGGGACAGCCTCAAAATGAACATTCCACCAAGGGCTCACACGGACTGAAGACCAAGATAAATCTTAATGTGAGGAAAACTCAGTAGCAGCATGGTCATAGATTAGTTTAGGGCAGAATTTCACTGTTTTGGGCGATTGGATAAGCAGAGATCTCATGTCAGCACCCAGGGAGCCATGACACCACTAAGAATAAAATGTACACACATTTGCACATAGACCACTAAGAACAAGATGTGGCAAGAATAACAAAGTGCAAAATCTTAAAACCTTGGAAAGAAGTGTAATTCTTACACAACAGCCCAAATCAGGAATACCAATGGGGGATTTTATTTATTTTCCCAAAGTTTTACAATTAACTTTAAATTAAACCTACATTTTGTGAGCTATTCAGATGTCTCAGGCAGAGGACAGGAACTCTGTGGAAAAAGAAGTATTTGCAGGTCTAATTTTCCAGATTTAATTACTGTATTTAGTCCACTTTCAAGATTAAACAGTAAAAATACATTTCAATGCTGGTTGACTGAAAAAAGTTAGTTTACCAGATGCAAACAGAGCTCTCATGTTTAAGCATTCAAAAATACTACCTTTTTTTTTTTTTAATTTACCTGTTGTCATGACAATTCCAGCAAGGACTTTTCGACGTGCATGTGGAGATGAGAAATTTTCTGTCAAATCACTGAATTTATCTACAACCAAGCGTGCAACAGCATCAGCTAACACCTGCAGGACCATACACAGAAATGCACATTAAAAAATAAAAAATAATTTTAAAATTACAGGAGCATTAATTTAAAAAGATTTACACTTTTAGATGATTGGGCAAAGCAAATGAAGTGATTTTTTTACTGCTCACTTTAAAAATGGACAATGAGGCATCCCTCGCAAGTGGAAGCAGAGGTAGAGTGCTCCATGTCTACCAAAACAAGGTTAGACAGTGCTCACTCAAGCACTGAAGTACCTAATGCTCATGATCCTGATGAACATTTGAGGCTTGGGAGAACAACTGGAAAGACAGATAAGTCTATACTCTCATGCTCAAACCTCAAAACACATCATTTCAGTATCCTCAGCATTGAACCTGACAGTAAGATTGAAGAAAAAATCCATGCCCCTCAAATGAACCTTCTATAACAAGTTAATTCCTTATCTAACTATTATATAAAAAAGGGCAATTTTGTTTTCAACTCTAGTTTAATGCTTCCTATGTCCTATTTTTACAAGACCTATACAAAGTTAGGAATAGAAAATATCAGTGTATAACCCAAATAAGCTATCTCAAAATTAGGAAAGATTTCTGTCTTTCAGGAAAAAAACAGTCAGTTTAAGTCAGGCTGTAAGTGGGGCTAACTTCTAAAATGAAGGAAGACTTCAAAACAGCAGTCCTGATCCTGTTGATCCAGTTCAGCACTGCAGCCAATCTCACCTGCAGTTTTCAAGGCAGCTGCCACTGCAACTGCTAGAAAAAACAAGTCAAGACCAAGTTCTTGAATTTTCACTTCAAAAGAAACTGAAGCCAAGGCAACCATGTGTTGATAACCAGCAGTATCTGATATGTTTTAGGTGTGCACACACTACAAAGACACAGGTATTATGTTATACCCACCAGCACCATTCAGATGTTGAGAGAGGCACTGGAACAGAAAAGCTGCCCCATTCCTGGAATTGTTCTAGGCCAGGTTGGACAGGGTTTGGAGCAACATGGTCTAGTGGAAAGTGTCCCTTGCCATGGCAGGGGGTGGGACTGGATGAGCTTTAAGGTCCCTTCCAACCCAAACCATTCTACGACACAGCTGTGTTAGATGCCCAAGGGAAAAAGGGGAAAGAAAAAAAACAAAATAGAAAAAAAGGAAAGAAAAAGGTTTGAAGACTACCAGCCCCATTCACCCCCATTTTCTTAACAAGGCTCATGAGAACCAACAGCCTGGAAATGGTGTGGACATGCTCTCAATGTTAACTTGTTTTTGGAAAAGCTTTAGCAGCCAAGAAATAACTAAAGTTTGGGTGTTAGGATTACAGAGCTCAGCAGTTCTCACCAGAGCCTGACAGAAAATAGTGACCAGCAGTCAGGTCCCAACTGCACCAGCTCCATTCATGTACTGCAATCACACAACTTGTGGAATCAGAAGACTCTCGACATTGCAAGTTTTTCTTGAAACATTTGAATGGACCGCAACTCAGAAACTCCATATAATTTTCAGGAACACAATTTGGCTCAGAAGTCACGAACATGTCGGGTCAGGCAGTGATTTTCAAACACAGTCTTTTTGTTGCTGGTCCCAAAACTGGGTTACAGTCCATGTTCTGCCAGCAGCACACCCACACAGCACTAAATCTGCAATTAATTGTCCAAATTATTCCAGACAGGAAATGATTCAGGTCAGTTCCAACCCAAACTGTGATATGATTCTATGCTTAGTAGACACTTCAAACCTGCTAGAAAAGGCTTGGCATCCAGGGAATAAACAATGTCATTCACCTTTCCTTAAAAATAAATAAATAAATAAATAAAAGTGGTGGTGGGCGGTGACTGGTACCTGAAGGAGTCTTCCCCAACACTAGGAACTGAAACTGCCATGTGTTTCTGGAAGGAATCCATGGCCACCTTGCCTGCTAATACCACAGCCAAAAGGCTCCCTGAACAGCAGCTGGGTAGTAAGCCTGTACAGAGGCTGGATCCATTAGCTTTTTTCAGAAAGATCCTTTTCTTCACATAACAAGCAAAGCAGAGGAAACTGTGGTGTTGGTATACAAAGGAGCACTCAGTGAGCTCCTCCAGGAAGATGGAAGTTGGCACAGCAGAATGGGATGGAGCTGCATCTCACAGAGCCTGGAACTAAGCTGCTGGCAAGGAAGCCTAAAAATGCTTGGATGAGCTTGCATCCAAGCCAGACACTGGGGAGGACTCATAAGAAGGACTAAGCAGAACTCAAGTGAGACAAAACAAACCTTGGAGATGCAAACAAGCCAGAATGAACTGGAGAGGAGGGAAAAAAAATTACTGCCAGAAAACAGGCAGATGTAATTAAGATTTGTTATTTCTATTTGATACACAAATTATTGCATGACAACAGCTGCGCAGTGAGGAATAAACACTGTTAAATGCCCATAGATGAAGTCACTAAGATTTTGGTCTTTAATAAGAATAATCCTCCATGGAATTAGAAGAATTATCATCCCAAACCACGGACTTGAAGCTGTTTCCACAGCAAGCCCAGGCCACTGACTGGCCTGAGTAGGGATCTTTCACATCATATTCTGACTTTACTACCTTTCATTTAAATAAGTATTAATTGGAACAGAAAGTGAACTCATGTCTCACCTTCCCTGTGAATGCTCTAACATCTCACACACAGTTTCACTACCCCCGCTCCTGCACTAAATAATTATTCCAAGTTGAGTAATTCAAAAAAGGAAAGACCTAAAATAGCTGACAGTTGGTTCAGTAAGGCATGTGAGCTCCTAGTTATTTTGGGTGTGCTGCTCCCTTCTCTAATGAAGTCACAGTGAATCCACTCCTTTTCTACACAGGCTGGTTTTGCCTAAACACAGATGTTGCAGCCGTATCGTAGCAGAACCACCCTGACCATTCACACTTGAAAATATTCTGGAGCTGATGAAGTTCAGGTCAATCTGAAGCTGAAGGAAGACTTTGGAAGGACATGGAGATGACCCAAGATGAATGCAGGTGATCCCCTGAATGGTGGGAAAGGCAGCAGCAATAGCTCCCAGCTCTCACAGAAACTGACCCAAGATGTCTCAGTCCTCTGTGCTCTCCTTGGATCTCCAGGGACCCTTCTCAAGCAGAAATGTTCTCCCTTGGTTTGTTTTGTTGTTTTATTTCCTTACCTTCACAGTTGATAGCTAATGTGAACTTCCCACTACAGGTAAAATCAAAGTCAACTAGATCCTCCCCTTTAACAGTGACCAGCACACACAATTCAGAAAAGTTTCCTGTAATTATTTAAACTTCTGCCTGATTGTGGAGTCTTTCCCTGCTTATGCTAATGTATCTTGTCTATTTCTTCCAATTCCATAGCAATTATTCCAGCACATAATTCATGATATTCCCATAAACATATTCAATATTATCTTTTTCCCAGGTTTGAATCCATCACATTCTTATTCTCCTGTATACACTAAGCAATCCATTGCAATGAACTGTCTAGAATTCCTTGGTACCTCTCCAGAAGCAGCTTTCCCAGATCTCCAATCATGTCCATAATTATTTGTATATCTTTCATATATTTTAGTAACTTTTTATACTTCCCCTCATCCCAGGCTGGACCAGGACTAAAAAACCACATGTAGTCATTCAGTACTGGCTTTCACCCCATTTCTCCTGCTTAATGTTTTGTTTCAATGTTGGTCCACAACAACAGAAAGGATAAATTGAATTAGGTGAATGATTATAAATACTCTAAGTGAAGATTTTCAAACTGATCTCATTTGCAGCTACACAGCCCGTTTGTGTAGCTCAACTTGCTTTCTCTCACAACAGTCAAGCTAATTTAAATAACTGTATTTAAGCTTCAATGTGGACAATTTCAATTTCCAGCTCTCTGCACACCTTGACTACTCAGTTGTGGTTTTAAGTAAACAGTTGACAAAATAACATTTGGAAAACCTCTATATCAGCTTTCTAACATAAGCCACTAGTGGCCTGAAGAGGTGATACCTCCAAGCAGCAGAATACCCGTGTCTGATGGAAAACTTTTCCTGGAGTGACACCAGCAGTCTGGACTGCTGGAGGTTTGAAGCATATACTTGGGAATTACTGCTACCAGTATGTTCTTTTCTCAGTTTTACTCCAGAGGATTTGGTACTGGCCTGAGAACTTCTTTTAGGGACAGCACCATGCCATCTTTGACAGAGGTGGGAGCCCTCCAGAGAAGGCCACAAGATGCTCCCAGGGCTGGAGCCCCTCTGCTCTGGAGACAGCCTGGGAGAGCTGGGGGGAGAGAAGGATCCAGGGAGACCATAGAGAGCCTTCCAATGCCTGAAGGGGCTCCAGGAGAGCTGGAGAGGGACTTCAGGCAAGGGCCTGGAGTGAAGGACAAGGAGGAATGGCTTCCTACTGACAAAGGGCAGCATTAGATGGGATATGGGGAAGAAATTCTTCCCTGTGAGGGTGGTGAGGCCATCACACTGAGAAGCTGTGCCTGCCCCATCCTTGGAAGTGTTCAAGGGAGGATGGGCAGGGCTTGGAGCAACCTGGAAGAGTGGAAGGTGTCTGTGCCCATGGCAAGGGGTGGGAATAAGATAAATGTTAGGGTTTCCTCCAACCCAAACTATTTTGTGATTCTGTGATTTTTCTGATCAGTTCACAAAGAAGAGCTAACCATAAAAGTAATTTCTGTGTTTTGGAGAGGCAAGCACCTCTAATGCAAGTGTGACAATCTGTTCAATACCAACACACCCACTGCCAAGTTGCTAAACGCACAACTGCTGTGTTTCTCAGTGGGACATTTTTTACCCCCTCTAAGGCACATGTTGAGTGTGTTCCTGAGTTTAACTCACTTTCCCAGCACAGAGATGTTCCTCACTGCAGGGAACCTTCCTTCATCCCTGTGAGCAAGTAGACAGGCTTGAATTGAACCACAGCATCAGCACCTCAGTAACCCCCTGTACAGACCCTAAGCTTATTGTCACACCCATTTCACAACACTCAATTTCTGACTGCAGCAGCCCTCCTGTACCGTTTGATACTTTGCATGTATGTTTCTGCATTTAACTCTCTTTGGGGCACCTGCAGCTCTCGGGAGATCTGCTGGGGTCACACACAGACATCCAGCCATGCTCACAACCACCATCACTACAGGAACATCTCTCCTCTCAACTCCATTCTTCTCACTACAAATGAGCTACAGGCAGGTTTGGATGTGCCACCCAGGCAGTCAATTCCAACATCTTCACTGGCACAACCATGCTCTACTTCTTTGATTTCCCCTAAGCACTTGTTATTTGAATTTTTCATCCCCTCACGTATTTCTAGCTTTCATTATTTCCAACCCAATCAACATTTTATTTTGTCCACTGGTTATATCAAATCCTATCCTCATTTACATCATTCCTGCACTCTCCAGTTTTTTTTATTTCACCCACTTTAGGATTATCTCTAAATTTAACACTTTTTTACACAGTAAACAAAGTCTAAAATAATTAAACAACTCACAGGCTTCTAAAAAAAGATAAATCAAGCAGGACCTGAAAACACCACAAATGCTTAAATCATTAAATACATACCAGATCAAAATCACTAATTTTAATAAAAGGCCAAATGTAATTCCAATAACAGCTAATTATAATTCAAAGCAAAGCAACACAGTGAAGTGCTTGATGACATCTTGATGACAAGCTGATCAAAAGGCCTTGAATAAAAAAATTACTTGAAATTGGGTCTAAATGAGGCAGCACCCATGTAACATCTTTCCCAGCTCAGCTTGGGTTTTTCACACTTCCCTCTTCCAGTTCCAGTTTTCACCATGTTACTGATGCAAGAACTATTAATACATGAATTACTAGCAGTGCATTTTTTTTGGTGTCTGGGGTCAAATCTACTTTTAAAAGCAGAGAATGCAGTCTGAAATCACTGAGTCTACTGAAGAAATTGTAACTACCCAAGCATAATCCTGGATTTGAAAATGAAGGAAACATTTATCAGTAACACAATAATTGTGCAACATTAAAATGAAACCATTTAGAAAGTTCTAAAATATGCATAATGTCCATATATTTTGCAGAAACAATGTACTTAAAATACCTACATTTACTTATACTCTTTGACCCCACATTATCAACAGTATGTTAGAATTTTAATGAAATCTAGAACAATGCTTTTGAGATAGAAAAAGTCAAAGCTTTGAAATTCTCATAATAAACAAAGCTGCAAAAGAATTCACAGACAAACACTTGAATTTAGATGGGCATATAAGACCATTATAAAGACCTAAGAGATGCAGTAGAAAGACAGCAGTCAAACAATTATTAGTGTAGATTGAGTGGGAAGAAATATAAACAAGAAAAGAGAGGTGAGTGTTTCTGCATTAAAAAAAAAAAAATTAAAATTACTCCACTCTAGCGATTTCAAATTTCTGATCTGTGTCTGGTATGTTGGATACTTTCCTTACCTTTGATTTAAATTATTTCTCAGCCAGATTTACTTGCCTAAATAACTTCCATATGCACATTAATTCGTCTACAGCACAACCCTTCAGATGATGGCCATTTAACCACACATCTTGGATTCACGATCATGGAATGTGCTCACACCCTGGAAACCAGTGGCAGCTGCAACAGCCTCGCTTAATGTGACCTTGACTTGCAACAATTTGTTTGCAGGAGAGAATTGTTTTCTTCTCTGCAAAAAACTATTGAATCAAATAATAGCTTCACTTAAAGCAGTAATTCTCACTTGAACTCCATCTAAGTCTTGCTGCCTGAGATGAGCAAGATGTGATTCAACCCTTCCCCAGCACAAGCCGTAACTCAAGCTGGTGCTGGTGCTCTCTTACACAACGTGAGGAGGCTGAAAACATCAGAAACAAAACCTCTTCTCTGTGCAAGAGAATACATATTGTCAGAAGCTGTAACTGTATAAATCACCTAATAAATATATATATGCACACAGATATAGATTGTCTTGGGTTATGCAGCCAGCAATGTGTATTCTGTCACCATCTGTTGAAGCTGGGTGGGGCAGTGACCCTTATCTCCATGGCACATATTATCTGCTAATGGGCCATCTTTAAACCAGCTGG
>JAOTQP010000362.1:4961763-4990432 GCA_026413545.1 Cichladusa arquata | reverse complement strand
ATAATAATTTGGAGGAGGGGGGTTTACATTCTCCATTTCAAAGAGAAGCTTCTGCCTTTATTGGCAGACACCTGTCCTTCAAACCAGGACATAAAAGCAGAAATGCTGTTCAAACTGATTCAATACATGACTCAACTCCTCTTGGTCGTTACCCAAAACCACCAACACCACCCCAAGGGTTTCTCACCTGTGGCAAGTGCAACTGGAGCCCCTCGCTAGGAATGGGCTGCCGAGATGGAGTCTGGTCCAGCTGCATGTTGAACAGGGATGCCAGGGCTGACTGAGCAGCCCGAGCTTTTGCCAGCTTTTTATTCCTGCCCGAGCCTTCGAAAGTCTGCCCGTCCACAGCCACGGCCATGACGAAGTTCTTGGCGTGGCTCTCCCCGCTCTCCGACAGGAACTCGTACTTGAGGCCGGGGCGCAGCTCGTTGAGGATCATGACGGGGTTCTTCCCGCTGGCCGTGGGGTAGGGGGAGGCTGGGGGCAGGGGAGACTGGGAAAGGCTGCTGGCTACGGCGGACGATGGCAGCCCGTAGTCCCCGCCCGAGCCAAAGGAGCCGTCCCCGTTGGAGCCCAGGTAGAAGGAGGCGTCGGAAGGGACCGGCGTCTCAAAGCCGTTGAACAGGGTGTCAGGGAAATCGGCCTGGTCGGATGTGAAGTCTGTGTTGACCGACAGAGTCCTGCCCATGGCCAGGTGGGCTTCCGAGGCGTTTGGGAACTGCACGAAGGAGCGCAGCGCCTTCTCGGCAGCGTGAAGCTTGGCTTTCTTCTTTGTTGGGCCAGAGCCCTCAAACACCTGCCCGTTGACTTCCACTGCCATCACAAACATGGGGGCGTGCACCGGCCCCGTCTGCGAGAGCAGTTTGTACTGCAAACCAGGTTTAATCTCGTTGAGCTGCATCAGGGCGTTCTTTGGCAGAACGGGGCCGGGCATTTTCTTCCTCTTCTTGGGGCGGAATTTGGCATGGCCATTGTTGCCCTCCTCCAGAGGTCTCTTCCTGCTGCCGCCGCCGTTGGAGAGCGGGGTGCCCTCCCCGGGCCCCGGCCCGGCGCTGTCCTTGGGGGGAACGTTGTCCACATTGCGGTTCTCTTTAATGTCGGTGCTGCTCGAACCTGCGGTGCCCAGAAAGAGTAACTTACAATGCCTTCGGTGCAGGATCTTGTAAATGCAAAATTTATAGATTCCTTTATCTCTCTTTGTAACTGGTTAAGTGATGTGTGCTCACAATCGCAATACAACTGGGGATGATGGCAATGTAACACAGCCCCTCAACAATTCAAGAAATAACACACTCAATCTTCAAACCACACACTTGATACAACTGCACAGCAAAAAAATCACTACAACTTTTTTTTTCATTTTAATTATGCTGGAACAAAACTTTTAAGTTGTATCTAGCCTCAAAAAATGCTTTAAATCAACAATATAAGCTATAGCAACATATGCCCACAAAACAAACTACCATTAGTAAAGAAAAAATGGATGCCTAAGAGCACAACTCTGAGCCAGATATTTAATTCTATTTTATTATCAGTTTAGTCATGTAACTTTTTTCCCGCAGTGATTTTAGCTGCTTAAACTGAAAAACTACATTAAAAAAAACCTTCATTCAGAGCAATGAAAAATTAGGCAGCTCTTTGGTAGGTACCGTGACTGAAGTGTTTGAATGCTTTTGTTTCTCTTTAGCTATTCCATATTTTTCAAATTCAGGCTTTTTCATGTCTTTTCTAAACATTTATCTCATCCCAATTTTCTCAGGAACTGCCCACTGTGCCAGCAGGACCACAAGACTATGTATTTCCACACAGCCTTCTATTAAAAAAAAAAATCTCGTATTCATCATTTACAAGTGTACTTCCTTGTCAAGAAAACTGCTGTCATGAGTTACAAACCCAAAAATCACTAGAGATCCTCTCTAATGCTATGTAGAATAGAAGTGTGACAAAAGCTGCGCACTCACAGGGATAATATTTTAATTGGAGGGCAGGGAAGACAATATAATATTAATTTAATGTTTTGTTTACAAAAATATAAGTTGGGGTAATGATACGTCAGAACTACATATAAGGAATTAAATTTGCTGTAAGTTCAAAGACCTCATTTTCACCCTGATAAAGAAACTAAGGAAATTAACTATTTGTGCTTTTTACTGGCATTTATGAATGAAAAGGCAAATGCAACAGGTCAAGTATTTTTAACTCTCCTGTTCCAAAATTCAATATATCTGTTTTACATCTACACTGATCCAAGGTGGTAAATGGTCATTGAAATTAGAGCAAACCAGGTGGAAGCTCTGTTTCACAGTGACAAATTCCAGTCAAGCTTCCAGTCTTCCCTAAGAATCCCCTACCATGCACACATCACTTCGCCCAGGTTACAAAGCTGATGGAATGGTTACTAAATTTTCATTTATAACATCCTCCAGCAAAAGCTCGATAGGTTACTCCTTTCGGTGCTCGAAGAGAAAAAAAGGGAAGGAAAAAACAAGATCAAAAGAAAGCCAAAGTAGGAACACATTTCATTAAATCACAGCAGCACAACAAAGAATTGTACAGTACTGATCATGTAATTAAGTCAATTAAACTCGGGCAAGAATTGAAATTCTGAAGCATTTCATTGCTAGAAATGTGCTCGATTTAATCAAGTCTCTCTTGTTAATACACAGTGTTCATGCATATATTCTTTACAAAAATATATATTTATGGTGGAGGAATCCAAGGACAATAGAGGAAATTTTTAAATCTTTCCTTACAGGGAATTTCTTACATCTCATCTAAAACATCATTTCTGGAACACTGCCCTTACTGGTGGCACCAGTATTGGTTATCACCCACCAAGACTTTCAGGCTAAACAGAAATCATTGAGTTGACAGTAATTAATGGTCTCTGGTTTCATTTCTTTTTATATGAAAACCACTACCAGTGCCTGTGGAAACCATAGAAGGAAAACAAGAATAGACTCCAGTCAAACATCAAAAAGAAAAATTTTTGCATATAAGCATGGCAGCTGGAGGAACTCCTTTGTCAGGTAGGGGAAACAATGCCCTGACAGAGAGGAGGGACTTGTAGGGAGCAGGAAATAAACTTGCACTCTTACCTTGTCTCATAAAGAGAGAAAGGAAGAAAACTACTCCTTGCCTGAGAGCTACTAGGCTTTGTTAGCTTTGGAAAATCTGCAGGGTGGAAGAAACTCGGAGAGAAAGAATGCAGGGAGCTGATCCTGAGTCAAACCAAGAGACCAGGAAAGCAGGTAACTGTCAAGCTGATCCAAATCCAAGTTTGTGATGAGAAGTGAAAGACTTTCTGTGCAAAAAAAGGATCGGTACTTGTTTAAACCCAGAGTTAGTAACTGCAAGGAAAAGTCCTTCTCTCTCAGGCCAAGGGTGAAGGTGTGCTTTAGGTCCTTTTCATCAGCCTGTCCAGCCCAGCAGTGCTGAGGCCCTCTAACTACCTAAGGGCTTGGGAAGATCAGCCAAAACATGACCTGTTCAAGTCAGAGATGCCACCTCTAATCTTGTCCATGTTCAGACATGGAGTAACTCCTCCAGCCCAGCCTCTGCCTGGATGCCTTTTCCAGGCATGCCACCCCTTCCAGGGAAGTTAGCCAGGAATGGCTCTCCTGGTTCTTCCTCACCATGCCCAGTTCCCCATGTGTGACAGGGCCACCACCAGACCCCAGGAAAGGGTGTCCCAGCAGCACAGGGACACAGTGACCCTCCCCTGGGCAGCCTCACAGCTCTGGGCTCTCCCAGACATCTTGGCAGGGAGCCACATGCAACATGCACACATTTTCCCCCCAAATGGCTTTTAAAGACCCCATAAACCCATGGCATCCATGTTATCTCTTGAGCAAGGTGCTTCACCACTTCATTACAAATGGCATGAAAACATCTCCCACTGCTTTCTTTGATCCTCCACCTGCTAGTCCTACTGCATCTACTGGGGTTTATTTGCTGTTTTAAATTCGATGATTCTAATATTAAACATCCCATGTTGTGCATGATTCTACAGAAATCTCTAATATTTCCAATCTTTAAACTCAATTTTTCAAGGAATCAATGCTTTAGAGAACCCTTTGCAGTCCATCACAGCTGCTGTGTATCCAAGGCTTTAAAGCAGCATTAACAAATACAGAAACACTTGATGATTGAAATCCTGTTTTCTTAAACATTTATACAACCTATGATTTTAAAAATGGATATTTTTAACAAGATTGGTCTATTTTCTAGTCATTAAAAATAGCTAGCAGCTTCAACTAGATAGTTGACTTATGTCTGTGGAGGCAATCTTAGTAAAAATCATAGCTGATTTAACTTCAGCAGAAGGACAGTCCTGCCCCCCAATTTTGTTTGAGCACTTACAAACCCAGGAGCATTCAAAGCAGGAAAAAGACACGGAGAATTTTTCATGCCAGTAAAGAAATAAATCTTTTGTCTGGACATGCTGGTTCATTTTTGGGTTTATTCCCTGTAATTAAAAGGTGTCTGCTATTAAGATGCTTTATCCATTGGGGCCCTTCCATTACCTGCTTGCTGAGAGACAACACTCCCCATGCTCTGTCTGATCTGGAACACAATTAATTAAATTTAGATGACTCTTAGCTGAACTAAAACATGGTTCTAGCTACCCCTTAAACTGCTGCTCTCATTTTGCAGCCTGGGAAATTCTAAATAAGTCATTTTTTTTCATTTAAAAGCAAGCAGAAAAAAAAAAATCACATGCTCTCTTCAGAGCATCTTGCAGAAAAAGGAGCAAACAGATCAAAGAGAAAGGTCAGGAGAGTCACATGCTTGTGTTCCAAGTGTGCAGAGTGCTGCAGAAACACCAGCCTTGCAAAGCAACAGAAAACAAATAGAAACATTCTAAATAACCATCTCTTTCCCCAAATATCTTGTAGCGTCTCTCTGACCAAAGGATAAAGAAGGAAAACACTAAAAATTGAAATCTGAAACACTGTCTTCTCAGGGATATTAATTTATTAATGTAAGACACCATCACTGTCTTATATTTCATCTGAACCAAAAAAAAAAATCATCTTAATTCTGGCTTCTGCAGAGAAATTCTTGTTATGCAACCACAGGCTACAAAGACTGCATAGCAGTCAGACATCTTCCCTTCCTTTAAGAACCTTTCCCCAAAAGCAGTTACATAAAATAATGAAATATTTAATAGGCAATTTCTAATATGCCACTTCACAATTATAAGAGATATAGAAGTAAAGAGATAAAAGGTTAAAAAGCATACCTCGGCACAAATCTAAGTGAAGAACTTCAGAACTTAAACTTTGATTTCTGATCCCCCAAATCAGATGATTTAACATTTCAAATTCATGATGTTTGCGTGGGCACACAAAGGAAGGTCATCCTGCACTTTATATGAACTGGGCTCAGCCAAGGTTCTGACATCTCAAAACTGAAGTTATACAAATGCATTCCCTAAACAGTTCCATTGAGCCAAGCTCCTGACAAAATAACAAATTCCTTGAATGGTTTCCCATATTAATGCACTAATACACAAAAAAACCCAGAAGCAGACAAAAATTCAGTGTTTTTCTTAATGACACAATTAAAGAATACCCCTATAGATTGTATTTTTCCAGTTCAGGAAGGTATCTTCTATTAATGCTCAGCTATACCATTACTGAGAAAAGGGATGTGTTATCAAAAAAATTATGATAATTATCCAATTACACTTTTTGAAGGCCTCCATAGAGCAGCCACCTTTAGAAACAGTTAAAATACCAATTTGAAGTAACTTCTTAAATATCAAGGAAAAGAAAATTATACCAAGCATATTGCAGTTGAGTTCACTGTTTCACTAAAGAAAAAAGACTAATTCTATTTCAGGTAATATTTCTCATTTTGGTGTTGGGCGGGGGGGGGAGAGTGGTGAGGGGGAGAATGTTTATTTTGGGTTTGATTGGTTTATTTTAACACTGTGATCTAATTTCCTCATTTCCCTCTAGAACTGTTCTGCAACTCCTCCAGACTGAACTGCTCCAAAGCCATTGCTGGGCTTTGTCACCTTTGCCAGATGCACTCTTTAGACACTGTCACTTGAGGGAAAAAGAAGCACATTTGTTGTAACAATGTACAATTATTTACAGTCAGGCACAGCACAGCAGCAACAGAACAATTCTCTGAGTCACAAAAACAAAAAAAAAAAAAAAAAAGAGATAGCTGAAAGGCAAATAACAGTAAAAATATTTTAGAATGGCTCAATGAAAATACTTATCTCTTAAGTTATTGGATCTTAATTATACCCCAGAGTTAACAGACCCACCTACTTGGCTACATCAAGTACACATTAAGATCACCACTTTATTTGACTTCTTTTGTGCTTTAAAATCACTTTAATAATTCAGTAGCTCAGGGTAGGGACAATCAGCATCTAAACAGAATAATCAGCCCATATGAGACCTGCACAGAGCTTTTCCAGCTCCTCCTTTCTTTTTCCTTTTTTTCTCCCTCCTTTACAATACACTCTTCAACTCCATTCCCTTCATCTCACCCCTCATTCCTTACTGGCACTTAACCTCTGGCATGGGCATTACTGATATTATCCCTCGCTTCTTCACTGCTGGTTCAAGACAGGGAAATATTTTGTAAAGAAAAATATAAGGTATAAATACAGAAAGTATAACTAGATTAGCATATTTAAAACACTGTTAATGCAAAAGCTCCAATTCACTCTTCTTTACTGCATATTGAAGTATTTTCATTTCTGCATCTGAAGTTTCTTTGCAGTCACCTGTGCTTGGGAGAAAAAAATTACTTTCAGAAACTATTACAGAGTTTATTACTATGCAAATAAACACATCTTACTCATGTTTTCTTCATCATCTACATCCATTGTGAAGTATCTTTGCTGGTTTCTTGGCTGGCGGAGACGGCTTCTGTCTGGAAAACAGGGAGGGGGATATTTAGGCTTTAAGGCACCAACTTATTAGGTAAAGTTTGGAATGTCCTGTAAAAGCAGCAGCCTGGGCCCTGGCTTGGCATTGGGCTGTTGGGGTAAATCCTGACCCAAGATCCCTCCATGTCTGTTTTATATTGTAGTGCTCAAACCTGTCCCCAGGTTTTGGACATTACTAATTTGGAAAGAGGGGGTTCACATTATCCATTTCAAGAGAGGCTCCTGCCTTCCTTAGCAGACACCTGTCTTTCAACCCAAGACACTAATTTAAGTGTGAGCCAAGAAAAAGTACACTTTTAATCCTCTCCTGGTTTTCAAGTCTTTAATTCCTGCAGAGTATTTCCAAAGACAGGAAAAACATTAGAAGTTCTTAAAAAGGCAGCAGCCAACACAACAGGATTTGCCTTTATTTCCACAGGAGACTATTTGAGAGATTTTCAGGTAAATGTTAGCTATGGCAAGTACACAGCACATGAGGACTTAGAGATAACCTGCATTTCTTGTTTGAATATCAACTGCATGCAAAAAAGAGTTGTGAAAGACCTCCAGAGTTATCTTGGTTTATTCTTATTACTGAAAGAAAACCTAAACATGTCTTATAAGGGAAATTTAGTAGCTAAAAACACTTTACATTCAGCAAATGGCATATAAGCAAAAAATCCCATTAACCTGATAGATGACACAGAACTATTAGGAAACAGTGTAAGTCAGAAAGCTGCAGTTTTAGAGAAGTTCTGTATTTGTTAAAAAGTCCTCTTCCAAATGAAAGCCAAGTGAAATAAAACATTGGGAAATGAATCTTGCTCAATGTATTTCTGACAAACTGCATTTCTTACTAATCCAAAGTGCAAACACTGAAGTTGCACTTAGCAAAGAGGTTCAAACCTCACCTGAAAAGATTTACACCACCATCAGCACCCCTGCATCAACTCCTTTGTTCCAGCATTTAAATGCAGCGATTAAAGCCCTACCTCTCCTCTCAGATCTCTCCATCCTCCTGCCCTTCCAGTGCAGTCCAGCCATGCTGCAGAGGTTCCCCATGCCCAGAGCCATGGCCTGATGTGATGCCATGCACCCTGTGCCACTTGTGCCACCCCCTCAGCCTCTCCCAAAGCAGCAGCAATGAATCCCCAAAAGGAGGGTTATCCCTGAGCTTCCTCTACCCAGCCCCTGGAACTTTGGAGTGCACTGATGCAGTCCAGTGAACAAAGATGAGTGAGGATGCAGCTCACCCACTGCCAGAGGCACATGTGACAATTAACCCTTTGTCACACAGAAGGGCTAAGGAAGGACAGCTCTTAGAAGGACTAAATCAAAGACATCCTCACTGCTAGGTGTGGAAAGGCACAATTTTATTTTGTTATGAATAAAGGATAATCATAAACTCTTCAGTCTTGTAGCTCAGTAACAAGGAGACACATAAGCAAGGAAATATTTATACAGCCTAGTGCATGAAACAAGATGCTTTACCATCCTTTACCACTGTTTCTCATGTTCCCATTTCATACACTGCCTCAAAAGGCACAGAATGTATTTGAAAATAGCAGGAATACATAAACATGCCAATCTCAAATATACTTTAGTCATTTAGATTTTCCATACAAGGGTTTCTACCAGGCCTGACCAAGAGGCCTCCCATTGTCAACATTACCTGTGGTATTTTCCAGCCTTTTCATAAACTAAAAAGTAACATGTGACATTATAGGATAATGTGGCATCATCCTGTTTCCCCATCTGAGTGACCAACAAACATCTGTTGATCTTCTAGATCCTTCAGATCATCGGCACAGGCTGAGGGTTGCAGCTGTCCTTTAATCCTGCCCTCAGATTAAACCTCCCAGGACAAAAAAAGCACTTTCCAGCAGGGAATGCCTGCAGGGGCAAGGTTTCTTCAGTCTGATACTACAGTGATGAGACTTCTGACCAGTCACCTCCAGCTGCTCTCAGACCTTTATTTCTCAGTACATCAGGAGCACAGCACTAGATGATGTCTGGTAGATGACTTGCATGCACCATCATATTTTGACAATTATCCAGGCTGGCATTTTTTGAAAAAGATTGCCACTGTCATCTTAACTTCACAGTATTTCACTAACCACACCCAACATGCTTGAGCTGACCACTAGAACTGGGTAGATGTGCTAACAAGGAGCTCTACCTGCTAGCACTCATTCCCCAGATCCCAGGTAACAGCTTTGTGTCTCCAGATCGTGATGGAAAGCAGATGCTGAGTGACTGTAATTACTTTTGTCTGAAGCCTAAGCACTAAAAGATTCAAACTTCCCCACTTCAAAGGAGCTGAAGTTCTACTTCAGCATCCATGTTATCAGACACTACTTCTCTGAGAAAGAAGGAGCAACAGGATCATTTTGAGCTCAGTTGACACAATTTAGAAAGAAGAACTAACCATGGAGGAACCATCAATGCAATAGTCATGCCACAGTCACATGCTCACCACCAAGAAGCTCAGGAGGAAAGGAGTCCCATCTAAGAGCAACTTTCAAACTAGTGCTGTGCCTACACAGCTTTGAAGAGACAGCAACACTGACAAAGAGAGGGAAAAAACACCCCTTAGGGGGATGAGAATTCGTTTAGCATCTTTGAGAAAACAGCACAGTTTGTAAAATGCAAAGAGCAGCCTGTGCAGCTGCTGAGCTCTTTACCATAATTCCTTCAGCTGCTCAAACTTTACCACCTTTTTCTTCTCAGCATGGCCAAGAAAGAGTTACATAACAATGTGAATTTCTCCTTTCTTCTGGGGGAAGAGTTAGCTATGTGAAGTCAAAAGTGATTTTGCTTTTAATAATTACTTTAACTGCCCTAACCCATCAGAGATTTGATTCACAAAATTTGGTGTAAAGACTGAAAAGAGACTTCAGATCACCTTTGTAGCTCTCCTCCCCAAAGCAGCTCCTAACTCCACCAACCTCTGCTCCCCAAGGCAGAGACTCTGGGGTATGACACTCAGGAAGGAGGTCTAAGACAAGGCCTTTGAAGGATGACAGCTTCAAAGAGAGAAAAATCTGACTGTTGTCTAAAGAACATACACTTGGGAGAGAAACTTGGTGACCTCATGTTGGTGTAACATTAACAGTTTTAGGAAATAAAAAATATCATAGAACCAAATCATAGACCAGTGGTTGAGTCAGAAGGCACCTTAAAGCTCACCTCTTTCCAGCCCTTGCCAGGGCAGGGTCACCTTCCACTAGACCAGGTTTCTCCAAGCCCTGTTCAATCTGCTCTTGAACAATTCCAATGATGGGGCAGCCACAGCTACTCTGGGCTCACCACCCTCCCAGAGAACAATTTCACTTACACTAACTTAAATCTCTCCTCTTGTAATTTAGAGCTATTTCCTCTTCTTTTATCACTATCTGTGCACATGAAAAGTCACTCCCTCTCTTTTTTGAAAGCCCCCTTTAGGTACTGGAAGGGAACAATGAGGTCTCCCAGAGCCTTATCTTCTCTACTCCAAGCTAAACAACCCTATAATAACCAATCTGTAATATGCATGAAGTTAAATACTCAATATCCTTAAACATATTATAATGGTCACATAATTAGACAAAAGCAGGTTGAAAACCAAGTGCAAGGAAATAAATGCTTCACACAGAACAAAACTATGATATTCAGTGTTAATGTGTGTGCTGGAAGCAGTAAATCCCACCACATTTTGTATTTCACAGATTTGACACCCACTGAGGCATCTAGGAGAAAAAGAGCTGCCTTCTCTCCAAAGCAAAAACAGTTCCCAGGTGGAATTTGGGGCCTACCCATCTCCAGTACTCCCACTTCACCTGCATCACTGGAACAGGAACAGAGAAACACTAAAAACCTCAAACATATCCCACCCAAATCCCAGAGGTAAACTAACCCAGGTGACATCAGAAGCAACACAGCAAGACTGATGGAAAACTTCAGCATCTCCTCAATTCTCCCCTCTGCCACCTTTGTTCAGTGGAACAAAGCCACTCTATTTTTCCATGGATTTATGATAGATGGAGTTTTGTGATGAAGGATTTGTGAGACCAACTTAGAGACCCTGCAGCTATGGCATTTCTAATCCCTTCCCATCAAGAGGGACACTCCCTGGCAGCAGGAGGTTCAAAGCCATGATCAGCCCCTATTCTGCATATATAAAACACATATTTATATATATATATATATCACATATCATATGATAAATTTTTAAATATATATCACACGAAAATCCCCATGCACCAAAACATCCTTGAAAAATCTCATTTACTTATAGATTTGGCCCTTATTATCTGCTTACTTTACATACTCTTTGAAGAAATACCCATACACTGCATTTTATAAGCACATTTAAAGATTTTTTTTTTTAAATTTTTTGCTCCCACAAGCAAGTTGGGTATTTTTCAAGCACAAGGACAATATTACAGGCCAACAATAGTCTTCCTGTTAGTTTTGTGTACTTCAGCAAGAATGAATATAAATTAGCCTCAACTAGCTCTGATATATACCTCATACTGGAATTTACCGGTCAGCTTAGAGGTTATTCCTCAGGTGATTAAATCCATTCCAACAGCACCATCTGCTGTTACATGAATAATTGAGGTTGCATCTATTGCTCCCTCCATCAAGATCCCAATTAAAGATCACTTAAGATGTTTGCAGGTTTATTCCTTTGTCTAACGTTCTCACCAGATTGTTGTTAGGACTGAACATATCATTTTTAATGTTTTTTTTTTTTTCTGAAGGACTCCTCAATCAACTGTAACTGTCAGAAATTTATTTATGATGTTATTCAGAGAGAAAAACTAAGCAGCTTAGACCTCCCAGTAAGTAAAATTAATATTTTCAACATGCTTTAAGGAATATAATAGGTAATTCGAAGAAAAATCTAAAATAGTTTTAAAAGAGGTTAAAAGAGACTCAAATCTTGAAGCTATTTCATAAAAAGAAAAAAAAAGTCATAGAGGTAAGCTGATGGCTGGGACTAAGAGACAGACTTATTAATTTGGGCTTATTTCTCTTTTCCTACCAAAATCAGTTACTAAGCTTTGCTTACTGCAAACTCTCAAGTCCTACATGCCAGCTCTGCCTATTTACTTTATAAAAATGTCTTGGATACAAATTTGCACTCAGAAGGGTAACTAAGCTTTTGTAGTATCAACTTGATAACCAGTATCCTCTATTTTCAAGCTGCCGATCCAATAATTGTGAAGGCATTTAGAGCCCAAACATAAATAAAAGTTATAGATAAAACAATAAAGTACTAAATAAAGGTTCACATACATTAATATGAAGTCTCTCCTCCTCCCAGTTATGAGCCAAATGCATCAATCAGAAAACAGAATCCTGCTCCATGTTCTCAAATATATTGTGCTTACCTTTTTAACTATTGGAGACACATGCTGATTCTGCAACCTGCAAGAAAAGAGGAAATCCAGTCAATTGCTTGTTTTTTTTAAAAATTTGTGCATTACAAATAGCAACTCCTGACCTTAAAAGGGACACATTTCTGATTCTCTAAAAATAAACAGTCCATACTACAGATAGACAGTCCCACAGCCAAGTCTTTTGTAACCCTAGCAAAGATCGTTCTGGACACTGCTGATTGGAAAAAAAAAATAAAAAAAAAGAAATCAAGACTCAAGGTGCTTAATACTGGGGGTCAGAAGAAACATCCCTAAGGTACAAGCAGTTATGCAGTAGAACCCGATCTGCAATCTCTGCACCTTCTAGGAGAGAGGGTCAACAAAAATGTGGTAAATAATGGTTTAAAACCAAAATAAACATCTGTGCTGTCACAGCCAGTTTATCCTGAAAGCAAATCCAGAGTTCTCATCTTGTTAGATACTTTTTATTTAGATTTTCAGTTTGTATTTTTAGGGATTGATTTTAATCCGTATAACAGGCCCCTCATACAATAACCCCCTCTCCAAACACCACTTTCTTGATCCCACTGACATCAGACTGCATTCTCCTGCAAAAGAGGAAAATCCCTCCACCACCAGCAGTGGGGTGGAAAACAACTGGCAGATGTAGGGTGAAAACACATACCCCCATTTTTAAGGTCCCTTCTAACCCAAACCCTTTTGTGATTCTGATTCTAAGGAGAATACAGGATAACAGGGATGCTGTGAGCAATTTTATTTCCACAAATAGGCACAGCTGTCGAATCAGGAACAGGCAGCTTTAATGTAACATACAACCTCTTAGCTCTAAAAAATATTGATAGTGTGAAGTGTGAAGATAAGACTATTGTAAAACAGTTCCAAAATCACAATCACACAGCCCACGAGAGGGTGCTGGTACCCTGCAGAAACCTTCACTGAATTCAAGTTACACAGAGCACAGCTACACAACATAACCCCTGCTGCTCACCTCGGGTTTTAAACTAGTTTGGTCAAAAAGGCATCTGACACCATATTTGAAGTCCATAAATTACCATATTGCATCCATTTGATGCCAGCTTTTTTTAAGACATTTCAATTTCCCAACACTTCATGGTAGCATTTTCCAATAAAAATTAAAATATTAGTGTAAATACTACATTAGTCTTAGCATAAAGCAGGAAAAATGCCCAGGATACTGAGTTCAAAGCCCCAACCTCATATCCACAATCAAAACTTCCCAACTCTTGGAATATGAGCTATAAATTAGGTGTGATGTCAAAGTCCCATATTTGTGGCAACAACCACCAAAAACGTGTTTTAAAAACAAGGTTTTGATAATTCTCTTCCTATGTGAGCATCTGCTTGTGTAAAAGTCACTTGGGGAATGTGAGAAAGAGATGCCTTCAACCAAGACTTTGCTCCTGATCCCAGAAAACAATAGTGTGAGGCTCCAGTGAAAGTTTGATGAGTTTAAGAAGTTTTTGGACAATGCTCTCAGCACATGGTGGGACTCTTGAGGTGTCCTGTGCAGGGCCAGGAGTCAGACTCCATGATCCTCGTGGGTCCCTTCCAAGCCAGGATATTCTGTGATTGTGACATGTTCTTCCATACACCAAGTCATGAGTCTCTGCCACAAACTATAAATGCAGTTCAACAGCACAACTCTTGGGTTTTCCTCTGAAAACATTTTCCATCTACATATGAAGAAACAATTTGACATCTATGATGTACTTACTTCACTTTATCAGCCTGAATTAACGAAATAGCCCAAATCCAACCAACATCCCTAAAGCCCTTCTGAACTGCTCATCTAGAATTCTAAAGTAAATTAAGAAAGACTAGTAACTGAGCACCACAATAGAAAAAAAAGTTTAGGGAAAAAAGGACACATTGCAATTGGAAGTTTATACATGATACAAGCTGTCAAATGCTTCTCCTTCCTTTGATATAAAACAAAGTCCTTTTGAACTTACAAACAGGTACTTTTTATATACAAGACACTGAAACAAAGTTCACTGACACTTCAAAAGCTATGAAAATTCAGCAGCTATTAAGCAACAGAAATCCATGGAAAAAATAAAAAAAAAAGAATGCTACTTCATCAAGTAATATCCAAGCTTTTACTGTAGGAATCAGACAAAAGTATATTATCATTTATTCTAGAACACACAACTATAAAAAAAGTTACAGAAGAAACATAGTAATTTTCAAACATTCTCTCACCAAAAATTGTTTCACATATTTGCATAGTATCAGCAAGAAATTCTTCACTTATAACTTTTAATTTTGCCATCTCCTATGTTTGAAAAATTATATTCACTGGTGTTCTGGTACATTTGGCATCCTAAAGCCTCAATACAAAATTTTGATACTGAAACAATATTATTACAAAACCAAAGTTTTAATGCCACTCCTCTTTTTACAGGACTGTCCCATATGTAAGAGCAGTTAACCTTAGAAGAGAACGTAATTGAAGCCAAAGGAATTATTAACATGAGCAAAATCACCATAAATGTATTCAGGGGAGCTTAGGCTTTAATCTTGTTGTTGATGATTTCACTATTGCTAGTGTTTAAATATTTACATTACTCAATTTAACTGCTTTAAACATTAGTCAAACTGAAAAAGTTCAACCTCCAGACTAAGCAGCAGCTTTTAAAAGGCAACAGAATTTAAGAAATCAGTTGCAATTTCTCTGTACAGTATTAGTAGGTTTTAGACAGCAGCTAAAAAAAGAAAAATAAGTTATTTTTTCCTCAGACAAATTGTGGACAAGAATTTAGGCAACAGGAGCAGCAGAGAAGACAACCCACCCATCCCACCACAGTGACCAATTCTGACACTGAAGATGCCCCACTTTGGAGCAGATGCTGCTGCACCAACTGATGAAACTGCTAAAAGCTCTTCTCAATGCTACAGTGATCAACCAGGGTTTTCAGCTTAACACATTAAAAAAAATACCTGTAAAACTCCTTTCAAGCTTGTTCTACATACGTGCAGCACCTACTAGAGGAATGCAAATCTTTCTTCCTTTGAACAGCAGTGATATTTTCCAGCCTGCACAACAAGGCAGACTTGATTATTTTCAGTCTTACTCCCACCATAGGGCAAAGATTAGATGCATGTGAACACACAGTACTTGGCATTAGTCTTCAGAAAAATGCCTCAGAAATCAATGTTTAATAAAAGATGCCAAATAACTATCACTCAGTTTAACTGTGTTCAAACCCAGGAGATTATGTCGTGCATTAAAGGACGTATGAGTGTCTTCTCTGGCTGTTACCATGGGAAGTCACTCTCCACAGTCCTTAAATAAAGTTTATTGTTTCAGGAGTGCCAGAACAAGGCACTTTACTCCCAGACCTTTTAAAGACATGTTGGGATGGCTGTGCCACTGCCTCCAGCCTCCTGGTGTAACAAGAGGTTGCTGACAAAGCTGGGAGACAGAGTGGGAATCAGCACGGCTGGGATGAAGTGTGCATACCAAGCCATGCCTGCTGTGATACACCCTTCACTGGGAGCTCCCAGACCATGTCTACAGCCTCAAGAAGCAATGTGATTTACTCCTGCATTTAAAAGCAGAACAGAGAGGCCAAGGGTTACCTCTCAGCATCTCTTCTTCACTCAAGTCCTCACCTAGTGTCTCTCTCCAGCTCTCCTGGAGCCCCTTCAGGCACTGGAAGGGTCTCTAAGGTCTCCCTGCATGCTTCTCTCCTCCAGGTGAACACCCCCAGCTGTCCCAGCCTGTCTCCAGAACAGAGAGGCTCCAGCCCTTGGAGCATCTTCAAGGCCTCCTCTGGACCCACTCTAACAGGCCCATGTCCTTCTTGTGCTGAGAACCCCAAACCTGGACACAGTACTCCAGGTGGAGTCCCACGAAGGCAGAGAGGGAATTTTGGGCTTATCCTTTGACTCCCAAGACCAACCATCCTCCATCAGCCTGCAGCTCACCAATAGCCTCCTCTATGGGAGACACAGCACAAACTGCATCTGCTGTGCACAAAATGCCAGAAAGCACAAACTACACCAGAGGGGAAAAAAAAAAAAAAAAAATCATTGATTGCATGAGTGCATCCAAAGCCAGGGCACCCACCAACAGCCTTTTTACCAGGCTTAATATTATTTTTAAAGTATATGTTATGCATGTAATGTGGAAGAGCTTTAGAGCTCTTTATTCCTTTAACTTGCACTTTACAGGAACTCCATGCACAGGGAAGTTAAAAGACTGTGAAAGGAACCTGAATCATGCTGTTTTCCCAACAAAGGACTGGGTTAGCTGGAAAACACATTTCCAGGTCAGTTGTTTTCTTGCTGCTTCTCTATGGATATTAGTTGTGTGCTCTGGGCAGAGCTGGAGACTGCAGAGGATCAATGCAGGGATGGGACTAGACCACAGCAAAGACACTGGGCACGTGGTGGCTTTCACCCCACCACACCACACAAGGAAAAGACACCAAGTGCAGCAGGGAGCCAAAAAAAATCACTGGCTGCATCTTAAACTGAGTTTTCTTCTCCACAGAGGCCCACTCTGAGGCTGTCCAAGAGAGGGAGATGGCAGCAGCAGCAAGCTAAACTAGAAACACCCCACATTTGTGACTCAAGTCTCACTGACAGTCTGCATTTCCATAGTGGAGACTTCCAGGATTTTGACATCTGTCTCATCCCAGCAATGTTTTAGGAAGAAAAAGCTACTGGACTTCTAAGAATATGAAAGTGTTACATTTCACTTTTACAGTCACATTTCTGCTTTTCTCTTACTAAAATATGAGCAGATTTAAACAACTTCAAGCTAACTTTTGCTAGTTTTCCATTCACCTAGATTTCCTGCCAGTCTTCCGAGATCCTGGAAGCCTTCCCCAGGATCTGGCATGCAACTGGCTGTCAGGGATATCTCTAACAAAAGACTGACTCCAAGTGCCCCTTCCAGAGCAGTTCCTTGAGTTATTAAACATCAAGTTATTCTGTGTTAAAGGAAAAAAAGAAATAGAAAAGAAAAACAAACAAAACCCACCACCAACCACACTTATGGTGTAAGATCTGAGTGCCATCACCACTCAGGTGTGTGGGCAGAGTGTTTGCCATCACAGAATATTAGACACTTTTCAGCCACGATGTGCAGAAACGGGACTTACCACCTTCATATTCAAGAAACTGTAATACATCCCAGAGTTTGACAAGACAAGCAAGGAAATCACCCAGAAGATTTTGGATAGGGCAGGAGAAGAGCAAGAGAGAGGGAATATGGTGGCATGACCAGGCACAGGTCAGGACCTGCGGTTTATGTCACTTGCACATGGAATCACAGAATCACTAAAGTTGGAAATACCTCTAAGATACTGAGTCCAGCTCTTAAGAGCTGTTCACAGGTTCACAACTGAATCATGTTCCCAGGTGCCACATCTACACACAGGGTCACCTTCAACTATTCCAGGCTGCTCCAAGCCCTGTCCAACTTGACTTTGGACACATCCAGGGATGAGACAGCCACACCTGCTTTGTGCAACCTGTGCACACATGACCCTGCTCAACTTTGCTACCTCTTGCAAATCATCATCATGTCAAATCAGAAGGCAAACAGAGAAGGACTACAGGGTGATACATGGTACAGGGAGCTTGACAGAAGTATCCTAAAGAGCTGGTCAGTCTAGAAGAACAGAGAGTCTGACTGTACCAATACAGGGGGAAAGGGAAAAACAGAAGCAATTATCAGTCCTGGAAGGGAGTGCTGTACAGAATGAAAGGCAAGAAACAGCCTATGCTTTTCAGGCAGAATTGATACTTGCTGCAAATGTTGGCAGAGCAAGTACACTGGATAAGCCCCAAGCACATCTACTCTTCCACATCTACAGCCTTCCAGAAAGCATATCCCAGGAGAAGGGCAGAGCTGCCAGCCTTCCATGTGTGCCACAGGCAGGCAGCAGCCAGGCAGCACCCACCAGCAAGCAGCCATGAGCTGCTGAGGAAGGATGAAAAATCCAAGAGACACCAGCCTTCACCTGGGACATGGGGCACTTGCCTGTGATTTTGCTGGAGACCAGAAGAGTTGTGCCTTCCCTGCTCAGTTGTATTTCCACTACAAGCAAAAGTGGACCCACCCAAGATGCTTGATGCCTCCTCCCCATCTCATACACAAACCTGGGCCACCACCACCTTTCATCTGTTTCTGCTGCTCCAACACCTGTACTAGCACAGGCATAAGGTCCAAGGATGACCCCACCAGAGGTCCCCCAAGATTTTAAAACACCAGCAGGTTACCAAGGAGACCAGCACTGCTACTACACAGACTGCTCCAGGTAAAGGGATGGAAAACCAACCCAGGGGAGCAAATAACTCAAGACATAACATTTCCTTCAGGTTCAGGACAACAAAGCCACAGACAGAAAGAGCCATTTAATGCCATCAAGAATACTTAAGAGATCTCAGCCACAGAAGCAGAGTCTATCAGTTCACATGCCAAAAAAACTCCATGTTGAGTGGAATTTGGATTATGAATCTACTTTAGTGACCTTTTACTGTAGTTATTTTTAGACTGAAGATTTTATTCTGGACAAAGTACTGAAGATAAAATATACATATGGATGTATTTTTAATATATGCACATAGAGCATGCATTTTCTGAGAAGTAAAGCAGCAGCTACTGATTCAGAAATATAGGGAGTTGGCTGTTCTCTCAAGGATAACCTATACACTGTGAACATGCAATGTACAAAAAACCAAGACTTGGCTCTGGGAGGTGAAATCCTCCAAAAGGAACACCAGCAGCCTCCTAAGATAGATCCAAAAGTCATTTATTCAAAACTACCCCACTGCACACACATTAAAGTAGTATTCACTAGCAATCTGCCAGGACAATTGCTGGAACAAGAGGTGTTCGTATGCATTTAAGTACTGCTGGATGTAAAAATACCCATTAATACAATTTTTGTATTATTTTGTATTTGTCCAATTTATGTCCAGTTTGGACTACAGCAACATACTGAACCTAGGCAAAAAAGCATTAGAAGACAGCAAGGAATGTCTGTGACCCAGGGAGATGCACAAATAGCCAAGCTAATGCCATAAATAATGCTGAGGAGCTTTGCTACACTGAAAGCTACCAGAAGAAAAATTCCTTTCCCCAGTTTCTACCACAGCACTCTAAAAGCTATGACCTTCAAAATGTTGGCTATTTTCCTTTAGCTTTAAAAGCAGCCTGCTTCAGCTAAGCTGTCCTACAGATCAGGTGATACTCTGGCAAGAGAGTAACAGTCAATAGTCAATTCCTCAACAGAGCTTTTATTACCATAGTCAAATGTTGTACTTCTAGTTGCTTCCATATTCACTGAAAGCCACCAAGAGCAGTTACTCAGAAAATGTCCTCACAGCTGCTAGGGAACCTCGCTTAAGTCTGGAAAGCAAACTTTAAAAGAAAACAAATCTACTGAACAAAGGACTTAGGAAAGAACATATTGAAAGGAGAACAAGCCACAGGTCTTCCTGGGGTTGTCCTGTGCAGGACTGGGAGTTGGACTCGATAATCCTCGTGGGTCCCTTCCAACACTGGCTATTCTGTGAACCCTGAAGCTGAAAAAGGCTTCTGCTGAAAGCCAGCAAGGACATCATAGCTGTTGAGAGAAGCTGTGGGTGTTCATACCTGGGTTGGGCAAACTGGCCCCAAAGTATCATGGCCTACCTTCAGCTGAGCTGCTGAATGAAACCAGACTGAAGCCTGCATGAAGAGCTATCTGAGGAAAAGCACACAAGGAGGCCAAAGGAGATGGAAAAGAAGCAGTGGGATTAAGAATACTATCCAGCAGAGCTGGGTATTATCCGGGCTGCAAAAAAAAAAAAAAAAAAAAAAAAAGCCCGCTAGCCAACATGATCTGAAGCACCATGATGAGAGAAAAAAAGTACAGAGTTATAGGAACATGAGCTATATTTATTTAAGCCATGTTTATTGAAGTTGTTTATATATATAACTATACATATACTAACATTTAAGAATCTATAAAATATAGTGTCTGTAGTGTTTTATACGACTGGGAAGTGCCAGGACAGGAGGGCAGGAGGAGCCTCCCTCTCTCCCTCCCTGCCGGCAGCAGCAAGCACCCGCAGCCCGGCGGGCCCGGCCCCGGCCGGTACCACGGAGAGCTCCCTCCCTCTCTCCTCAAATGGAAAACCAAAGGGTTGCTACCAAACAATCCTTTTCCCTTCCATCCCGGAAAAAAACAAACAAACAGACTGTATCTGAGGAATTTGTACACAGAAAAGGTTCTCTTAACAGCACAGAAGTTACATGCATGACAAATGATGCTACTGTCCAAAAATATGAATAAATTACCATCTTGGCAATAAACACAAGCCAAAGATCAAAAGAAGTATTTCATTTTCAGGCAAGTTCATTCATAGACCATACTAATAGTGAACCTGATTCCTTTAGGAACTCAGGAGCAGCAGAAGGAAAAGCATTTAAGAAGATTAGGTTAATACTATATTTAAACATATGTAAGGACAGTGAATGAAATAGTGATTATTCACTCATTTAATTCAAGAAAAACAACCACTTACTAAGAATAGTTTTCAGGGGATAAGAGAAGATAAACTAGGCTGCACCAGAGAAAAAACAACCCAACAGAGCTACAGCAGTACTCACTATCCCTCATTGTCCGTATTTGTCAGCACTGAGGTCTGGGGAAATCAACTTTGACATAAAAGCATCAAACAGAGACAAACTACCTAAAGGTTTCCAGGCTAACACACCCTTTCCACTAGTTGGGAAGCTTTCCCAACTCATTATCATCCTCATGGAAAACAGCAGAGTTGTATTTAACATAACAGATTTTTGCAAGAGTTTCAAAGACGCGAGAAAAAACGGATTTTGCTGATTTGATGGAAGGACCTGACAGTCCTCGTGAAATAGAGGGGGGGGCTACTCGGCTTGAGGTCCCACCAGTTTGAGCATGTATGCTAGATTATGGAGTGAAGACAGGATTTTCTCCACTTTCACAAAAGCTTTTCCTGGGAAACTCCACCCTTTCAGCAGTACTTTGCCAAAACCACAGGCACACATTCCCAAACAGACCCCGCTGCTTTCGCTTGCATCAGCTCTGCTTTTCTGTCTCATGTTCTTGAGAGCTGCTAATTCAGTGGAGGGTCCCGATTTAGCTTCTGATTAATCAATCTCTGAACACTCATTAGCAACAGAAGCACAATCCAATCACAAACTTAGAGGCAGTGGACATGCCCCTGGAGCCCATCTCTGCACTCGCCCTCCTCCAAAGGGAGCCTGTGCAAGCTCTCCCACCCCAAGCACAGAGGTGGAGACATGCAGGATTGTCACAGAATCATGGAATCATCCAGTCTGGAAAAGAGCTACAAGACTACTGAGTCTAACCACTAAACTGTGTCCCTGTGTGCCACATCTACATGTTTTTGTAGACTCAGAAGCATGTTCCCAACTCCAAATAAAACACTGGCATACACACCATACCCACAACTGCCAGGATCACTGGTTTGAGTTAAGCATTAATTTCCAGCTCCTTTTTGTTATCAAAACACAGCATCACATGACAGCATTATCTGCACACATTATCTGCATCAAACTGCAGAACACCACTTGGCATTGGGGAGCGGTGGGAGATAAAAAGCATCTGTTAAAAATATCACTATAAGGTGGCCTGTAAAATACACATTAAATCCCAGGAAAGCCTATCTGCCCTCAGCACTGGAAGGATAGCTTTGCTGGCTGTAAAAGTGCTTCTAACCAAGAGAGGGATCACAGCCCCAGAGAAGATATCAAAGCAACCATGGCTGAGAAAATACAAGCATCGTGCCACACAGCTGCTCTGAAAAGCTTACAGGTAAAAAAAAACAGTAACATGCTCTAGTTCAGCTGGAAAAGATGACTCTGGTTTAACACAGAATAATGACTCTGAAGTTGCCTGTGGCTCCACACCTGTGAACAACTCCTAGACTTTGTGCAGGCTCCACAGACAATAGGTCCAAGGGGCGGCAAACCTGCACGGAGTCAGCATCCAAAAGGTGCTGTTCAATCAGCTGACAAGTTTTAGCTACCAAAACTACCAAAATTTAAGGAAGAAAAACACTATTTGTCTTCCAGATTCAGAAGCTATCATGAAGGAGATCTCTCCCTACCTAATACACCCTGGTAATTTCCATACTGTGGAAAACACCCGTGCTACAAAGTGCTTTCCAGGTGTAAACTTGACCGAAGGCTATGAGGGTTATAAAAGTGAGTAAGCATCCAACAAAAGAGAAGTTATCTCCTCCTCCTTTGATCTCCCAGTGTGAGCTACTTGTGCACGTCAAGAGCAAGCTTTAAAACCTGGGCAGTGGAGGAGGGATATAACCCTGGTTCCCTCACAGAGCCAGCTTTATTACAAGTCTCTCCCAAACAAAGCACAGTTCAGCCATCAGCTTATATTAATTCCTCTCATTTTTCAGATATTTAAATATACCAGAACTGATCCTTTATCTTTAGCCGTGAAAAAGATGGCAACTCTAAGGCCAAAAGCAGCATTAAAATGTGTTATCTTAGTCTGGTTTTGATCAGAATGATTTTTTTTTCTTCCTATCCTGTGGACTACACTAAGTTTCCATCATCTATTGGGCTGTACTCTTCCCTCAAACCAAGCCTACACCAAGAGGAGTATACCTTCAGTATTCCCCCAAGTTCCTGGTAATTTCTGCTGCATAAATTTCATGATCTATGGTCCAAACCTTGGTGTTTATATTAACCTGAATTGGAGTCTTCCACTAGAGTTGGTCACACTTATTTTCCACCTAACCTGCAAATTTTATTAATGAAAACATAGAGCTAATCACACTTTTTAATTAAAGATCCTACTATGCTCTTACTGGGACCCATCTAAAGAGTTTTAGAGTTATTTTATTAAGTGCTCAGTATTTAAGGTGAAAAATTAAAACCCATTCTCATACAGAATGGTCTCTGTAAACAGGGTTTTATAAAATCTGCATCTAAACAAAGGAGTCAAAGGTATTGTTCCCCTCTAACAGTTTTCCAGCAGACCGTGCAGAAATATTAGCGCATAAGTAAACAAGGAAAAAGGCACTGAAAGCTTAAACTTAAAAGGCTCATTTGCCAATAAAGTTGAAGAGCTGAGTAAAAGAACCTAAATCAAAATCAACCTCATTTTAGACACACTGAACACTTTCAGCAGAAGTCCTTCAGAATGGCAGAGTTAAGTATCAACTATCTCTGCAAATCTCAAAACCTACACAGACAAAATGGGAAAAAAAATACTCCTAGTTGAGGCTGCCTCACAATTCCTATGTAAAAACTTCATATTCACATTACATGTGACAAGTGAAAGAAATTAGTGTTTAGTGTATATGCTTGTTCTCTTTTTGATCAAATTTTAAACTCATCTCTTCAGAGTTGATATGACAAATTAATAGCAGAAAGGAGGAACCACTGGTAAACTGAGTTTGGAACAAAAGATAAACTGACACTGGTATAGTAGTCACACATAATTGTACCCAAGGCCCATCATAAAATTGTTTACGCAACTTAAAAGTATCAAAATAACAAAAGCACCAGGCAGTAATCACAAAGTACCTTCTGCCATGTAGCATCAAACTCACCCCCAACTGAAAGATTTCTACTTTAAATTCAAAATGTGGTATATTCCTCACATATTTTCTCCAAGTGAGGACACTCAGGACTCATCTTACCTAGGTCAAAGAACTCCATTCTGTTTAAATCTCTTAAAATTAACTAAACCCAAAAACTCCTCTGCAATCTGCTGAGCAGCCCTTCCTTTTGCATCTCTGCCAAAAACACTCTGCACGAAAAATTCTGACCCCGGTTCTTTCCTACACCTATAAAAGGACATTATTCCAAACAACTACAAGAGCCTTAAAAGGGAAATTCAAAATCTTCGCTCCTCTCCCTGGTGCTTCAGCCCCCAGGGGCAGGGTGAGGGACTGTACCCAAACCTTTTGTTTCCTTTCTTTGTCATCTATGATGATGCAAGAGTGCTCCTTAGATCACTCCTCTCCTTTCACAAAGGAAAACAAGGGATACTTAGGAAAATAAGGACCTACCTTTTACTGGAATTACTTACGAAATTTGATTTCCTGTTTGCCTCACTACCACAGAGCTCTGCTGTTGTCCAATAGCATCTACACTCCAACAACAGCTTTTCTTTCAGCAGAACACTCATCTGAGATTTCCTCCCTCACAGATTTTTGTGCTCACACAATTTGTCAGTACTTACCTGTGACATCCACTCTCTTGCCAAATCTGATGGAATTCTCAAGTATTGACCAGTTTCGTTCAAGGGCACAGATGTTGTGATGCCAGGCAATGGGAAATGGAGCTTAGAAGCACAGGAAGATGGCCAGAGTTCCCAATAAAGACATTTTTATGAAGTAATCCTGAGTTAGAAGTACAGACAGCTCTCCTCAATTCAAGAAACAGAACCACAAAGAGACCCAACCCTGGAGCATATCAGGGAAGATATTTCTCCAAAAGAAAAACCAAGCACCCTTCCTCTTCAAGCACATAAATCTTACAGTTATTTTAAAAATATGTAAGTTAAAATAAAATGTAAAGAAACAACACAACCCCCAAAGACAAAACCGTAATACTGTACACAGGAGAAGCTTCTTGCCTCAGAGCTCCCTAACACTTCCACAGATGCTCAGTATCACACAGAAAAAAAGCTCAGTAACTACCAACTTCCACCAACACACACAACCAAGGAAAGCAGCCCGGCATTCCCAATCCCCTCTAAGCAGGTGATACTCAAAGAAACCAGCTCTGGAATGAGGTTACAGGCACACCCTGGCTGTGCATTCGAGGGGACAGCACTGAGTCACAGCCCTGGGCAGCCAGCACTGACTCAGCCCTGTGCTCCTGCTGGGAACAGAAGCTCAAGGTAACCCCGGCAGCGTTTCTGAAGGTGATGGATTCCCTTGGCTTGGGGACAGACGCACCACAGCTGACCCGGAGGCACAGAAGAGAAAAAGATCCCGAATCCCTTTGCAACCAGACATTCTAAAGAGGATGACTGTACTGAGTATCCCAGAGCTCCCACAGTAATAGCAGTTACATGGGTTTCTTTGGGGTTTTTTAAACCTTAATTATTACTTAACTGCACACATGCGCTGCTGCTTTGGTCAGCTACAGCCCCAAATACTCACATCTGGCTCCTGCTAGCTCCCAGAGCCTGCTGATGACCTCTTTAAGGACTTAAACTGCAAAAACAACTATTTCTCATACCTACCATACAAAAAACATTCACTGAAAGGATTTTAAAAATGTTAAGCAGCAGGAAAGAGGAAAAAGAAAACAGCCACACTGTCTCCAAACAGGAAAGAAACTTTTGCTTTAAAATGCCATTTCACTTGCTTACATAATCATTTCACCAAGGTTGTTTTTTTCTTCTTTTTTTTTTTTTTTTTGGCCAGGCAGCATTTCTGCTATAAAGGTATTTCTTTTAAAACCAAGATACATAAATAACAGCATCCATTGATAAATACAGCCCAAACACAGTTTCAATCTTCAGTTCTTAAATATAAGCTGAAATCCACACTGCACCAGCTGGATGGCCTGAGTTTCAAACGTGCCAAGCACCTACTGGTTTCAGAAGCTGCAGAAACAGAAAGAGCTCTGGTTTCTCTTCATCAGACCAGATATGCTCAGGCATCCAAGCACAGACCCTCGGGGTCCTGCACTGCCATGGTTTCAAACACAAGAGGCACCAGCCTAACAAGGCACTCACTGCAAGCACCTGGAGACAACATTTCAGCCTCACCTGAAACCACCCTGGCACCAACACACAACCCAACCCTTGCAGCAAGGGAAACGTTCCCCACTTGAAGCACAACCACCACTGCCATCCCCAAAACCTCCTCAACAACACTGACTGCTGAGAGGGCACGTTACACTCATGATCTGTCTCACAGCAGTGTTTTCATCATCCTGTTTAGCAGGAGCCCCTCGTTCCCATGCAAAATCTCTGACTGGGAACAACTACAGGCAGCAGTCTGGGGTTTGCCAAGTGCAGGGATGACTTTGCTAGGGAGTAGCAGAGCCTCAACTGGTCCCAGTCCCAAACTGTCTGAGCTAGTAAGCCCAGCTATTCAGGTTTTACTCACTTAAACCAAAACATGGGTTGCCTTTAAAAGAGAAAAAAAAAGTCTCATTTAGTTATAATAAAAGCTCTCCAGAAAACCTTAGTGTCCAGAGGCTTGCTGGAACTGCATTTCCATTCCCCAAACACATACAGCCCACAAAAGGGCACTAAACTTCCAACTGAGCAGATAAATCTGGAAAACTGGGGGCAATATCAAAGTGGATTGGGGTCTGTGAGCACAGTGTGATCAAAGCTAAGAGACACTGCTGTTTCAAACACTGAGCACAATGATCTCTCTGGTACCTTCTGAGAAAACAAGTGCTCATAGAGCAAACACTCCTCCTGCTGAAAAAGTTGGCTATTTTTTCTCCCTCAAGCTGAAGAGCCAGTGCTTTTGAACATCAGCAACACAAAGAAGCCTCGGCCAGCAAGCTGGCTGCTGAAAACAAGCTGCAAACAGCATGTGCACAATGCTCAAGCGTCACGCTCTGATAAACCACACAGCAAAACGAGAGAAAATTCCTCGTGCCATCTTCAATCCTCGCTCCTGAAAGCGAGAACACTCACACAGCTGCACCCTGGGACACAGGGGGAAGGCATCCCAGGAAGGACCAGCACTACCAGGATCACATCCAAGCTGCTCCATCCCTGTCTCACTGAGAACTGCAGACTTGGAGCACAGATAAACAGGGCTTTGTGCAGAATTCCCAGAGGGCAGTGCCTCAGAGCAGAGCCCACTGCTAGCCATCACCACATGAGCATGGATTTCAGGGAAAAACCAGGACTGCCCAACCCTGGGCACTTATAGGAGCAGTGGGAAGCTTTTCTGTGCAGCTATGCCAGTCCTGATGAGTGAGGGTTACTGAGCCTTGCCTCTGGTCAGTGCACACAATTACACAGTGTAAGGGCCAAGAAACATAGTTCACTGCAGAAGAAAAAAAAAAAAAAAGAGACAGAAGATTTGGCAAAACCCCCAAAGGCGTCTATCTCGGACATCCCAAAAGTAACAACAGCCATTCAAGATATGACTTGTTTATACTACGAGGCTCATTACACAAGGCCTGCCTATTTTTAGAGGTAGATTTCGCTACAAGTGAGTGCTAGATAAACCCAAACAATTATTTTAAAAGGGTATTCCATCACTAATTATTCTAAACATCTTGTGTATCCCGGAAGGTTGGCCTGCTGCCACTCTCCAGCATTAAAACAGCTCAGAGAACAACGCTACAACTTCACTCTCAGGAGTGACAGCGTATCTCACAGAGCAGGGTGCCTGGGAGATCCCAACAGCTCCAGTAAGCTCACCACCACTTGGATAAAACAAAAAAACAGTTAAGAAATGAGACCCTAATATTGTTTATGCTAAAAAAAAAAAAACAACAAACATGAAGTTAGTTTTTCATCTATATACAACCAAAAAAAGTAGATAAAAATTTTAAAATTAAATAAAAGAAAAAAAAAAAAAAAAAAGGAAAAAAATAAGGAAAAGAAGAAAAAAGCCCAGGCCAAGGACCAGCATGGCTGATGGTGGCTCATCCATCAGTTCTGTGGTTTCACCAGCCCGAGTGCAGCGTCCTGAATGCCCTGCAGACCCTCTGTGCATGACCAGCACTTCCCTCACCTGGGTCCTGAAAGGTCCAAGGTGAAGATGGGCAGAGAGAGAGAGTGGCCAGGCCAGCGGTGCCCCCCAGTCACCAGACAGGCGCCCTTCGGAAGCCTTTTATTTCTGCTATTTTAAGCAAACCAGACTTTTAAAAGCACAACAGATCTCACGGCCGCAGTTTTGCTCCAGCACAGCACAAACCCAACCAAACCCCAAAGGAACGAGGAAACCCACCGGGGGCCACCGCAACAGATGGCGAAGTGCCCCGGCGGGGCTATCCAGCCGGGAAGGGAAGGCGCTGGGATGTGCGGCCGCGTTTCACGCCCGAGCTGCTCTCCAAGGACGCGCCGCCTCCCCACTGCAGAGGGCGGGCGGCTTTGCCGGGGGCGGCCGGACCCGGCGACGCCGGAGGAGCGCGGCGGCGGCCCGGGGAACCGGGACAAGGGCAGGGCGGCCGAGCCGTCCCCCGCCGCAGCGGTGCCGGGCACCGCGGGCTCTCCGCTCCCCGCGGCCCCGGGCGGGCGCCGTGAGGGGCAGCCGGTCCCGCCGGGGAGTTGCCCCGGGTCGGGCGGCCGTGGCCAAACGTCCCGCGGTACCCGCGGTACCGCGACCCCACCAAAGAGCCCTGACGCCGCCGCCGCCGCGGCCCCTGCCCGGGCGAGCCCTCCCGGGCGCCCGCCCC
>JAOTQP010000362.1:4917062-4960892 GCA_026413545.1 Cichladusa arquata | reverse complement strand
CGCTGATTGGCCGGGTGGGGGGCGGGCCCGGCCCGGGGGCGGGGCCGCGCTGTGCACGGGCCGCGCTCCTTCCCCCCCGCGCCCTCAGCCCGGCCCCGGCCGGATCCGCACCGCACCCCACGCACCGCACCCCACACACCCACACGGAGGGGACCCGGCTCCAGCCTCCACTGCCGCCACATCCAGCCCCCCCCATGGAGCGAGCCCCTGCCGATCCAGCGCCATCCTGGACGCAGTGTCCGTGTCCGAGCGCGTCCCGCCGTGCCAAGAGATGGGAAGGCCAGACAGTGTTTTCCAGAAAGCAGCGGGAGATCTCCACCCAAACACCGTCAGTAAACTTCATCAGTGCTTCCACCACGTGTATGGCTCTTTATGTGTGTTGGGCTTCAGTCTCCTAATGAACGGGGGATCCGAAAAGGATTAAATAGCTGCTTTAAACCTTGGCTATTTGTGACAGCAGGCTTAGAAGGAAGGCATGCGGTCACCTAGGGAACAGGTTTCTGCCTTGCATTTTGCTCCAGAGTCCCAGAATGGATTAGGCTGGAAGGGCCCTTAAGGCTCATCCCATTCCACCCTCTGCCATGGGCAGGGGCACCTTCCACTATTTGCACTAAGGCCTGTCCAAACTGGCCTGGAACACTTCAGGAACGGGGCAATCTCATCTTCTCTGGCAGTCTGTGCCAGGGCCCCACCGCCCTCACAGCCACCAGTTTCACCCCAATATCCAGTTTAAACCTACTCACTGCCGGTTTAAAACCACTGCAGCTCATCGCAGTTCAGACACCTGCAGGTCGTGAACCAAGCTCAGCCCATGGGATGCTGCAGGGGACAGAGGAATGCAATGCTGGCCTTGCTCCTCCCAGTTTTTGTGGCTCAAGGGTTTTCAGGCTTGTAGCCTGATATCACTCCTCATCTCTGCCCTTCAGAGCACTTTCATCATGTCCCACAATCTCATTCCTGGCCACAGTTGACCACAGACATCAACTGGTCAGAGAAATCTTAACTTTCCCAGCTTTCTGTCCATTTGAGGACACCTGACCACCTTTTCAGTGAAGGAATTTTTCCTAATATCCAATCTAAACCTCCCCTGGTACAGCTTGAGGTCATTTCCTATGGTCCTGGATATGTGATGACACTGCATCAACCACCTTGGCATTACTAAAACCTTGTGCTGAGAACTCTGTGTGCTTTCTTACCTGTTTCTCCAGTGTTTGGGTGGTGACACCCACATTACCATGTTCCTTCAGTGCCCAGCACGAGCTCCAGGTGCAGCACTGAGTGGCTTCTTCCTTCTCTCCCAGTTCTGATGGGGTAAAGCTCCATGCAGGCATTCACAGGGAAGGCAAAGAGGACCAGCACAAAAGCCAGTGCTGGAAACAACAAGCTATTTTTATATTTCCTTCTCTCAGGGCACAGCCCTTCGCCTCTGCCCTGCTCAGCAGCAGCAGCACCAACAGGCAGGCAGCTTTTGGCTGCTGCTGCCTTCACTTCTAGGAATGCCTGTCTGTGTTTTCTTATCCTATTTTACACTCAGGAAATTCAACACTAACTACTGCATTTTCCCCCTGCCTTAGGATCAGCAGTGAAGCCACGAAACAAAACCACTTGCCTCAGTTCCACTTCTGTGTCACTAGCCAAAGTGATTGTGTCCTACCAGGATGTTGGAAAAACCACTGTTGGACACAATGCTGTGCCATGTGCCCTGGGATGACCCTGCCTGAGCTGGGAGGTTGGACCAGGTGATCCATTGTGCTCCCTTCCAACCTGACCCTGAGATGTGGCAGGGACAAGGGCAGGGTGGGAGGCACAGCTTGTTCCCAGGCTCCTCAATGGCAGACCCAACTCCAGCATGGATTAGCTGGCTCCCTGCCACAGCAGAATGAAAGGGGCTCCCTCTCCAAACTGGCCTTGCTGAGATGAGCCACTATGACTCAGTTGCTGGTGCTTATGGAACAGCACGGTTTTCCAAGTAATTCAAACCTTGGTGTGGGGGGTTTTTTGGTAGGGTTTTTTTGGTTTTTTTTTAATTGATTGGGGGGTTTTTGCTTGGTTTGTTTTCTGTAAACTTTAATAAATGAATGGCTCTTTAACAATGTTTTTTTCATCAAAGTCCTGGGAAATTGGAAATATTAGGCAGCCACACATAGAAGTGAGCATGGCACATTTCAACCACCACAAGTCAAATGCAGCTTCACGGTTTCCACACTCTGACAGGGATTTTCCACCTCAGGGAAACATGATTTGCAAAGTGGTCTTGCTCCCCACGTGCTGAATATATGCCTGTGTGCTTGTGTACATTTCCACAATAGGGATTCTCCATCCCATATCCACCATACTGGGGACACACCTTGCATCCAGCGTGCCAGCTCATACAGACCTACTTTTAGAGTCCTTAACCTCACCTGAGGATGTGGTGCATGTACTGCCAGACCCAGCACCTCCTCCACCATTCTGTGCCACCAACCCAACAGAAGCTGCATCCCTGAAAAGCCCTGGCAGCAGATCCAAGCTTTGGAGTTTTTCCCTGCTGTCGCCATATGATCCTCAGCGGGGCAGCTGCCAAGCCTGAGGAACCTGTTTCCAAATCCATGCTGCAAAAAGAAGGAGGGAGGATGTTTAACTCATTCCTTGCAGAGTCCTGTGGAAGGACAATGGCATCCTCACCAGGGTGGTGGCTGCTGGGGGAGCATAGCTCCCTAATCAAAGATTCAGCTGCTTCATAGATGGTCTGTAACATGAATTTCTAAGGCCAGCACATGCTTCAAGGCAGTTTGGCAGCTCCTCCTGCAGTGACCTGCTTGTGTAGACCCCTGAACAATGCTGAGGTGTGTCCTCATGCCTACACAGTGTCCTGAGTTGGGTCTACAGGCAGGGTGGTGATGCCAGACTGCCTGTGAGCAAACAGATAGGGTGACAGCCAAGCAGAGTGTCCTGCCTGATGTCATCCATGGGAAGAGCTGCATCAGGGCAGCCCCAGCACAGAGACCCCCCCACACCGGGCTGGGAACACGTCCTAAAGACAGGGATCTCCATCCACAGGGAACTCCATCCATGGGGTTGGAGGAAGAGTGACATCCAGTGCAATTTCACACGAGCACAAATGGTCCTGGTCTTTCCACCCCACCTGCAAGGACCCCACTGCAGTACAGGGCAGAGGAAGGACTCTGGCTCCCCCTCACCCTCTCACACCCCCAGGCACGGGGCTGTGTGGTGCCACCCAAGGCAAAACATTCCTTTGGGGTCACAGTGAGCAGGCAGGACCAGGCACCAAAATGTAGAACAGCCCTGGGGACAGTCTGAGCACTGCCCAGCAACAGTTCACAAACCAACCTGCTCAGTGACCAATACAAGGCCAATTTTTAAACCACGAGCATCTAGGGAGGTTCTGGTCCTGGCAGATGAGACACAGTGTAGGCTGGCTGTTAGTGCTCAGCTGCCAGGCCCTGGCACCAAGACAGACCAAGCTGACCTCTTGTGGAATTGTGACAAGGACTGGTCAAAAAAATAAAAAAAGTAAAGTTAACATTGGGAATTAGGAGGAGGAAAGACTGGAAGCAAGATCCCAGTGCTCTTCAAGTACGTCTCTGGCTCAAAAATCCCAAGATGTGAGAAGTTGGAAAAATGCATGGAAAAGGATTGCTCAAATTGGTTCACCAGTTCTGTTTACACTGGTCACCATCAGCAGCAGCATCCAGAGCTCACCCCAGGTGCCTGCAGCATCCACTGCTTGTCTGATGCACCTGCATTGCACCCTGAGCAATGAGTGTCCCAGTGCTCACCTGGAGCCCACTACCAACATCAGGCACTGTGGGCACAGAACCCCTGAAAGCAGCACAAGCTCTCCCTTTACACAGAGAGCCAGAAGGTGGGTGGAGGAACATCAACAGACTTGTAAGAGTTAAGTGTCTTCCCATAGTAACACCTCCTGCTGCCAAAGCAAAAGGGTTCATGAGGCAGGCAGGGCTTGTTTTGCCAGTGAAGTGGAAGGTGTTTAGATGAACCATCACATTGGTGAGCAGTGATTACAGTACCCAGGACAGCTGTAAATGCATTCAGGTTCAGTGTATCCAAAACAGCTGTAAACACAGCCACGTCCCCTCTGCTCAGAGCACCAACACTGCTGCCAGCCTGGAGCCACCGACACAGCTCCAGGAATGTGGCACCAGGGCTGTGGATGTGTTCAGAAATCCATCAGGCTGCCTGGGCTTGCAGCCCTCCCAGCTGGAGGCACTGATGCCCCCATGGCCCTGCCCCAGGCAGGGCTCTGAGCAGCCCCTTCCTCCCTGAGCCTGTGGAGAGTGGGAACCAGGAGCAGCAACATTCCCCAGGGAATGGGGGGAGGGAAACTCTTCTTGTGTCTCCCCTTTTGTGATCCCCCCCTACCCCGGGCTGGCTGAGCTGGAACAAAGGGGTGCCTGCACCGGGGTGATTATCTCTTCCTTCATCTTCTTCACTTGGGAGGATATCCTGGCATCATCTGCTTTTACCTGCTGGGGCCTGACATTTGTTCCCTTTCTAGCACCTTCCTGTTTGGGACATTTCTTTGTCTAAGCTTCCTCTCCTACTTGTGCTGCTGAAATCAAGTCCAGGGAGCATCAGGCAAACAAAGTGTCACACGCCACTGTCAACATCCTCCACAGCAAACTGCATCTTACACACTCCTTGAGCAGACAGACCAGCAGCAAACCCCCTGGTCATGGCTTACTCAGTCTCAAAGAGAATCTGCACAGAAATTCTCCATTTAGGAACACTGAGCATGGACCCAGACCCCACTCCTCATTGCCCTAGGGTAGCACCATCAGGGACAGCTGTGGCTCCCCAGATGTTTGGGGATGATGAGCCACAAGGAGCAGATACAGGCAGACCTGTATGGTTCATGTACAAATCACACTGAGTTCAAACAAGGTCACCAACACACCCCATCTGGCACAAAACACCACTCGTTAAAGCAGAGAGAAACCCTTAGATAGTATTTTATGCATCTTACTTGTAATCAAGCAGTCCAGAAAATCTCAGAGAATCCAGATGTAAAGGTCTAAATCTCAAAAATGCTGCTGGCAAGGCATTGTGTTTTGTTTGCACTACTTAAATATGTTTGCTCATATTTAACTTATTTTGTAAGGAAAATTGAATCAGTAAAGGAAAAAAAAGCCACCACAGAAATCCTTGTTCACCTGTCAGCAGTACCACTCCTGATGCCAATCCCAGTTTGGGTTGCCAGAGCACCCAAAGAGGCATCAGGACCAGACAGAGAGAAACCACAGAGCCATACACCAGCTGCCTCTCTCAGAAAAAAAAAAAAAAAAAAAGTTTGAACAGCATTAAATTGCTCATCAAACTAAAAACACAAAGCCAGGTTTAACGCCTCACATAAAGCAACCATGGTTCAGAGCACAATCAGCAGATCCCAGATAATTATCTTATTGGGAAGAGTCAGCATGCAGGGCATGGCTTTCCCTTGCAAGGAAATGGTGAGTATGGAGATAAGGGTGATCCAATTAACTGGACTTTATGGGGATTTCAAAATGGTATGTGGCAATGCTCTTAAGCACTTAAAGAATACCCAAAAGCTCTTAGAGAAACTGAGCTGCCACGGGATAAGAGGTAGAGCCCTCCTGGGATTAGTAACTGGTGAAAGGTCAGGAAGCAGAGAGCAGGAACACTGCAGCTCTCAAGGGAAGGTCTGATGCATCCTACCTGAGTGCTCTGGAAAGGCCAGGACACAACACTGGGACAGCACATTCGTGCAGGATGGCCACCAAGGCAGTGATGCCAACAAAGGCAAAAAGGCCATGGTGAAACCTGTGCTTCTGGGCAGGGACAAGTGGGGCTGTGCTCTGAGGCCAAGGCTGGATCAGGTGATTCACCTCTGCCCCCCTCTTGTGCAATGAAAGGAGCTGCTGGTGCCAAACTCATCTGCTTCCAAAACCATCACGCAGCTCAAATTGGCATGCAGTTGTATTTCCTTGGGTTCCCTGAGGCTGCTCCTGCAAGAACCCACCTGGGTTGGTTTCAGAAGTAAATAAAGGGCAAAAGAAACAGATACAAGTGTGGGAAATGTAAGGATCAGCCAGGGAAGAGGACATCTGGGGAAGGAAATAACCCCACATGAGAAAAGTGCTCACTGCACATGCTGGAGCATGCAAGAGTGGCAGAAGGTCAGAAGTGCCAAGTCTCTGCTCTGCCAGCCACCTTCTGGGCCAGAAGGAGCAGGAGACACTGGAGTTTTGACTGTCTGGAGCTCCCTGAGTGCTGGGTCAGCCACATTGCCCATGGGAGGACTGCTGAGGACTGTCACCATGGCTGGAGGGGTCTGTTGGCAACTGCAGCCATGTCCCTGGCAAGGTGCCCCAAGCAGAGTCTCCTGTAGGCTGGGCTGTATGGAAGGGTAAGGAGTGCAGGCCTTTTTTGTGAGCTGGGAGACAACTCCTCACCCCCAGACAGCAAATTTACAGATACACCCCCAAATGACCCCCAGAGGCTCAAAGCTTAGACTGACCAGTGGCTGTGGTGACGAATGCATGGGAAGGCAGTCAGTCCTGCTGTGCCCTAGCCAGGGAGCACAGGACAGCAACCATACTGCAGCAGAGACCCAGTGCTCCCAGTATTCCCACTGCTCCTCACCAGCTGCCACTGGCACCCTGAATACACTGTAAGAAGTGTAGCTGAGGGCTGGAGTTGCACCAGACCATGCCCTGACCCATGGCCTGCATCTCAGCTTGAGATGAACCTGGCAGTCATCTCAAGGAGCCCATGGCAGCCCCCAGCCCCACTGCTCCCAGCCAGCACTTGGGACAAGCCATCTGGACCCCAGCAGCCACAAGGTTTCCCTAGCAGCTTGGGAGGCAGCCAGCTCCACCCCAATACCCCCAGCACCAGCATGTGCCTCGGTGCCAGGGCTGGAAAAAGCCATCCCACATGCTAAGCTCCAGGGGATCAAAGAAAGCCATGGGCACATAAGGCAGCTCATGGCTTCAAACAGTGTAAGCAAAAATGCTCTCTACCAAGCAAAAGCCACATTTTCCATAGGCAAAGGGGACTTGTATGAGGTCTGTAAGGAAAACTTTCCAGGGCAGAGAAGCCAGCAAGCGGAAGGAGGAAGGAGGCAGGCTACGTGCTCACAGCCCAAGGGATTTCCTAGGGTTAGAGGAAAGGCTGGGACTGTGTCTGTGTGACTCACAGCTCACTTTCTGAGCTGTGCTGCTGCCCTGATGCAAGCCCTGCTCCAACAGGAACCAACCAATGGGCCATCGCAGGTACCACGGAGAAACGTGGGAGGAGTAAGAGCAAGGATATTAAAAAATATCCCTGCACACCAACAACACTACCCATGAGCTGATGGGAAGGGAGAATCCCCTCCCACCCACTGCTTTGTGCATAGCTGAAAATATCCACTGGTACCACCAGATGGACAGGATCCCCTGGCTTCCACAGCTCTCTCTATGAACAGCCTTCAGAGAAATCCCCAACAAGAAAGAGCGCAGCTCAAAAACGCAGCCCCAAATTTCTCCAGTGCCGAGTTGAGGTGCATTCACTGCTTACTCACTTCTTGCCAAATCTGGAGCTGCAGGGTTGGGCCCCCACCCACCCCTCTGGCACAACTACTCCTTACAGCTTGGAAGCTATTTTTTTCCCACCCTGCTATCTAAAAAAGAAAAGAAAAAAAAAAAAAGGCGTGAAAGCTTTTATCATCCTGAAAACATGCCAACTGCGAAGGCGACTCTGTGTCTCAGACGCCTGTTTCCTGGCAGATTTTAAGTCCTTTGCTCAACTGCTGGGATGGCGGGGGCAGGAGAAGCCTGCAGCAACAGGCTGTGAACTGGAGCTCTAAACACTCACATGTTTAACTGCTGCTGAATTCCTGGGGGACCAACAATTCCAAACAGCGGGCTCGGAGCTGCACACACACAGCCACAGAGTGGGATCCGAGGTGAAGGAACGGTGTGAATGTGTTACACAGTGATGCTGTGCATGCAGATCAAGGGACACCAGCCTGGCTACAGGAGCTACTCAGGGGGGTCACTGGCCCAATACCTCCATAAGGGGACAGTAAAAAAGGGGGGGAGGTCACCCTGCTCAACATCTCTATCAGATCAGTCACCCCTTCGTTCCCCAGATAATTAGGCTTCAGCTCTGTTGGTTCCCAGAGGTTTGAAGGGAAAGAATGGGACCCAGCAAGCAGGCTGAGCAAGGAAAAAGTGCTGGACAACTCCACTGCTGGTATCCAAATTTTCAGTGACCAGCTCTGACCGTAACCACCTAAAGGTGCTGGGAAATCCACTTACAGCCTGAGGGGTAGGGGCCCAACATTGGTGCCACCCCAGAAAGACCTACAGACACAGAGCCCTTCATGATAGTGATCCTTTGGGGGCTCCAAAATGCTTGGAGCTGGTATTGCAGAGGCATATCCAAGATTTGACTAGGACCCAGGGATTTTTCCATACCACTCATGTCATTATCAGGGTGGGCAGTAGGGACTCTCTGGCCTGCAGTCAAAGAAAAACATAGCAGCAGTGTCTGCCATCATTCATTGTCTCAGGGTCTGGGTGAGCTTTTTTGCACATTAATTTTGTACTTTTCTGTTATTAATATTGTTGCTTTTACTGTCCCTTTTCTTATCTCATTGTTTCCAGTTTTCCATCCTCCTTTATACTTAGAATCACAGAATGAGAGAATTATACAACGGTATGGGGTGGAAAGAACCTTAAATGTCATCCAGTTCCAACACCCTGCCATGGGAAGGAACACTTTCCACCAGACCAGGTTGCTCCAAGCTCTGTCCAAACTGACCTTAAACACTTCCAGGGATGGGGCAGCCACAGCTTCTCTGGGCACCCTGTGCCAGGGCCTCAGCACCCTCACAGGGAACAATTTCTTCCCAATATTCCATCTAACTCTGCCCTCTGGCAGTGTGGAGCCATTCTCCCTTGTCCTGGTCCTCCAGGGCCTTGCCCACAGCCCCTCTCCTGCCCTCTTTGAAGCCCCTATAGGCACCGGGGGTGGGAGGGCTCAGTCTCCCCAGAGCTTTTTCTCTTCCAGGCTGAACAATCTCAATTCTTGGATGTCTTTACTGCCTTCATCTCCCACCTTCTCTCCCTTTCAGCACGAGAATGGCTGCACGTGGGGCTGGCCAGCCTGAAAGCAACAGAATGGAGGATGGGACACAATCAGCACCTCTCCATGGCCTCTGCCAGCAGAGGCACAGAGTGGCAGAAATGCCACTGCTCTATGGGAAGAGGAGTGGCATTTCTCTAACAGGCAGAGTCAGCAACAGTGTCTGCACTGCCAGAGCCAGGAGGCACCAGACAAAGCCTTTGTTCAACAGTGCCAGCCTAGACAGAGAACAGCAGCAGCATTACTACTGAGGCAAGACGAGTAGGATCAAGGTGCCAGCCACCTCCATTGAAGCTGGCTTCAAGCACCAACTTGAGTCAGAGTCAACTACAGCAGGCTGCTTTCCCAAGGTTAAGAAGCATCAGTAAACCTTTGTCATGGTTCAAAAGACAGCACTTGTATTTTTGGGTGTTAAATCAGGATCATCTCTAACAGGGAATGCCCCTGCCTTCAGTTGTCCCCCGTGAAAATTACCGGAGTTTTGTGAACATTGGTATTTGGTAAAGGAGAAGCCTGCTCCAGAGGTTCCCAATCCCAAAACAACTGGCTGAAGTTCACAGCCTGCAGGCTGGACATGTTTTGGGATGCTTCCTACAGGGCAGGCCAAACAGGGCACAAAGGCCAAAAGGGGTGAGCATCACTCACAGGAAGCATGTGCTCCCAGGGCAGGAGGAAGGCAAGTCAGTGAGTTAGACATGATCTGCAGTCATTTCTCATTGCCTGTAGCAATCTCCTGATTCACTGTACACATGCAAAGAACAATTATTTTAAGTCATTTTTCCAGAGAAGGAACTAAACTCATATTTCAATTCCTATTTACCAAAACAAGAGCCAGACAAACTCAGTGCTGTATGAAAGTATCTTTATTCCAAAGCTAAATTTCTCACAGAAAACAGTTTCTATGTACAGCAGCACTGGTCGTGACAAACTCCAAAAGCCTCCTGGGCTCCAGGGCTTGGGGTCCTGAGCCATCCCAACAGAGCAAGCAAGAGCCTCTTCTCAGAGTTGTCAGGAAGAGGTGGGGGGAATGACAGAAAACAGATATGTGGCTGTTTGGCACAATTTCAGAAATCATACCCGCTCACAAGAAGAGAAGAAGTATGAAGACACTTTGCAGGAATTAATGCCTGCACAAGAATCCCACAGAACACCCTGCTCTGTGCAGACTGCCTGTCAAGGAGCAGCTGCCCCTGTCAGGAGAGAGCTGCATTATTCCTGCAGACAAAAAGCAGGGCTGGTGGTTTTCATCATCTGCTGAACTGCTTCCAAGCACCAGAAAGGCTGGGACGTTGTGCCAGGGATGTGCTCCCTTCACAGCCCATGCATGTCTGGGCCAGCTGAAGCTCTAAAGGGGTTCCCCTTCTCCCCCCTGCCTCAGCCTCTTGGAGAGGTGCTCGCTGATGGCCAGGAGGGGGTTGGCTCTGTACTGGGGATCGCTGATAACCTCGTGAAACCGAGCCACTTCCTGGTCTCTGAGGAGAGAAAAACAACACACCAGTTCTCTGAGTGCCTCGTGTGAAAGGAACTGAGCAGATAACGACCAACTCATACAGCAGCAGATTTCTGTTGAGACAGAGTGATCCTGGGTGTAAATCTCAGAGAAAGACAGTGCAAGAATAAACCTAATTTAGCCAAGGGCAAAGCTCAAATTGCTGCCAGCTTCATGGGAGCCAGAGACTTTGATCTCATGCTACAGAGACACAAACAATCACAATAGTGTCCAGCATCACATGGGAATGTGTTTTTTTAGAGCTTTTCCTTAATAACCAGAAACAAGAGACTGTGGATCTGGTGAACCACCAGGAATGAAGATGACTTCAGATTGCAACAGCACAAAATCAAATTCTCTTTAGAGAGCTCATCTACTGACTCTCTTTATTGCTGAACACTGAGCCTTGGTAATCCTACATGCAACACTGGCTGGACACCATGGGAAGAGCATGACAGAATTACTTCTGCATGCCTGGTCACAGCTGCTTCCTGGGGAAATGGCCTTGTCTTAAAAAGCAAGCAAGCAGGGAGGGACAAGAACAGAGCAGAAGTATTAAAAAAAAACCAAAAACCCTGTGAGTTTTCACATCCACTACACCATCCTCATCTCCCTCAGACTGCCAGGCTATCCACAGCCTCGCCAGACAAACATTTGGTAGCATTCAGCTGTTTCCCTCCCAAGCACAACCTTTTCCTTCAATGCTCCTGCCAGAGAAACAGAGAGAGGAGCCAATGCTCCTGAAGCTTGGGTTAGGGTAATAAGGTGAGGCTTAGGGATCCTCTCATCCAACCTAATACCTTGGGAAAGAAACCTCAAAACCTTCCTCCAAGTTTTTTCCCTCCCAAGAAGCACAGATTTGCCAGACCACCAAAAAGTAAAGCAAGGCAGAACTGAGCAAGAAAGGCATCCCAGCACCAACGCTGGTCTGTTTCTGACAGAGAAGGTATTCATGGAGAGCAGTGCTGGATCTGCAGCCTGACTGTTCAGCCTCAGTTTGAAGCTGAATGGCTCAAAACTGACAGAAATCCAGGAAACAAGAAAGCAAACACTGCCAGATCGCAGAGCACAGCCCCAGGAGAGCTGTGCTGGGGGAAAATGAAGTTCTTGATGGCAGTATAAACTATCTAACAGATAGGGAATAAGAAGCTGCCAGAATAAGTCCAGGAGTCACTTGGACACATTTAAGTTCTCCATCCTTGTTGATATTCAAAAGCCATGTGGAATTGGGTCTGGAGCAGCCAGTTCTAGCTGACCCTGCTTGAGCATGAGGGCTGGACCAGGTGAACCCCATGAGTCCCTTCCAGTCTCAACCATTCCACGAGGCTCAGCAGGAACTGGACACTGACAACTGGGTACTTACAGGAGCTGATGTTTCTGAGCTTGTTTCATCAGACAGAAGTCTGCTGGTTCTGCCTTTGCTTTTATGGGGCTGTGGAGAGAAGAAACAAAACAAGTGAGTGTTAGAGCATTAATTTAGCAATGGCTGTGTAGATGGAAAGAGTCCAGGGATTCTGCATCTGCCTTTCCAGAAAGAACAGGTAATTAATTGCCCTGCATAGAAATTGTCCTGAAAGGCATTTCTTTCCATAGCCAGGCATTGCAGGGAAATGCAAATTTCCACCCGAGGCTGACAGAGCAGGAGGCATTACAGGAAAACCAGATCACTCAGTGCCAGAACTGGTTATTAGCTGTCCATGCCCAGATCACTTTCTGCTGATCACTGACCTCCAGGTGAAACTGATCCTGTTGCTTAGAGGAAAGATTCCATGGAATTTCCCCTCCCCACTACACATGTCACCTCTGCACAGCTCATGTTCCCTGCTGATACCGTGGAGCTCCAGCTCCAGCGATGCTCAGCAAGAGGAGGGAGGTGCCAGCCCTGCTTTGGCTCCTGTAGTGGGATCACTGGGATATAACATGCTGTAATGCAGGATGGTGCACTATGTGCAGCAGATATAGATCTGCCATCTCTCTATGCATTCCTTACTCCTGGACAAAGCCAAAGGAGACCAGAGGTGTAACACCATCCCTTGTGATGCCTGATGCCAAGCAGCAGCAGAGATTTACCACAAAGCCAGCACCAAGCCCCAGCAAGGGACACACAGGAAGCACAGAGATTGCTTTTGGGACTTGTGTTGCACAAGGGGAGTTGCTGGTAGAACTGGACACTAAGGAAAGGAGAAGAAATTTCCATTTTTCAGCATTACACAAATATGGAAGTTAATAGGAGAAAGAGGCTGGGAAAAGGCTCTGCCTCTGTGGGGTAGCTCCTCCCCAATTCATGCTGAAGCAGAGCCCCAGCACACAGGCCAAGGGGGAGAAAGAGGGCCTGTATCCCATCTCTCTGTTGGAGCAGGGATCAAGGAGGAATATCCCATACTGGTGGGTGCTGGGGGTACGGCCACCCCCACCTGATCTGCCCCAAAGGTCAGGAAACACAACAATTTCTCACCTTCTCTTCAAGACAGCAGGATTTGGTCTCTTGTTACAGTGACCTCCTCTTCCTATTTCCTTCTCTGGCAAACTACCCTCCATCCTCTTATTTTGCCTTTTTTCCCCCCATTCTTCCTTTCTTCTTACTCCCCTTGCCTCGCATTCCTTCACATCACTTATCTCCATCACCCGTTTCTATTCAATCAGTTCCTGCTCATTTTCCTCTCCTCTCCCTCTCCTCATTTCTAACAGCTCAGCACAGGAACAATTTCTGGTCGTAGTTTGCCTGGAATGCTCACAGAAGCTCAGGAAAATCCTTTCTCAAGCTGGATGGCAGCCCTTGGTCACCAGAGCAGGGCTTTCCAAATCTGTGTGCCACCAAGCCATGGCAGTCCCTTCAGAGGTGAGCAGCTGTGCAGAGGGTGACAAAGCCTAAGGAAAGTTATTCTAGAGTACATTGCCCACTGGATTTCCCCTCAAAACCACCAGCACGCTGCCTGTTCACTTGGACCCTGTTAGCAGCTCAGCTTCATTACACTTCATTGCCTTCATTCATTATAAAACAGAATAAAAACCTCCCTGTAATGCGCTTTTACCCTGCAGGAGATCAAATTCCTGGAGAATCTAATCTTTTATTAATACTGCTGACAAATCACCAGAGTATTACCCTTCCTTTCTGTAATGATTCAAATCCTATAAAAGCCTTCTCTGATTATTTCAAACACTTATTCTATACAGACATTCAGGAAGCCAGAAGCCAGCAAGGGGAAGAAGAGCCTGTAGCTCCTCCATGCCAATACCAAGGGGGGCTGGTTTGGGGTTAGCAGGTCACAGGCAATGCAGGTGGCATCAGGCCATGTCAAACTCCCACCTCCACTATGCCAACTTGGACTTCTAAAAGAAGAGACTTTTGGGAGAGAGGGAGTTGACAGTGCACAGGGAACAGCCAACTCAGCCGTGCTTCTTGGCCAAAGTCACACTACAAGACAACAAAAATTTTGGCCAGAGCACAAAGGGCTTGAAGTGCCTCAGGATAAAGCCTGGATGAAGGTCTGGGAGGATGGAATGTCAGGCTGCAATACCACAGGAGAGCTCAGCAGCATTACAATAAAAACACCTACGTGCCACTACTGCGACTCCCAGGACATCTGGATGCTCCTGGATGCAGGTTCAGAAGACACATTTCATCTTTTTTGCTTGTGTCAAGTGAAGCATGAAAAGGGTTGGAGCAGAGCTAAGAATGAGACCCTGCTTTCCTGACCATTGCTTGTAGCTACAAGCTGAGCTGAAGGACATTCCACCCTGCAGGAAGAAGGGAAATACACAGCCCATCTCTAAATGGCACATACCTTTTGAGAGGCTTCCTTCCCCTGCCACCTGTGGTCAGGTAAGAGAGCTCAGGCAGGGCTTCCATCAAGGGCTGCATGTCTCCCACCACAGGTGTTGCTTTCCGCTTCGCTTCAGCTTTCTGCTTTTGCTTGGCCATCTTTACACTTTCTATTTCTGCATCAAAAACAAGGCATTACTGGAAGAAGGGGAAACACCTGCAGGAGATAACCCTTGAGATATGAAATTCATACATTGTTTTACCATTTTCAACAGGCCAGAAGTGATTTAAACCAGGGAAAAATGAACAAAATGCAGCTGGGTCATTCCCTCCGTTGATGTATTTGCTTGTAACTACACACATCCCTTCTGACATTGCAATGGGAAGTGAAATTCTCAGATTGTGTCTGTTTCCATCCCTTACAGTGTTCATTGCTCACAGCACAATGGCACAGGAGTCCTGGTGTGGCAAAAAACACACTGACCTTGCATGGATTTGGGAAACAAGAAGGGAAGGGACAACTCAAATACAGCCAGCTCCACATCTGGCCTTAAGCAGGCACAGCCCCCTCTCTGCATTTCTTCTGGGACCAAACAACAGTCTCCTAGTACAGACAGCAAAGATGGACTTAATGTCAGTTGTTTACTTAATTTGAAGCAAGTGAAGGTTCCACCTTCATGACTCATTGCAGAGTGCAAGCAGTCAGATGCTGGATAAAGTGGACCCTTGGAAAAGCACTGCATCAAGTGGCAGACGCAGATGGCTTTTCTCAGGACCAGGTTTCCTGGTCTCCCAGCAGCAGCTTTGACAAGGATGTGGGCACAGAAAGCTTCACAGATGTTACATCTGTCTCCTTCTTTGCCTTAGGAGGTGGGCATTAAAAGCCACAGGCTTCTGCCTCAGTCCTTGAGGCTCCCTGATGTAGCAACACATCCCACAGCTGCCCACGCTTCCCAAAGCCAGCAGCTTCCAGGGTGAGCACCAGCAGTCCTTTAGGACAGCCCACAAAAGCCCAGCACTGCTACAAGCCTCCAGCTGAATCCAAGATGCCCCCCTGACCCACAAGGATGTCTTTCAGTGCTGAGCTACAAACTCCTTGTGTGGACACTACGGTGTGCCAGAAGCCATGGGGCTGAGCTGGAGACACAGGGAGGCCAACAGCTCCCAAGGCAGCATGGCCACAGAAGCCAGAAGTATTTTTTGTGGGAGCACAAAAGCAGCCAGTCCCACTTACAGACCACAACCCTGGGTCTAATCCTGCTCCCACAGTCAAGGAGGCAGAACTCAAATTAGTGGTTGGCTCCTTTAATACCTTTGCCTTGCCTGTTCTCCAACTGAGTCGAAGAGTGACAGTTTTTCATAAACTACAGTTCTGCTGTACATGGATGTTTGTGACAAATCAGGATTGGAAACACTTCTCCTCACAGCAATCCCTGCCAAGAACACAGCTTTCAGTTCTGCATTACTTCTTTTTTTGGTCTGGCTTTATGAAGCTGACTACTTCAGTGCTTTCATAAACAGTATGTGCTTAAACTTTTCAGACACCTGATTCTGCACAAACATCCCAAATTCTTTTCCTATGAAGTCTTGTTCATCTGAGGAGCCATGCAATATATGTATTTTTAAATGTGCATACTTCTAATGTCTGAAGCATTACATAAGTTTTTTCCCCTCTCTAGTCTCTCCTAAGATTACTTATTGGAATGGAAGAAAGTTTTGCTTTTGCACTACTGGGCTGATCTTTGGTTCCCAGGGTCTTGGTATCCAGTGTCACAAAAGCAGCCCTGGGACAAGAAGAAACAACAAACTCAAGATTTAGGAAAACAGAGATGCAGTGATAACTTCAACTGTCCAAGCTGGGTTCTCTTCTGGGGGACAAAAGCTCTCTTTCTCCACATAGAACTGGCAGAGTTTTTAGGTTCTTCTGTGCCTGTAAAGCACTTTTAACATCTAGTATCTCCTAAGACAGATAATTTGGCCTGGAGTTTACTGTCTTGGTGTTCTCCTCAAAGCAAAGCCTCTGCATTTCACTTGTATTCCCCCATCTTAAGTCATTTCAGAGCCAAAAGAAAGGGAAAGAAGCCACAGCAGGGCCAAAATAGCACACATGATCTTGGGAAAGACTGATGCTACAAAGGTATCAAGGGGAGCTGGATTAAAACTATGTAGGGATCCTGCTCCTGGGCTTTTCTAAAGCAGCTGACCTTGACTAGCACAGCCACCTATGTTTTGTGTCCAAGCAAGATGTCAAGGCACTCAGAGGCTGTTGGCTGGTTGTTTGGAGGCTTCCTTCACACTCACGTGTGTTAAATTCATACCTTTTTATCTAAGAAGAGCCAGACACACCTTCAGTGCAACTGGTGAAATCAAAGGTTAATGAACTTGGGCTGAGAGCTCAGGCACAGGGAGCATTTGGTGCAGCAGAAAGCCACATCCCTCTGCCCCAAACACAGTCTGCACCCAACTCTGCTGGGCAAGAAGGTGTTAGGAGGAAAGGCTGTCCCAAGAACAGCTTCAGGGGACACAAGGAATCCCTCTGCTACACTGGTAGGCCAGCACAGTCCCCTACTGTGCCAAGACACTCAAAGCAAAAATAGGAAAGAGCAGCATTTTTGCCATGGGCTGGGTTTGTTTAGCTCATATTTCACTGCCTCCAGAAAGGCCAGACTGTCTGGTAAATGGGTTCAGTGACCTGTAGCATGTGGGAAAGAGCAGGAACACAACCAGCAGTGTCCAGAGGTCTCCTTTACTGAGGGGGCAGGACAGCCCACTGTAAGGTCTCACCACAGAGGTTTGGGATGAGCTGGTGGCAGCATGGAGCTCAGCTCCAGCCTGTCCTGTCACCCCCACACCTCCTGGGTGAAGAGGAGCTCCACCAGACAGCTACTCACATCTGTATTAGAGTTTTAAAAGATAGGAAAATATGCTAAACTTACATGGGCACAGTGCCCTTCTGGATGAACAAAGGGTTTAAGTAGCCAGATATATTACACATGGTATAAAACCAAAAGTAGAACTGGGGCAATGACTAAGTCTTGGTGCTGAACACTGAGAAACAATACCTGGAACTTTTATCCAGGGATGAAAATTTCTGAGAAGCGTTCAGCTTCTTCCAGCACTGTCACCCAAACCCAGAGTACAGACATCCATCAGAACCATGCTCTCTGATGCCCTGTCACAGGAATACTCACTCTGCAGCCATCTTTCCTTCCTCAGCTTCATCTTCTCTTTTTTGGACAGAACTGTTTTTTCTTCCAAGCCTAGAAGAGAAGAGACATGAGATGGAGCCTGGCTCCTGCATAACAGATTCTGTTCAACCCTTGATGCTTTTGAGCTTGCTGGCACAGCAGCCAGACTGCAGGCAGATCCTGCATCCCAACTTTTAGCCAAACAAACCAAATCTGCCTTGCTGTAAGTTAAAAAACAAGAAACAAGTAAGTAGATCAGATCATCAGCACAGGATCAGAGAATGGTATGGATTGGAAAGGACCTCAAAGCTCATCCCATTTCAAATCCCCCTGCTGTGGGCAGGGACACCTTCCCCTACACCAGGCTGCTCCAAGCCCCATCCAGCCTGGCCTTGAAACCTCCCAGGGATGGGGCAGCCACAGCTGCTCTGGGCAACCTGTGCCAGGGCCTCACCACCCTCATAAAAAGAAATTTCTGAAATATATCCAGGGCAGCTATAGGCAGCAGCTGGTCACCAGCAGCTTATAAAAAAGACTAGTACCTACTATTTACCAAATTCAGTATTTGGAAAGCAGCTGTTGAGCACTGATACCCAATATAAAGTAAAATAACATCACAAATATTTTTATGGGAAATCTGTTTTAAGTGCTATAAAATTATATCTTATCTCACATGTTTAAAACAAAATTGACTTTAGCCAACTTTTCTCCTAAAATGTGAAGGGAATACCAGAATTCCAACAGAGTAACAAGCTCCCCAAAGATCATGCCATTCACTTTAGCTTATTCTTAAGTCTGGGGAAGAAAAAGTACCCCCTTTTTCCTCTCAAAAAAAAGAGAAGAAAGGAATTCAATACAATTGTGAAAAGAACTCACTAAGGATTACTTCTCCAAAGTTACAGATCCTTTAGGATGATTTAAACAAAAGCACCCTTCAGTAATTTCTTAAGAGCAGAATAAACCTGCTGGGTCTAAGGGGACTTTTCCATAAAACTAAGAATCACCACCATGTTTTGAGTTTCTAAGACAGGGAGAACAAAACTGGAGCTTCCACAGTCTCATTTCCCAGAAAAATAAATTTCCAAAAACCACTTGCTAAAACCATGATTGTTGTGGTATCAAAGCAGATGCTGAAACAACAAATGCATGGTCCAGTAACCAACTCTGAGTTACGCCCACCCCAATCAACCCACACTTCTGTGGTTTCAGGGGAAAAAAAGGATCAATTATAGTCAATTATCACACATATATTATTATTATGATGGAATTATTATCCCACCCCAATGATCTCCAGAAAGCTGCCTGCACAGGACACCACAGCTGCTCCAGATTTCAGCCATGGCAGTGCTGGGAAGATCTGCCCCTCATCTGGAAACACACTCATGACTTCACTGGAAAAACATCACCTGGCAGCATTTGTTAATGAAAATAAAAAGGCCCAATTCAGCCAGCTGACCTAGCTAACTCTAGTAATAACAGCAATTCAAGTTTGGGTTGGTGTTTTTTTCCCCAGAACAGCAGTGGAGTATTTAAGGAAACACAAAAGCTGTTTTCCTGGCAGGAACCCAACCTTGCTGCTGGCCAGGGGAAGGTGGCCACAGATAACCAGAGGGTGCCTGAGGGAAAGGAGCTGCATCCCTCCTCTGCCAGCAGCCAGTTCCTGCCCTTTTCCATCCCTTGGCTCCCCAGACACTCCAATTTCCAAAGCCTAGCCCGCCCTCAGAAGGCTGTTCAGCTGTTTGAAGGTGCAAAGTTGTGTTTGGCAGCTTCCAGTTGCAATGCTGCGTGCCAAAACCGCTGGAAACCCACTGGAGGACAGTGAAGGCAGAATTTAGCTGGTTAATTAACAGCACAGACTGTCCCCAAGGTTGCCTTTTATTTTTATTTAGCTAGAAGCAGCTCTGAGATCAAGCCAAAGCACAGCTCCATTTTAATTATTTTCCTGTGAAATCAGAAGGGTTTGAATCCCCCTCTTCAGCCCACTGCACAGGTAATTTAACACCACTTGCCTTTGAAACCCTGTGCATGGAGGAAAGGTGAACAAACCCCATTACATTATGGGTAATTTCCATCCTGTAAACTTGACAATTATTCCTTTTAGTGGGAACGTGTTCTTTTCTTTCTTCCCTCTGATCTGTGCAGTACAAGACATGCCAAATACAAACAGGTTAAAAAAAAACACAGCAGCTTTTTGCTGCCTACATCAAGCATTTGGTACTACTCCTGGCAATCCTCAGGATCTTGCTTTCATGACAGAGAAGCAGATTTTGGAGGGTGGCTTCCTTAATTTCAGGAATCTTGAGGGTTTTTTGGTAAAGGACTCAGACTAAAAATAAAAATTGAATGTATAGATATATACACATACATATACATGACTATTTTTCATAAAGAACTCCTTAAAATAAATATATCTATAAATCCTACCTTAGAAATCCCCATTCTATCCTTTCTAGGCATTCAGAAAGAAGCTGGACTGAATTAAAGCTGTAACACTACAGGCTTCCCTGCCCCAAGATCCCACTATTTAATTTTGGCTCCACAACCAAGAGGGTTTGACAGTTCCAGGAAACTGCATTACTTGGAGCATTTGGTCATAAACAGAAATATTCAATAAACCTGTGCAATGCCACATGGACAGAGGAGGGTCCTTCAGCACCAGGCATTTGCTAACCCCTGCAAAGCTCCACCTGGGCTATGAGACATTAAGAAACAATATGTAACATTAATTATAATTCCAAAACCCCGATGATACATAACAGTAAAATTGTTGCTGCTCAAAACATAGTATTTTGGCAAACTGAAGTTAAATAATAACAGATGTTTTAATTTTAGCCTCACTTGTGTAACAGCAAGAATGAGCATATGCCTACAGCTGTGGGATGAGTTCATGAAGGAAGCCAGACTACATCCAAAATCAGAATACTGGGTGTGGTTTGGGGTTGTTTTCTTAAAATTACATAGTGTCACTTGTAAATTGTGCACTACTGGTGTCCAATGAAAGAGCCTGGGAAGTGGTAAGGACAGTCTCCTGGGGCACACGCAACAGGGCTGTGCCCTGGCAGCTGTCAGTGCACAACCCCTGAAAGTGTTCTTGTTCTTCTAAGAACAGAGTTGAGACAGAGGGACAACATGAGCCAGGCAAAAAGCCAGCCAAGATACCCTCTGGCAGAGAGGATGCTCCACAGCTCCCAATCCCAAACCCACCACCTCCAGCTCCACTGCTCCCAAAAGCATTGATGCAGAAGGGTCACTAGTGTGACTAAGGCTTGGAGGGGCAAGGACAGAGATGTATCCAAGCTCTTTGTCCTCCTGCTGTTAGGGGAGCCCCCAGGGACAGCTTGGTACCTGTATGTGGGCACAGAAAACACGTTTGGGTTTTGCCCAGTTTTGCCCTGCCACGCCCTGAGCAGGCTTGGGAAGCAGTGCTGGAGGAAAAGGTGCCAGCTCCTGCTGGGCCAGGACAGGTTTCTCCACGGATATAGCATTTGTTTTCCATGACCTAAAACAAGCTACACTATTTTTGTTCACACTTAATAATTACACCAGCATGCAAGCGCTCCTCCTGCTGCAATGTGGAAGGCATCCTACAAAAAGTGGGATCTGCATTCCCTGCCCCTTCAGATCCCCTGGTTATTTGAAGCAAAGCCTGGCTTGCCACTGGGAACCCAGAGCAACATGCAGCTTGTGTCCTCACACCAAGGTCATGGCTCTGTCAGGCCTGGAAAACATCCCCAGGCTCCAAGCAGCCCCAGCAAGGGCTCCCAGTGCAGTAGAGCTCAGACTCAGCTCACAGAAGCACACAAGTGATGTTCCATTTGAGGCACATCCCCTCAGGAGGCCTTTGGGAAGTCACAATCTGCACAGCAGGCTGTGCAAGGTGACTTCAGACACAAAGTCTGTCCTTCCATACGGTGTCTGAAGCACTGCTGGCACACTCAGCCCCAGCCACAAGGTAAAAGCATCTCCTCTGCCCAAGGCCTTTTCCATTTCAGGTCCTCATCCTTACCACCTGCATGTTCTCAGCAGCCCCCCTAGAACAGAGACTGCCTTTTAAAGGCTCAGTCACACACAAAGGATGCTCAAGGTGTTGAGCATCCCTCCCCATCCCAACAAGTGTATGTACATTTCTTCCAATGAAAGAGTTTTCCAAAAGTATCATAAACTACACAGTGCAAATATTCTTATTTGTCAAGGAATGGCATGGCAAAAAAGTTGACTTTTTCCTTGCTGTCTCTGGCATGTATTTGCTCTCTGTGCAGCCCTATAAACAATTTAAATACCCGTGATCACCGTGAATTTAATTTTATACCCAGCAGCTCTCTGCAAGTTCTGCTGTAGCTTCCAGCCTTACAAAAAGTCACTCAGCCACAAGAGCAGCAGAGGCTACAGCATCAGTGCACCCTCCCTGGAAGCATTCAAAAGGTGTTGTGGATGTGGCACACTGAACCACTTGTTTTTGGGATAATTTTTATGATTTTTTAAACTGTCAGGAGGTTATGGAGTCCCCTCCAACTATGGAAATATTCAAAACCTGACTGGACATGGTCCTAAACAACCTGCTTTATCTGATCCAAGTGGACCACAAAAATAGACTCCAATGAGTCTATAGCACAATTTGGACAGCTGGCAAGAGTCCTTTCACATAAGATAAAAATTTATATTTTAGCAACAGAGATACATGCACCATAGCTATCTGTGTGGATGTTGCAGTTTCAATAAAGGGCAGTGAGAAGAACAGAACATCATTTCTAGAAAAACTAGAACAGCAATGAAACTCTGGAATGAGACTTATTCTGAGACCAGGAGTAATTCACATTTACCAATGGGTAAATTCTCTCCTTAGGGATTACTAAAGGGAAGCAGAATACTGAAGCACTGCTATGCTTTTTGACAATGCCTTGCAGGCCTCCATTTGAAAAGAGAGATTTTCCCCAAAATATCTTTTCCTGCTAATAAGATTACCTTTGACTATCCTGTCCTTTGAGAAGCTTTAAAAATCAGTAGTTCAGTATCTCTGCAGTATTACACAGTGAAAGATCTAGATCTGAAATAGTTACACTATTGGATTTTACCTGGTGCTTCTAATTTATGCAAAAAGCAAGAACAGTCTACCTTCATTTCCTTGTTTTAACTGCATATTAGCTAGCAGACAATTCAATTGGCATTCCCTGGGGAAGTTTTCTATCTCCAGCCACTGGTTCCTATAACCCCTCTCATACTGTTTTTGGCACCTGGTGTTTCTTTCACCTATGCCTCCATATATGCTCTTTCAGCACCTTAGGGGAGCAGTACTTGTTATTACATTCCCAATGGATGGATTCAGTGGAGACACTGCATTTTATCACAGAATGGTTTGGGTTGGAAGGGCCCTTAAAGATCATTCAGTTCCAACCACGCCTGCCTCAGGCAGGATTTTATGCTGCATTTCCCCTCAAAGCCAAAGCAGTGGCCTGATGGCGTGCTGGGGAAAAGTGAGAGAGCAGACAGAAATAGGGAAGAGAGGGAAACAAAATACAGATTTAAAGATGCTCAGACGACAGAGGGACAGACTTCCAAGGCAGACAGACAAATATGTCACTGTCAGGTGCCACTGCAGCACTGGCAGCAGACCAGCCACACACAGGAGGAGGTATGAGCCATCACCTAGAACGAGTTGTGGAGTTGTTTGCTGTTATTCAGGGATTGCAGCAAATACCAGAATCTGTTATGTGCAGAGCCCCACCTTCCCCCCACTCCTACACACAATACATTTCATAGATTTATTTGTTTGTTTGTAGAAGTACCGAGTTTGGGTTTTTTGTTGGTTTTTTTTTTTTTTTTTTGAGTCAGGTTTAGCATTCAAAGCCATCTTCCTGAGGAAAACAGGACATGGAGGGATTCAGACAGATCATCTGGAATAATTTCTTTAACTGAAATGAGGAAGGACAGGCAACCAGACCGTGTTCACTGTGCAACTTGGTGAATCAAGTGCCCACAGGAACCACTCCCTTAATCATCTGACAAGGCAGGGATGCAGCCAAGTAGCAAGAGCTACAGCTGGACCTTTCCTCAGATTGAGATGGAAAACAAGAGGCAGGAGGAATCCCAGGACTCAGCCCTTCCATCCTGTTAAGCAAAGACAGTGCAGCACACTTCACTTGACAGCAAGTGTTGGGTAAAGAAGAGAAACTAATAAAACAAATAAAATAAAACAGCATTGCCAGCTGGTCAATGGAAGGGATTGTCCCACTCTGCTTTGCACTGTTGCAGCCTCACCTTGAGTACTGTGTGCAGTTTTGGGCACCACAATTCAAAAAAAAAAAAGACATCAAACTGATAGAGTGTTTCCAAAAAGGGACCACAAGGATGGGAAAGGGTCTGCAGGGTCTGCCTTATAAGGAGTGGCTCAGGTCACTTTGTTCAGCCTGGCAAGCCTGAGGGGAGACTTCACTGTGGTCTTCAACATGGTCCCAAGGGCAAGCAGAGGGGCAGACACTGATCTCTTCACTGTCATGATCAGTGACAGGACTCAAGGAAAGGGCAGGGAGCTCAGCCAGGGGAAGTTTAGGTTGGGTATCAGGAAAAGACCTCTAAGTTCATCAAATCCAATCACTAACCTACCAGTGCAGGTTCCACCATTAGGCCATGTCCCTAAGCACCACAGACACCTTCTGAACCCTTTCAGGGATGTATGTGACTCTACCACTGCCCTGGGAAGCACCTTCCAATGCCTGACCACACTTTCAGTGAAGAACTTTTCCCCAGTATCCAATCTAAACCTCTCCTGCTGAGCCCCCCCAGCTGCTCCACATCAGGCTTTTGCTCCAAACCCTTCAACAGCTCCACCACCCTTCCCTGGACACATGAAGAAATCTCCCACCACACACACTGAGGTCAAGCTATGTGATGTTTTGGCACAGGAGAAGCTGGCAGGGACTGTTCCAGGTTAATCACACAGGTCCTATTAAAAGCTGCCTTTAGCCAGAGGTTTTCAAAGAATTTTAATGGACAGAATCCAATGTGAACTCGTAGCAAGACTTCACAGCAGAGAAGCATTTTTTCCCACATTAAGCCACATATCCACAATGGATCCCCTCTGTAGGTCCAAGGGAGGGGTGGCAGTCAGAGCAGTGAAGACCACCAGGGAGGACAAGGTAGATTTTTTTGCACTCTCTGTGATGTGAAAGCTTTGGAAAGAGACACATCTTCCAGCCAGCTCAGCTCCTCAAATCAGGTCAGCCACTGACAGATAGTCTGAGTAAGGAAGGCACTGCCATTTCCCAGGAAGCAAGATGTTGACTGGGATTACTCCAGCCTGGCTTCCAACTGAAGTAACCACTGCAGGTTGTGTAGGCTGGAGGTAGTGGATGTAGTGTAAGGCTTCTGAAAATGTATGATCAGCAGAGAACAATGAGCAGGAACAGGCAAGAAACAACAGCACCAGCAAAACAGCAATGCCCAGACCACCACTGGGTAAAGGGCTCATAACCATTAAAAGGCAAAAGAGAAAGCAAGCACCACTCCAAGGTCCATCTACAACACACACACACTGTGTCAACTAGTAGGTAACAAACATTACTGGAATGAAATACTCTTACACATAATTAATATATTAACTTGTTTGACTGCTGAATGCCCAGTGATCAATACTTAATTATATTTCCAGGAAACAATGCCAGCCAGAAACTGCATTGAGTAGACTCTGCAGATATGTAACTCCAGGGTAAAAACAAACCCATCACAAGATCAGCAAAAAGTGGGAGTTACATACAGGAGCTTCAGCAGCACAGAGAGGAGAAAAAAGATCACATCACAAATGTCTCCACAGTGAAGGAGGAAGAACTGAGCCATGAAGGTCAAGGGAAGACTGTCAAAACTGGCTGAAATCACAGTTTCAAATGACAGGAGCAGAAGGATGAAGCTCTTGCAGAGAACAAAAGGAAAAAAGTGGGCACAGCAAGGGAAGGGGCAGAAATAAGGCTATTAAAGGAAGCTGGACACCCACAGGACACCATTAAGTGTTCAGTGAGGTTTGTCCTCCAACAGAAAGGTGTGGGACTGCCACAGCAAAACCAAAGGCCACAGAAAGCCCATCTGGGCAGACAGGGAGCAGAGCTAGCAGGAGGATAATTTCTGTTCCTAGCCTGGTGACCTGAAGCACCCAGTCACTAAGCCCTCTCTTCTCCACAGGGCACATAAGGCACAGATTGGACAGATTCTCTCCTTCCATCAGCTGAGAAGGAATAAGCATTCAGGGGCACAGCAGAAGGCAGGGAAGAGCTGGGAAAGGAGAGAATTCCCCTCTACCATTACTTCCCCAGGGTCTAGTTTGCTAGAAGGGCATCAAGTACCTCACTCCAGCAACTTCCATTTGAGAAGCAATTGTGCTTATGCCAATCAGTGCTTCCCAGAAAATTCTGAACCTATGACTTTTCAAACATGACAGCTGACCCAAAGGTAACACCCAAGCCTGATATCTGCACCCCTCCATCTCCTGTGGCAACAACTATTCCAACAGCAATATGGACTTGGACTTGCCTCAAGTAGAACAAGACTGACTAAAATTTATTCCTGAAGCCCTCCCTTCTTCACAAGTGTCCAGAAATACAAGAATACAATGAAAACACATGTGCAAAACCATGAGAAAACATAGAAAAACCTTTCAAGATCCATACAGGTACTCTTCCCAGCTAACAGTTTCCCTGATTCTTCTAGGGAGATTTGCTAAATTAGCATCTTAAGGGTGTATTGCAATCCAGGCCTGAGGAAAGGGATTTGCTGGATGGCCCTGAATGCACCCTTCTAACACTGGCAAGTAGCTATCTCAGGCTGCCTCTTCAGCAGAGAGGATATTCCATCAGTAGGAAAGACCACCCTGACACCATTGTTCAGAGAGCTGCATAGCTCAAGGACAAGGAAGCTGAAATGTCACACCTCTGCTTCTCCCACACCTCCTCAAAAAAAAGTTCTATTAACCAGAAATAGTGCTTTACCATCAACAATCAAGCTGGGATTTCACCAAAAAACACATTCCAAAAAAACATGTCAGGCAACAGTCAAAAAACCTGAGTGTATTCAGCCACACCTAAGGTAGGCAGCCCTCACCCTTGGCTGGGCCACACATCAGGGAAAGAGCCCTGATTTCATTTAATAAACTCTTTGTTCAGTAAATCAGCTTTCCTGGCAAACTGGCAGCCTGTTCCACCACATGCCTGTACAGGCAGCATCTCCAGAACACCACTCCAAGGTCTCTGTATGCCAATGCCCCACCTACTGCTAAAGGGATTGCAGACACACTCTCCAGTCCTGCAGTGATGCTGGCAGGATGCTTGGGGGTGCTTTGGGGAGCAGAGAAGAGGTCTGCAAAGTGCTGACTTGCTCCAGGGAATACTGAACACAGTATTGGATTGCTTGGCTCTAATGGAACCAAAGGAAAAAAAAAATAATCAACTGTAATCGACTTTTTTGTTAATGACACAGAGCCAGGGCTGTCTCCCCTGGAAAGATCGACATGGAATGTGAAGCAGTATCAATACCAGGGGCAGTATCAACACATGACATTTGGAAACTTGGCACAGAGACAGTAGCCAGCAGACTCCACAGCAGCCCAGGGTGCTGGTAAATGAGAGCTTAGCCTTGGCTTAGCTTATCCAGGCATTTGTTGCTGGTTCTTCCACCCTGCCTCCCCCAGGTGCTGCACACAAACCCAACTCCCCTGCACCCAGGTCAGCTTCCTGCTTCTCTACTGAGCCAAACCAAGGGAGATACATGGTCAGAAACACAGGGCGCTCTGTGAGACAGCTGGACTGATCTTGCAGACTTCAGCCCCAAGGTCTAAAGTACCCATAAGCTATTTTAGACAGAAGTTAAAATCCATCAAGAGCAACGTATCTCTAGGCCAAATGTTGCCCCTATTCCAGCCTGACATGAATGAGCACACAAGCACTCCCAAGGCCTCAGGACAGGTTCAAAGGCAAGTTCAGAAGGAATGTCTGCAGAACCTCTCATAGCTGGAGGAACAGTGGCACCCATTGGATTTGGCACTGGTGGTACCTCCAGCTTTCTAGTTGTGCAATTCACTAGTTTGCTGTTTGTAACAATTATTAGGCACTGGATGCTTTAAGTACCCAGACAAGCATTTTGAGCAAAGTGCTGCTGTACTCCCAAGGTTTTCCCTGCTGGCTGCTGCCAAAAGATGGGAGTGCCCAGTTTGGATACTCTCTTTGTTCTGACACAGCACACCAGCTCCTATGCCAAGCCTTGTGGGCGGGTGGGGATGATCCTGTCACAGTAAGAGATTCAGCAGTGAGAGCACCAACCAAGCCATGAGAAACAGGAAAATCATTGGTTGATCCACCCCAACCCTCACCTTGCAAACACAGTTCTCCCACACGCAGGGACCATAGAGAAATACATGTCTAACCATCAGAAGGAAGAAACAAATTCCCTGATCAAACATTCCAGCACCCTGATTTCAGCCTGTCAGCAAAAAACAGAAGCAGCTTCAGGAACAGCTCAGGGGTCAACATCAAGCAGCAGGTTTTGACCTGCTCAACACCAGCTCATCAACAGCCTGAAAAATCTTCCTTCCTCCCCTATTTCACCTTCTCCTTTTGTACTTCTAGCTACAGATTTCTTAGCTGGGTTCTGCTCTTCCCAAGGACCCAATTAGAAGAACAACTAGCCAAAATGCAGAGGCCACAGCTCCACTGGGAAAAAAGGCAGCATGTGGCATGGGAAAAGGGAGATGAACAGAGGCAGGACTTGGCATCACAACTTTCTTTTTTCTGATTTCTTAGCCACACTCAGACACAGGACTCCCTGTTTTCAGACAGAAGGCAAAGGAAGGGACCAGCTGGCAGAGGACTCCTACAGAGGAACCTGGATGCACACTCTGAAATAAAGCTTTTGGGGTGAATTCTGTGTCTCCCACATGTCTGTTAAACACTTACAATGAACTCTGGTGCAGCATCTTTTCCTTCTCTTCTTCCCCACAGATTGAGTTACAGCTGTATAGTTCAGCCTGTTGTGGCACAAGTGCCTCCCCTCTCCTCCTAAGGTCCTGCAATTCTCCAAGGAATGAGCTTTCCACCATGTCTACAGTCCTCTCTTACTTTCCTACTCACTCTTTAGGGGCACTGGGATGTCAACATCTCTGTCTCAAAACCCAGAAGGGAGATCTTGGTAAAAGATTAGCCCAGCAAGACTACATAACAAAGAACTATCAGCTCAACACGATTAGGAAGCTGGTGGTAAGAGGCTGTGCAAGCCCACCAAGGATGCAGCAGCTTTCAGACATACATAGCAAGTAAGAAACAGCCTGAACTGGTTCCTGGAGAGCTGCTGACATGAAAAAATTAGGCAGAGATGTCTGGACACTAGACTTTCCCCCATAGGGGCCTCAGGAAAGAGAAAAAAACATAGAAGATATGCATCATATCTGGAGACACACATCCTGTATCCTGACTGCCAGGGTCCCACAAGTTACATGTTCTGTGTTTGCAAACAGCAGATTCCTAACTGGTCCCAGGCACATGACAGTGCATAGGGTACACATAAAACCAGTACTACTTGCTCAGCCACTCCTCTGCCCTGTGTTTGTGCCTCTAAATTAAAGACACAAACACGACAGAAACTTCCCTTTAGACGCACAGGTGGGAATTTTACAAGTCATGAACAGACACAGCTTGAACTGTAGCATAAGCAAACAGAAGAAAACAGAATTAGAAAAGAAACCCAGGAGAGGACTCAATGCTCTGGCCTGCTTTATGAACGGGCATGAGGTGAGAAGGAAGGTTTGGGACAAGGCTACAGGACCCAAGACTCTGCAGTGTGCAGAGACCCGGCTCCAAGAAAGACAATGCTAGGAGCACAGACACGCCCTTTGCTGGGACAAACGGGCAGAGACAAAGTTCCAGCCTCTTCTAAGGAGCTCCCAGTGCCTGATCCTGGGCAAGACCAATGAGAAGTTAAAAAAAGCCTTGCCCCACCTTATTTTCTTTTTGATGAGCTTTCAGTTTTGCCCTAGTTACTCCAATCAGTCCCTGACCTTTCTAACAGATCCCTGCCTCTGCTTTCCAAACAGTAGCTCTTTCCTGGCCTCCAAACAGTGGCTTCCCAACCACTTGGGCTCAAGTTACCCTTTTCTAAGGCAGCAGAGTCAGCATTTCTATTGCTTCCCATTTTCTTCCCCTGTTTGCTTTTGAACAGTAATCTCTCCTCTCCTCTCCTCCCTACTGTTAAGTAGCCAACATTTCTAGTCTTGGCCACAGGCCTTATTTTCTAGACAAAAACCTGCATATCCTATTCTGAAACAAGAAGCACGGAGCAGATGCCTGGTATCTTACAGAAAGGCATGCTACAATTCTGGACTCAACCTGAGATAGCATTGCCTGCAAATTCCTGCCATGTACAGTGGACATATTTCTTTCCCTGTTATTTTTTTCCCCACCAATTAATTCGGTGATGGATCTGAACAACAGCAGGAAGCACAGGAAAGAAGAAAGTAAGTACAGACTAATGACTGTAAAACAGACAGGGAAGATATACCAATTTTGTGGCAGTTACAAAAATGTTACAGGAAGAATAGACAAAAAAAGCCCAAAGCTTAACTTGCACCCCATAAGTATTTTAATCAGCCAGTTCCAGCAGGTCTGCCACAGAAATGTATTAAAGGCATGTACAAGGTCAGATTCTTAACACTTGCATTCCAGTTTTTAAATACAGAAATACTGTACTGACAACTTCATGCTAAAATAGCCAAGAGACAGAGTGACTGCATGAACGTATTTGGGACTGGGATCAGGGCAGGAACAAAAAATTCCACTTTGGCATTGCTTAGCTGTACCATTGGCAGCCCTTCTGCCCATCTCCAGTAGTAACTTCAGGAGAGAAAAAAAAAAGCCACTGCAACTGGGCTGGAGAGAACACCCACTGGAAGCACCCACGGCAGCCCCCCAGCCTTTCACCTTGTCTGGCCAGCCACAGGCAGAGGCTACACACCAACACCTCACAAAGTATCAACAGAAAGCATTTGAGGACTTGAACTGGGGCCCTGGTGTGCAGCTTTACCACCAGCAAATAGCACCACTGAGCTAAGAACATACCAGGCCAGACCACAGCTTGGTGTAATGCCCAAGCAGAGTGCCTGTATGCAGTACTCCAATGAATTTTTATTTTGGAGGATCTGTTTTGAATCCATGTGGGTACCAGAAATTCAGAATAACTACATGCAAGGGCTCCTGCAACTTAACTGAAGGATCTTTGCCCACCTTGAACTCAGCATCTTCTGGTTTGTTTTTTCCCTACTTACTTACTGGAAGACACTGAAAACAAGTTTAGTCTCTGGGCAAGCCTATTTGATTAAACTTCATCAGCTTCTCTTTTCCACAGTCATCTTTCCCAAACAAAAAAGCTCTGATCAATTGAGTCATTGCTTTATTCCACACTTTTACCATCAATGCCAAAAACCTGATCTGCAGATAAATGTGAAAGCTCAGGAGACAGCACTGACTGCAGACACTGCTGTGAGCTCCTACACCTCCTTTGAGGTGAGGCACATGTGCTTTTCCTGTCCCTGTGCTAAGGAAACTCAGTGAACCTGGCATCACATTCACAGTCACAAGGACCTGGGCAATGCCTACACACCAGCAGAAAGAAAAGCAGAAGGAGAGCTTCCAGAGGCACTTCCTGACTGCTCCAGTCAATTCTTTTTATGAAATAATTACTCTGTACCTTACTCAGAGCTTTAGGACCATGGCAAAATTTCCACTGTGCTATTTTAACTGTTGATTAATTCTCCTCTCCTGGCACTCCTCCTTGGATTCTTTAACATGTCTGGTCTCAGGCTCCCTTTGGCATGAGTTAAGTTTCCCCACTCACAACACTCCATGCATCCAGAGTGAAATGAAAAAAGTAATCACTTGTCAGAGCTTGCCCTTGATTGTTGTGTGTGTGGCAGATTAGAGCAGTGTGGTCCCCCTCCCCGTGCTGCCCTATCTATTGCACAACCATACGTCAAGGAGTTAATCCCACCATCTGCAGCTGTCAGAGCTCCTACACTCCAGGAAACCCACACACCTGCAGTTTGGGAGCACTGAGGAAACATTAAGTCCAGCCACATCTTCTACCACCAAGCAGCCACATATTAAATGTAATCATACTCATTTCTTTTACCTGATAGTCTGTTAAAGCAATATTACAAAGTAATTTTAGATTTAGACATGGGAAAGAGCGTCACAACTCAGCCTGTATAACACCAGCAGATTTTCATTATTTACATAATTTAAGAATTATTACTTGATCCAGTCACATTCTGATCAGTCAGTTCAAACACCACTTGCATCATAAGTGGCTTTATAAACTGCTGCACACACAGAGGACTAAAACACTAACATAAGGTAAGGAGGGTGAGAATATCCAGGAAAGCTTCCCAAATAGCTTGTGACAGGTGAATGTTTGATCTCCAGCCTCCAGCTCAGTTGGGCAACAACTGACAAGCAGGATTGGCAATGCAGAAACCTCCCATTCTTCCCCTTTTTTAGGGGCACAAACAGAGATTTCAAAAGTTGGAATTATTTGAAGTATAAAGCTGGGAAAATAAGCACCTGGAAAAGTACAAGGCACAAAACCCTTGCTCTTCTGGTCTGTGACTGAGGTGGAGATGGAAGTCGAGCCCACTCTCACCATGTATTGTAGCTTAGTATCTGCAGCCTCCTGCCCCACATGGGAGATCCTTCCCTGCTCAAAGGGCTTATGTCTAGACCAGAAACAAGATGGCTTTTTACCACAGCACTGTACATCTGAGTACCACCAATAACTGTTTCCCCACAAGGTCAAGACTGAAGCTGCCAAGCAGAAGCCGCTGAAGGACAGATCAAGGTGATCCTATGTCTGCATGATGTCTCTGTGTGATCAAAATGGCACTTTAACCTTGGAAGGGTCTTACTAGCTCTAGCATTCAAACATGACACAGTGAATTACCAGTTTTGATGGGTTTTTTTCATGGTGGTGATGTTGATTAAACAATTCAACAGGCTTAGCCCATGAAAACACTTATTTCAGGTGGTGTCCAAGCATGTCTAGTCTTATTCTCTCCTCCTGGGAGCACAGACTGCCCTGTAAGTGGAACTGGTCCAAACACTGCTTCACCATCTCTTCCAGCTGCCACTGCCATTTCTGGTGGCTGCTGCTTTCGTGCTGTCTCCACTGCTCTTCTGCTTCAGCTGGCAATTCAGAGCTCCCAAAAGCCCTGAGGCACCGACAGGATCACCAGCTCTATCATCTTACACAACACAGACACTCACACAGCATCTTCCCCCCCAGACAGACCCACATCCATACCCCCTCCTGCTCCCCCTCTGGCTCCAGGGACACAGGGCACCACCCCATTACCAAGCCCCTCAGCAGACCTCAGTGACCATCACCTCACTGCAGACCTCACACAGCATTCTCCATCTCCTGACAAAGCCAGGCTTGCCCTAGCTCTTTGTCTGACCCACAACTCTCACACAAGACTTGTTTTTCAAACAAAGGTCTTAGAGCAAGCCTCTCTACTCCAATATACCCATTTGGCTCACTTAAATGAAGAAGATTTTCCTTCAAAAAAAAAAAAATCAAGGTCTGGGCGCCTCTAGAAGAGGTAGAAGCTGTTTTGTTGGGGTTTTTTTCTCTCCAGCCCATCACCTCTTCACCTTTACTTTATTTCAACCCTGCAGGTCAGTATCAGTTACCCATCTTGGAGTGACATTTTCCTGGTAGAATCTATTTTAAAGCAAGCCAAATTAAAAAAAAATATATATATTAAAAATGACAGGACTCTGCCACTTTGTACTTGATGCTCTCCCCTGCCAGCAGAACAGGCCAACAATAAAGTCTCATTTACACTGTCTGCACTAGCACAAATGGGTCCAGCCCCATCCAGCCCATGCAGAGATGAGATCAGCAGCTGCCAGCACAGAGCTGTGGTGAGAACACCCATGATGTTAAAAGAAATAACAGAGGATGGCAAAGGAACAAACTACCACGAGTAAGTGCTTCCCTGACACTCCTTGTCAGCTTTCAGAGCTGCCAGACATTTGGCACTGCCTTGATCTTCTCAGGTTTGGGACTGCAGCAGCCAACCTTGAGACTGCCCATCCATCCCCTCATCTCTCATTCAGTATCCCCATGCTTACAGAGCAAAAAAGACTGGCATACTTTCTGAGAAGAAAGTGCTCCCTGAACAAAAAAGCTACACACCCCTTACCGAGTAGTATCTGCAACACTTAGGCTCACCACACCCAAAAAAACCCGCCTACTGAGGACACCTGTATCCCCAACAAAACACCACGTTAGTTCCCAGGAGAGATTCTCATTATGTAAGGGAAGCCAGGAACCTTCCCACATTGCACAGAAGATGCTGGCAGGAAGAGTGTTTCTCTGCACGAAGAAGGCTGTGGCATGAGCACCGTGCCTGCTGATTTCCTAATATGGATCACAGTCCAATGGATTTAAATCCACACGCCCACAGACTCATCACGTTTCTCACTTGGTGTAAGACCAAGTTTAATCTTTTTACCCTGCTGACAGGATATTAATTTTACCTAATGGCCCAAGAGTTGCCAAGAGCTATGAGCCATTGTTCATATTTTTATGGCATTGTTCAGCTTTCCTTCCCTGATGAGGAGCTTCCCATTAGCCCTGACTTTGCTGAGGTGTCACAGCATGATGTGAAGAAATGCCAGCTACATGGTGGATCCCAAATCAGGACTGCAAAGCACAATCTGGACTTCCCCAGGAGGCAGGACTGATCTAAGCCACTGTGCCAGGAAACACATTTGATAGTATCAAGAAGGCTGCTCCATTTCAGCAGTTTGCAGGTTTGGATATTGCCACCATAAAAATAATTCAGGGCAGAAAGCAGCAGCCAAGTACGTGCTGCTTTGGTAGAGCCCTCATGTATGTGAGGCACACAAGGCACTCACAAACCCCTGAGGGATCTGTCTCTTTGGGTGGACACATGCACCTTTGGGTAGAGGACAGGGAGACAAAGGAGCCTGCAGGATGGCAAAACACACAACACACTGTGGGTAAGAGAGAAAGGTAACGTCTCTCCCTGCCAATCCTCCCACCTGGTCCATCATGTCAGGTCAAGGAACAAAGATTAATTAATGAAGCTTTGCTTCCACTGAGGACCTTCCAAAATCAATCAGCTGTTGCAAACCAATGGCTGATGCTGCGAAACCTAAAAAAACCCAAAATATTTCCTGTTATTCCAGCTGTCTTGAACCAGCTTACCTCCTCCAAAAGTCAACAGCATGCAAAAGATCACCAGTAAGATGTGTATGTTCACTCCCAGCCAGGACTTGTACCCAGCTCTTTGAGAAACACACTGGCTACAAAGTCAGTACTACAGCCTCCTTCTATGAATGTTACATAATAAATATTGCATTTTAAGTATTGGGATACTGGAATCCAAATCCCAGCCTCACTTAGCCTTTAAAGACAGTGCCATAATTATTTATAGTATTTCCATTCCAGAGGATGGTGGGGGGTGTACTATCAGATCTTATTTAAAGATTACTTTTGGATGAAGCAAGACTGGTTCTTTAATATTTTCTTCAAGCAGAAAAAGGTGGCAGCAGCAGCTGGAGTGCAGCAAACAAATCCATAGTTGCATATGGACATATAGGTCAAATAAGAATTAGGCTGAGCAAAAAAAAAGTTAGCTGTGAATTATCATTTTGGCTGTTTTTCCACATACTGTGCTGACCATTTGTGGTTTAATCTTAGAGAAGCTCTCTCTCATATGAGCCTGCAATACCCCTAAGCTTCAAAGAAGCAAGTTTTACTATAAATACTCCATATTTCTTTATACAGGCTAAGGTTTTCATATGAGCATTGCTGTTTTGTACATTTAATGCACCAGGAAAAACTGAAGGAGGAATTGGAAAATTTTGTTCTATGCCCTGCAGAGATGAAAAATATTCAAAAATATAGACCTGACCTAGAAAAAGGGAGAGTTATTCTGCTGCCCTCTAATGAGCACATCTAACATCTGAAAAAGAACACTCTCAAAAGAGATCTGTTCTGCTCTGGCACAGGTACATCCTCTTGTGCTACAAAGCTGTCAGCAATGCAGACACAGCTGGAGCAGCACATCCCACACAGCAAAGACAGGCAGAAGAAACACCCAGATGGGCCCAGGATCTGTTCTGCACTTCCTTGATTTCAGACTGGAGTGTATGGTTGTGTCCTGTTCTGTTCCCTTTCCTTGCCTGAACAGATGGAGGGGAGCACCTCCTAATTCTGACCTTCAGGACCACAATGTTGTTACAGGTATACAGGTACCACAGACATGGAAGAATGACTTGCTTCAACACCTGTGAGTCTCAATGAAAAGCAAAGGAATTCAGCTCTCATGCAAGGGTGTCTCTGCATCTGCACAAGGCTCAGAAGACATTCAGCTGAAAAACACAGTGAGGAAGGCAGAGGAACCACCACAGAGAAAGTTCTACCCAATACTGAGTTTCACCTCAGTTTTTACTGAGCTACTGTGTGCCAACCCTGGCCAGCTGCCAGATGCCCACCCAGCTGCTCCCTCCCTCCTCAAAAGAACAGGGGAGAAAAATAAGATGAAAAGTTTGTGGGCTGAGGTAAACAGGGAGATCACTCAGCAATTACCATCACAGGCAAAACAGACTTGACTCAGGGAAAATTAATGTAATGCATTGCCAATTAAAACAGAATCAGATGATGAAAAGCAAACACCTTCCCCCCACCCACCCCCTTCTCAGCTCCACTCTATTCTGGCTTCTTCATTCCCAGCTCCCTTGAGCAGTGCATGGGGCCAGGGAATGGCATAGAGTCACTCTCTGCTTCTCCTTCCTTGCTCCTTCCTCCTCACATTTACCCACTGGGGTCCTGGTGACTGCAGCACCTCCTTTCCTGCCCCTGGTCTTCTTCTCACTTCTTTTCTACTTCTTCTTAATCATATGTTTTCCCAGATACAGCACCATTGTGCCTGACAGGCTCAGCTGTGGCTGGACTTTAGCTATTTGGACCTGGCAGTGCCCAGAATGTGACAGCTCTGGCTTCTGTCCTGCTACCAAAACCCTGCCACTTACCCCCAATAGAGGTAAACAGGCCAATGCCCTCTATTTCAGAGGAAGAAAATACATGAAAAAGTCATAAAACCCCACATAAACACTACCTAGACATCTGTATGGTACATCCACAAATAAAAACCCACTCAGGTACAGACACTAAAACAACAAGCACACCTGCAACTGCAGAGGAGCACACCTAAGCCCAGCCCTACCCAAGCCCAGCCCTGCAGTCACAAATCACTGGCATGAATCAAAAACAATAGCCAGAGGCACTGCTGAGCAAAATACGGAAGTGTCACTGAACAAAGCAATTTAAAACTGTGATTTCTGACAACAGAATTCCTGCAGTGTGGAAAAGCCTTCCCATGTCTCCCTGTCCACAGGCACACCTGGTGAATTCAACTCAAACCACATTGTGAAATAACTGCTGCGTGCATAGACACAGCCTGTACCCACAGCAGCTGGAAATGTCCTCTCCATGCTAAAGAAGCCCATTCCTGTTACATAAGAACACTCAGTGACCTGAATTTACAAATAACCTTGGAGAGGAAAATAGACACAAGCAGAAACAAAGTTTAAAAGCCGTGGAGCTAGGAAATGCAACAGAAATCAGCCCAGAGTATGGACATGCACAGCCACACCAGGCACAAACACCCACAACACTCACAGAAGCCAAAATTCTTTAAGTAGATCTATTGATTTGCTGTGTGTTCTCCAAGCAATCAAGAACACAGCACTAGTGGGCCAAGAAATAAGTCTGTACACTCCATTTTCACTCAAATCTCCTGCTTGGGACTCTGTAAAACACCATTGGAGTTGGTTATCACTATCACTATGTATCTTCCAGCTCACAGTCCCTTCTCGTTTGAAGAACTGCTCGGATAGCCTATTCTTCTGCAGCAGGATTTTTCTCCAGAACTTTCTATGGCTTGCCTTATGGAACATTTGCAACACTGCTAGTTCAATCTACATCTATCCAAATTATCATTTCAAACAACCCAGAACACTCCAGTACCCTCCTTGCATAGCTGTGTTTCCCACATTTAGCTCAGACGATGTACATTGAGATTTATGGCGTTAAAAGCTTCATTAAAAAAAAAAAAAAAAACAAACCAAAAACCCCTTTCTACAAGCCACTTGACTAAAAAACTAAGCCCAAATTAGATGTTATTACCAGTTATGCCACATATGAGCATCAGTAGTGTCACTCTGAAATGCTGAAGGGGATAAACAGATCTTCAGCTGACACATGCACTTCCACCCAAGCATAAAGACAATCTTGGTCCATAAATTTCTCACAAAGACCAGAATAAAGGATAACTTGCATAGTGTAGAATAACACTATAGATCCCACTAGGTGTGAATGACAGACATGAACTTTTGACATCTCCCTGTAACACAGGCTGTAATTCAGTAAGACCCTCATTAGCAGGGCAGAGATTTATCAGAGATTTATCAGAAATGTGATTTATATAGCATAGAAGTTTGGGAAAATCAAAAACAAATACAAGGGAAAAAAAAAAAAACCACAAGAAAAAATAATGTTCTTCATGTAATTTCCCAGAGGGGTTAGCAGAAGGAGAAGGATCACTTACTCCTGCACCTCAGAAATGTATCAAGACAAGGCAGAAGGGGCAACCCAGAAGACGGAACCTCTCCTGCTATCCACCCTTCACCAGCCTCCACTGATTTACTAAAAAGAATGTCTATTAAACTCCCAGGACATGTATTTCAGAGAGATATTTGACAGTTTGACACACCATACCACTGCTGATGACATGGAAATGGCTCTGACTTCCAGAGCTAACAACTGCCCTTTCCACAAACGCTTCCTCAACTCTCTTCAGATTTGGTTTCTCAACTCCTGCAGTGTTGAGCCATCCCTCTCACACCCCACAGGAGGTTTGCATTACTGGAACTTGTGCTGGGAGGCCCCTTTGGCACCAGTCCAGAGCCATTCCACCTCTCTCTTTGTAGAATTTATAATTTTATAACTTAATTATGTTAAAGCTTTAACATTAGTACAGCAAAGAGAAGGATTTCAGTTCATAACCCTCTTTTGTAACACCACAGCTTCAGTACTCTCCTAAGCAGCGCTGATCTATTTTTGTGCCAGGACGTCCAACCATTTTAAATTCATTTCACAGGAGAATACCAGGCTACATCAGTATCTTTTTAAAGCTCCAGGAATTGTGATCACACAGAGCAAGACATGGCACGACATGCAACTGCCATGCCCCAACCACTCCTGGCCAGGAAGGCAAAACTCAAACTCACAAAGCCCTTCAGTGGCACAAGGCACTGATATGTTTGATCTAAAAAGCTCGTGTTTGAGCCATCCAACTTTTACAAAGCCTGGAAAAAGGCTTTGCAAAAGCACAGCACCTCAGGAGCTTCTCCAAAGAAGTCTCCAATGCCTCTCTGAGCTTTATCCTCCTCTCCATCCACCCAGCAGCATGGAAAGGCTGCTTCAGGGCAGGCACCTACCTTCCACTAGTGCTAGTGGTGAGCATTACACAGCAGGCACGGCCAAGGAACCAACCATAATAAGAAACTAGAGCATTCTGACACATCCTTCAAACTCCTAGGACTCATTTCAAGCTCTTCCCACTGACAGCCTCCTCCCCTGGCACAGGCTGCAAAACATTTTGGAAGGTCTGGGCTCTCAGGAAAATGTTTGCGTTTGTATAGTGCTCAACCACGAGCTAATTGGAGTCTTTTGGGTTTTTAATGTTAAATTTAAGAACAGAGACTTAGCCACAGCTAGAGGGAGGGAAAGAAAACAAAAAAGTTAATTAGTTCCATAAATATTAACTCAACTGATTCCTGTGATCTGGCAGAAGGCACTCACAACATGGAAATGCTCTATTTGCAGAAGGGAAGTAAAAGCACTGAAAACAGTGCAAGCTTCAGACGCTCATTTACCGCTTCTCAATTAATTGCATTTACTTTAATTAAAGTGGAGCTTCCCACAGCTATTCTCACAGCCAGCATCAAACTGCACAGACAAATTGTTAAAGCAACATTAAACAGCATGGATTTTTAACCTTGTTTTAAAAATTATTATTTAAGGCACCCATGTCTTTAGCTTTCAGCAGGATCTCTACTCCACAGTTCCCCAGAGACCACAGCAAGTCTCTGTTCTCCATTTCAACCCATCCCCACAGCTGTTCACCACTGCTACAGAACTTGGTCAATCTGACTCCCACTGACTTTAATCCTTTGGACCAAAGGAACAGAAAAACCCTCTAGCTTAGCAAGTTGTTGGGAACTACAGAATGCTGAGGTGTCCTGTAGACTGAGGTCATCTGACCTCACTGGAGAGGCTTCCCAGATGACAAACCGCTATCTCAGCTCCTCTCAAACACAGTGCAGTTTTCTAGCAGCCTATTACAAAACTCTCAGACACCAAATCTGCCCTTAAAAGGTGATCTGGCATTGTCAAGATAAAAGCATGTCCTAATGATGCAGTCAAAAAACCAAATAAATTTCAGCCGAACAGCAAGGAAGAAGGAATGTACAGTAATTTGCTACCTAAAGCAATTTTCTCAGATAAGGCAAACTGCCATCTGTCAATTTATCAAGCTACCAGGGTGACCAACCTTGGGCCTGGGGGAGAGGTAAAGAGTTTAATCTCTACAGAGAATTTTCCCTTCACTGGGAACTTTTCCTTTCTGGCAAATTTTGTTACTGGAGGCTTCAAACACTTTCACACACAATGTCAGAAGCAACACCATCTTATGTAGGGATGTTTCCCCTTTGAGCTGAGACATGCACATTCAGTCCTAGGACACATCCTGGACCTGTGCAGGTGACACAAAGGACACAGACACATTGCAGAAAGTATGGGGAAGGGGGGGGTCAACTAAAGCAGGAATTCCCAGCTCAAACACCAGTCAAACAGCTGCTCCTTCCAGGGCAGCACCCACACACCCACCAGATATTTTCAAAGGCATTAAAATTATTTCAGTGCTACACCACCAAGGGCATCACTGACAGCCTCAGGGAGAGCATTTCACCACTCCCCAAATTCACACAGCCCAAAGCTTGGGCAGCTAATAACAAAGACAGATGGAGGAGGAACACCTCACCACTTGGGTCTAGCACAGCACACAGGCACTTCCCAGGGGAATTTCACGAACACGTTGGAGGTGCTGCAGCCTCTCCCTGCCATCCTCAGAGTGTGGAGCACCGTTTACAGCCCTTCCCATCTGAGCAGTGTTACTGGGAACGTGGGGAACAGCTTCCCATCTGAGCAGTGCTACTGTGGGGAACAGCTTGAGGAAGGCGTTCTGCACAAAACAAACACAAGGCAGGCCTGACAACTGCCAGCACAGAATGAAAAGCTGAAGAAAAGCAACAGCAGCGGAATTGTGAGGATCCAGCAGCTTTCCACACCAGAGATGTGAATGACCAACACAAGCAGGTTTCAAAATCCCCCAAGCATGCATTAAGAAAAAGCAGCACAGGTTTACAACTGATACTCAGAACAGACGCATTCATTAAAACAAACAGAATTAATTTTTTATCTTTTTTTTATCTTTCAATTGTTAAACACCCCAGTATGCCAGAAGAGTGGGAAAAAAAAAACAAAACATAAAATCAAAACAGAGGAAAGGTAATGAGGCATGAGGACAAAAGAGGAGGAACCTTAATATTTAAAAGCAATAAACATGCAGAAATCCAATCAACAGACAGGAATAAACTATAGGACACAAATATTGGCATCCTGTCAAGAGCTCCTGAAGAGTAATGGGGATCTGGTCATGGCTGCAATTTTTCCACACTGGTATGGATCCACTGCAGGGGCAACCACAAGTCTAGACACTGCAGGAACAGCAGTGCTATCAGAGAGGCCTTACAGGGACTCTGTAACATTCTGGTATAACATCCATTAAAAAAAACCAAAACTGGACAGCAAATCATATTGCATGGACCACTACACCAACCAACCACAGGTTTTCTGCTTCTCTTGGAGGCTGCAAAAGGAGAACAGAATTGAACAAGTGGGTGCAGAGACAGCCCAAGCAGAAGCAGGGAAGGTGACAGACCCAGCACATGTGGAACTGCAGAGCAGAAGCCAAGGTGCAAACAAAGGGATCTGTCAGTGACTCTGCAAACAGAAGCTTGGTAACAAAAGAAACTCGCAGAGAACCTCAGAAAGGAGGAAGGCAAGGCTGTACACAGCCTGCAGACCCCAGAAATTCACTGCTGTCAGTGAATGCCTGCTTAGTGTGCTTTTATCATCTCCTATCTCCACATTTCTTCAGGAGCAGAAGGGAATTCCTTCTTTGTCAGGTGCTCAGTCATTTCCCTCCACTACACCCGTGTGCCACTGACAGTGGCTCCTGTGCTGCAAGACAGTCCTGATCTTCAGAGCACACCCTCTGCTCAGGCTCATGACCTACTCACTCTATGCTTCACACCCTGGTATAGAATCTCACACCCACAGAGTGGCCTGGGTTGGAAAAACCTGCAGAAAGCACCTACTTAAATCCCCTCTTTCATCTGTCATTATCCCAGGTTGCTCCAAGCCTCATCCAACCTGGCCTTGAACACCTTTGGGGCAGCCACAGCTTCTCTGGGCAACCTGTGCCAGGGCCTCAGCACCCCCACTGTAAAATGAGAAGTCTTTCTTTATGTGAAATCCAACCTCAGAAATCAGGATGATTTTGCATCAGGTTTTGCAAACAATTATGAACACTTGCTGTTGTTGCACTTTTGTTTTCTCAATAACACAGGCTCTCACCATTCCCTTCTGGGAGTAGCTGAAAATAAAGCAGGAAGCTACCAATCCAGTTGTTCATATCATTACACAACTGGTTCATCATCCACTCCAAAAAAAAGAGACATTCATAAGCAACTGCTCAGCCAGAGCCAAGCTTGAATGAGCCCTTGCTTCAAGGAGCAAACACTGACAGAGGAAAGCTAAAGAAAACAACAAAAAATGAGCAGCAGCAACCCCAATATGACAGGCCATTATTTCTGACCTGGTAGGAAACATTTAATTCCCACGCTACAGAGGCTCACCCAAATGAGATTTATCCACTCACTGGAGTCACAGAGGTCCTGGTGTGGATTAGATTAGGGCAAAGCCTTGGGTTTACATTACGTCAGTGGCTAAGTAAACTATACTGACAGGAAGCAATCACTGAGCACAAAGTAACTCGTGGACTGAACTCCAGCAGTCTCAGGGATGGTGCTGGCTTTTGGTACTTGCACATGTGTGGAAATCATCTGGAATCCAGTGTTAAGCTGAGCTAATGACTAAAGACAAAAAGCAGAGCAGGGGAAAGCAGTTGCAGCAGGTCTGCTTCACAGCACGACACAGCTCAGAGCTACCATATTAAAATACTTTCCTTTTTAGACCACTGCCTTTTTATATCACATCACACAAGACTCACCTACAAGGAATTCCATTTTGGTGACATTTTCATTACAGTTCCACCCTCTCCTTCTCATGCCACAAGGATTACTGCTGCCAGAACAGCCTGTGCTCGTACCTCACACTAATCACAAGCACACTGAATCAGCCTTTTATCTAAAGGAAGCAACAGACCACCACTATGAGCAGCAGATACTTCCACAGGGCACCCTGCCTCAACCAGATGCACCAACAATCCTCAGAAATCCCCAGAAAAAACAGACTTTCAGCTAACAATAACCACCACCACCAGTTTATCTCCCCACAAAAATGGGCCTAACTCCTTTCATCCCAGCACACACAAGTACTTGTGTTAATTGGGATAACCCTGCTAGAGACTCTGGACTTTTCAATTTACATATCATGTTTCTCCCTGTTCCCTCAAAACCACCACAGCCAAAAGAACAGCAAAAGCTGATCACTTACAAATTGAGGAAAACTATGAGGAAAAAACTGTACAGAGAGGTGTCTTCTCTTGTTGGCACCACAGGCAATAGCCCTCAAGCCCCAGCACAGCAGTGGATTGGTTTCCTACAGGACTGCAGCCCTTTGGGTCTGATACATCAAAACAGCTGTTCCAGGTGAAGCCTTTTATCCCATGGAAGTAGCCATGCTCTGCTGTTGGTTAGTTCGTCACTGTGATGGTACACATAGCATCAAAAAACTCCCTATACCATGGGTTTATTTACAGAGCATTAACAATGCTCTCCACCTTCTCTTTTCCTTCTACTTCCCAACATCCAATGGGCTTTTTTGACTACTGTCGAGCTCCAAGCTGACATCTT
>JAOTQP010000362.1:4898926-4916962 GCA_026413545.1 Cichladusa arquata | reverse complement strand
AGTTCTAAATAAAAATAAAAAAAAAAAAAAAAAACAAAAAAAACCACAGGATAAACATGGGCATGGATTAAAGCCTGCCCTCTGGAGACTAGTGGGAAAAGTAAAGGAGGGAAAATGCTCGATTTATGTTGCTGAAGAAAAAGGCATGTCAGTGGCTGAGGAAGAACATCAGGATTTTATTGTCTTTAGAAAGGCCATGGTCCACTTGCAGAGGATCCTGTACTGTCAGTATGTGGGCCACCTGCAACAAGAAAAATGAGGTTATTGTGTTTAGCAGCAGCCAGCAGTGCTGCAGCTGCAAAAATGTGTACTTGGTCTCATACCTTGTGGTGGAAGGCAGCTGAAGAAGAGGAAGAACATAGTTTAAAGGCCATGACAAAATCTGATTTCTGCAAACAGTGAATTGCACTGATCCTGACAGGAGCCAGGAGTTCTTTACTGGTTCAGATTACAAACTCGTGTCAAGGGGAAATAGGTAGAAATGTTCATCCCTTATAATCCCATTAGGCAAATAATCTGTTCAGGAATTCAAATCCTCTGCTAAAGAGGGCTGTACAGACATCCCTGCCAGCAGGTCACTCATGCCCAAGGCTGCAGCTGCCTCCATCCTGTTCTCCTGTTCACCAAGGCTCTGAAAGAACCAAGGCTCTGAAAGAACCATGGCACAGAAATAAAAGTTGACTTCTCACAGTGTGTCCCCACATTACATCCCTTCCATGCTCCAGCAAGGTGCATTTCTTTACAAGCTTTGGCATATAAGAACTTCCCAGCACCCAGGAAGCCAAGAGGGACAAGCTCAGAGGAAGGCACAAAGGGGGTGAGCCCTGGAGGAGCTGGCTGTGACCTCTGGCTCAAGGCCTCTGTGGATCTGGGAGCATCCTGGGGAGAAGTTCATCCATTTCTGCCCTTGAAACCCACCCCCTTTAGCTGCAAGCACAAGCTTATGGCAGAGACTCAGCCCTACTCCTGATACTCTCCTCCCTTTGGACCATTTTTCTTAGCTGGTGGTTTGGGTTTTTTATTTCCCCAGGAATTTCTGAGTAGCAAATTTCCCAGCAGTGCTTTAGGAACATAAATCCTGCTGGTAACCTTAGCCTGAAGGTAAAACACTTCCCCCTGTGCCCCCATCTGCCTCATTTAGCAGGTGACTGCTGGGCTCACAGGGCAGGGTGAGAGCCCCTGCAGAGCAGAGCAATGGTCTGTGTCATCCTCATCCTTGTGACATCTCCAGGTTTATTCCACCTTGCCACCCCACCTGGGCAGGGAGGAAGGGCTACAGGTGCCTGCTGACTTACGTGGGCTGGGCAGAGCTGCTGGTCCAGTGCTGTGCCATGGATGGGGGCAGGAAGGTGCTGGGGGGCTCTGGGAGCAGCCCTGGGGGAGGGTAATGGTGGTGATGGTGCACCACAGGTGCCTTGAGCCTGGCTGCTCTCACAGGCAGGTCCTGGTGGGAGAGAGACAAGGGGTGGCTGCAGAAACCTGTGCCCCCATGGGCTGAGGTTCCACTCAGGCACCCCTGGGGAAAGGAACAGCTTTGGGATGTGTCTGCAAAAGGATCCGCAGGTTCCAGTACAACAGGTCCAAGAGCACTTGGTGACTTAGAGATTTCACCTCACACTCAGACCCCACTCCCTGCAATTTATTCCATTAGTCAGGGTCAGGGAAATGCAGAATGACAGGGTGGCCTGGAGAGGAAGGTGGGCATCAGGGCTTGCTCTTCCTCTGTCATCTTTCCTAAGGGGCAGTGTCCTCCACAGTGCTGTGGCTGTCCCAGCTCTCTGTGTGTGTGTGCCCTTCCAGGGAGATGAGGCTTTGCCTGGGGTGTTGTTACCTGCTGGGTGTGCTGGGGCAGGGCAGAGCTGGCTCCCCCAGGCTGTGTGAGCATTGCTGGTGGCAGAGCCTTCAGCATCATGTTCTGCATCATGATCTGGTGCATCTGAGCATTCTGCATCAGCATCATCTCCACCATATCTGGCAAGAGCAGAAAACAATGAGAGCTTCATCCACAACTGGCAAGCAGCAGAGGCAATCATGGTAAGGAGTGCCCTCCAGCACACACACTGGTCACTGCAGCAAAGGCAAAGCAGCTGAAAGGGGGCACAGGGAGAATATTGGCATTATTTCCCCAGACAGTACAAGGTTAATGTCTGTGAATGGGATTGCTCATAGCAGCTTTCCTGTTTTTCCTCCCATAGCAGCAGGAAAGCTGCTGCTGAGCATCTTGTGTGTTGGAAGCCCTGCCAGCCCACACCCCTGCCTGTGCTGGATGGCAGCCTGGAGGAGAGCTCAGCTGCAGCTTTCCCTTACTCCAGCATGGACAGGCTCCTGGCTGTGTTCTCCACTGCCCCAGACCACTGCTTTCCATGGGAGAGGTTTCCTCAAATTTATGTGATATTGCAGTGCCACCTTGAGAGTCCACTGACTCATAGAATTGTAAAGGTTGGAAAAGACCTTGAACACCATCAAGTCCAACTCTCAATCTGTCATTTCATGCCCATCAAGTCTCCTTAAGTGATGTTTGGGACCAACAGGACTTGTGCAGTGTAACTAATTCACTTGGGGAGAAGTGAAGAGGGAGGGGTGAGAGAAAAAAATAATGAAGGCACCTCTCAGTTTCCTTTATACTGGTCATACAAAAAGTAGTTTATATGTAGCAGCTTCAGAGAAGTCATGAGTGGATTGGGACTATTTTGGTTATGGAAATAAACTGTGATTCAAAAATCCAGACACTTAGATGAAGTATGAGCTGAGAAATACTGCAGTTTCATCACCGAGGATTCCTGTGTGGGATGAACCTTTGGCTGAAAGCTGAGCCAGGGAAATTGTCCCAGGTTTCACTTCCTGTATTATTTCACAGTAGCACACACCTATGTTTAGAAACAAACTCTTTTATTGGCATTGCACTACATTTAGAACAACACTTGCAGATGTTCTGTCTCATTTCCAAACACAGGGCACAAATAAAAGCCTGAGATTGAGCAGCAGGTTAGGAAGGAACAAAAGAACAAAGCCAGATTTTAGAAGCCTGTTTGCTAATTCTGGAATCATCCATGTGCACGAGTTTGAGTTTGTTAATATTACTCAGTGCCATGAGTTGAGCTGCTTTGCTTTCCCAATCTTCCCTTGAGTTTGCAGTTCCCTTTTCTTTAGTTTGAGTGATAAGAGTTTGCCTGAACACCTCTCACAACTGGTACCCACATCCCCCTTGTGAAGCACAACTCCCAAAGCTCCACCAGCTTATTAAACAGCACATCACTAATTAGCTGGGGCTAATTAGACCATCCCATGTCCCCTCCCACTTGCCAAGGTTCCTGCCCTGCCCTCTCCAGGCCTGGTGACAGCAGCTGGCTGCTCTGTGGAGAGTTTTTACCTTCTTTAATGCTCCCAGGGCGGGGGGCAGCCAAGGGCTGGGCTGGGGGGATCTGTGTGATCACAGGGGAGGGATGAGGCAGCTGCTGGATGATGGTGGCAGGCTGAGCTGGCATCTGGAACAGGAAGGAAAACGCAGAAGTCAGGGCTGGTTTTGGCCAGCTCCCCCATCTATGGGAACAGCCATCATCTGCCTGGACTTCAGCAAAACTCTGGGGTTCTCCTGGAGAAGCTGCTGAGGCTGTGGGCTGCATGAGCAGGCAGTGGTGTGCTCCTAAATAATTGTCAGCTCAGACTGGCTCAGTGCTGGTGGTGCTTTCTAGGAGACAATCCTTACAGTCTGCTGGATAATCCTTGGTGGTTCCACTTGGGAAGCTGGAAAAGGGATCTGGTAGATTTGTGGCAGGGCAGCTCTGTGGTCATGTCCCCCAGCTGGCACAGGTGGCTGTGAAAGCTCTTCCAGAAGGTGCTGCTCCTGCAAAATCAAGCATTTTCTTGAAGAAAATCTAGTCACAGCAAGGCAGACAGCATGGTTGTGCTCTCTGGACTAAATGGGATTAGCCCCTAGGAACCTGCAGTAAGGGCACTGCATAAGAATAAAGCAAGTTTTCCTTCCCACAGATCTTGAAGCATAAGCAAAAAGGATTGGGAAAAAAGAATGTGCAGAACACAATGCCAAAAGTCTGGGAGAACATTTCCCTGATTAGCTGGCCCAGCCTTTATATTCCAAAGCAGCAGAGCACTAAATCCTGCCCAGCCCCAGAACTAAAGGACAGGAGAACACAGAACCCACATCAGCAGTGGATGTACAGGTACCTGGGTCCTGTCTGCTACTCCTGGCCAGGGAGGGCTCTTACCCTGAGCTCCTGCAGCAGATCTTTCCTTTGCCTCAGGGCACTTTGGAGCATGTCCTGAGCTCGGTTCCCTGGAAAAGGAAAAGCCCATTATTTTGCCCAAAAAGCCCATTTCCCAAAGGATTGCAAAGGCAGAGCTATTGCAGCACCTGTACTACAATATTCATGTGGAAGATGTGTTAATAGATAGCTTTATGTTGCATAAAGGTAAAGTCTTATAAAAGGTTTATCTTATAAAATAAGGTAAAAATTTACCTTTAAAAAGGTTTACCTTATAAAATAAGGGTCTTGTTATCTTTGTAAAGTCATAGCTCAGACCTGCTACTTTGGCTAAGCACAAAAGGACTGTGGGAAAGTGACTCAGCTGAATTAGAGGTAGAAAACCAAGTTATAGAACCATCACCTGTTCACATTGTGGTCTATAGCGGTTGGTTGGATTATGTTTATGTTTTAAAACTGTGTAACTGGTCTAAATGCTTAAAAAGGCCTGGTTTTTGCAATAAAGAGCCTCTGCTTTGCATCTGCCTGGGGACTCTGCATTGCTCTGCTTTAACAGCTTGAGTCCTTCCACAAAAGGCTTGGGCTACTTTTCTTGTCAAATACACGTATGGGTAATGACTTTATGCCATGTGCAGTCACAGCTGCTCAGCAGCTCTACAAAGGCAAAACACCTCTAAAATAAACTGTTTAAATTGCTCTCTAGAGGCCCCTTTTAACCTGCTGGTTTAGGAATCCATTTCAGAAAGTTTCTAGATGAACCCCGTGCATGGAGAGGATGACTGTCTGTAGTAACAGCTCAAACTCCAGTTGGAATGTCAACCTTTCTTTTTCTACTTTGTTCTGAATCAACTTCCTTTTCAATTCATCCCACACATGGTAGATTTTGAGCTCACTTGAAATGAAGATAAGCAAGAATGTTTTCAGATATCATGGAGCCATGCCTGGCATCTGCTCTGGAAATCACCATTTTGTATTTTGAAACTGTAAGTTGTTATAGAGGGTTTTTAAAAATTTTTGGCCACAGCATCAGGTCAATGAACAGGAGTCCACAGTACAATCTAGAGATACCACACGAGGGAGGAGAGGGTATCATCTCCTGAGGAGTTCATGCCTGAGAACATAAGCAGTCCCTTTCCAAAACATGCCTGTAATTAGAGCAAATGCTTCTCTTACTTGCAGGTGGGAGAGACAACTCCATCTTCTCGAGGTTCTCCTGTTCATTTTCTAGTCTCTGTTGGCAGAACCATAACCAGAACTGGTCATAAATCAGGCAGAAAAGCTCACATGGATTTCCAAGCCTATGGCACGGGTTTGGGAGGGAGGAAATGGAGCAGAAGTGGAGAAAAATGGTGGTTCTTAAAGCAGTATGAAATATCTCATTATCAATCTAGTTATAGTAAAGGATAGTCATGTTTCCAACTGTCCAGGCTATTCCAAACCTTAAAACTGATAGCATGGTGAATCAGGAGGTGTATACATAATTTATTTTGTAGGGCAGAGAGCTGCATCATATGAAGAATTTGATAATGTTCAGTTTGGGCTTGTCTGATAGTCCAAAATCTGGACTCTTGATTCAGCAAAGTCTGACCAGGCAACACATCTTATGTGAAAGCAGACATGAAATTGCTTTAAACAATCTGAGATTCTCTTTACCCAGGATTTACTCCTAAACTTTGCTTGTCCCTGGCTCTGAGCTAACTGGTGACATCTCCCATAAAATCAAAGTCAATTTAATTTACTCTAGGTGCATGTAAACTTCTACATTATTTAAGAAAGTGACAGTAAGTAGTACCACTCCTCAGTGTATCTCAGTAGAGTTATACTATTTTAAAATACAGTGTTAATGCTTAAACATGCAAGAACAAAAAGCAGAGAAAGGAGAATTATTCCCTTACCTTTTCCAGGAGTTTGAGTTTCAGTCGTGTCAGGTGATCCACCACTGAAGGATCTGCCATTATCTCCTGGAAGAGTAGGCAGGCAAAAACAGGTTAAAAAGCTAAACAGAGGCAGATAGGTTTTCAGTGCTTATTTTTTTCCCTCCACAATTTCCACAGAATAATTCCATTATTAAAAAACAATAATAGAAGTTGAGTAAAAATTGAGAGAAGCAGGTAAAAGCTCTATTTTCACTCCCAGGTAGAAATGAGTGCAGGCATTCTCAATGTCACAGACACAGCTTTTCCTGCCATTTCTCTCAACATACTTTTGTGCTGCAGGTTGTGATGCTCACAGGAAGGCAACTGAAACTGAATATTTATTTGTCTGTTGCTAATGGTTGCTACCCTTCCCCTGGCACCATCCCTAAGCCTGGCCTCTGTGTTGTTAGAGCCTTCTCATTAGCTCAGAGGTTTATGCCTCTAACCTGGTTGCTAAGTTTATAGTGTCAATAAACAATCTCCAGCCACAGAAGCTTGTGTACCTTTGGTAAAGCAAATGCCTGGCAATTAGTGGGCAAGAAAAAGCTAAATAAAAGCCAGTGGTTCTTTAAAACAAGCCCAGTGCCAGTGTCAGATTATGATCCTGCTGATTGGTACCTGTTTGTTCCACTGTAAGGGGTCTGCACACTTTTGACATAGCCCTTTACATGAGTAACCACACAGGAACTGAAAAAATGAAGGAGCATAGCTGGAACTCACCTCTGGGTAAGCCCAGGAGCAAAGAGGCTATGGTGTAACATCTCTTTGGTTACCATCTCCCAAGAAACCTGTAGAATGTCTCCCTCTCCCAGCAAAGCCCTGGCAGCATAAAAACAGGGTAATATTTATCAGTGACATCCTTAAAACGAGCGCCAAGGCAAGAGAAAAAAAGCCAAGTAACAGACATTCCTTCTCAGCATCGTATTTTAAGCCCAGGAGAGACAAGTTGCAGCCCCTTCCTCACTCTCAGGCCACAGCAAAACTGCAGCAGAGCCACAGCTGGCAGCTGGAGCAGCTCAGACACGCTCCTAAAATGTGTAAGAGCAGAACAGATCACCTCCCCTAGCTGTGACCCATCCCTAAAAATACACAGGCTGGAAGTCACTGGAGAAATTAGGGAAACTAAGGTGCAGGGATCCCTGAAACAGCTGTATATCAGTGTTTTGTTTGGGTTGTTTGTTTTTTGGTTTTTTTTTAATCCTTGGCTCAGTAAAAATGGAATTTTGTATAATATTTGATTTTCCTGGGTCAAAACCAAAATAAAAACAAATTTACAGATGTCACTCCAAATCATGGTTTGTACAAAAATGCCCATTTTTGTACTCATTTTCACTGAGCCAAGGATACTTCAAAACTCCCAAACTTCAAAATTCCAGCAGCTGTGCTGTGTCAGAGCTGGGGGTCAGCTTCCTCTGGCAGGGCTCTGTGGTGAATGGCAGGGATGACAGAACAGAAAATCCTCTCAGCTGCCAGCAGCTCTCCTGGGAAACAACTCTGAGTCCATTCCTGTACTTTAAAACCCCAACAAGATTTTTTCTCTGACATCTTGGACCCCTTCATCGGAGCAACAGCCTTTGACAAGAAGTTTCCTAATTATCTTAAACTAAAACATAAGCCTAGTTATGCCTGTAAACTGCATCAATATAGTTTCTTTCTGTGCTGGGAAAAAAAACCTCCCTGTCTTTGATTGCTGGTGAATATTGAGCTGATTGTTTTACCATCAACTGGTTTGGTACAGTGCCCCTAAAAGGTAAATTTCTAGAGCCCTCGTTGCAGTATGAATAGAGGGTTTAGAGGGTTACAACAAAGTTTGACAAAAAGAAATATAAGTATTCTCTTAAAAGTACCAGTGATAAGCAACTGAATTTACTAAAGAGGAAATGAAGAGAAATTTTTGCTTGACAGGACAGGTATCCCAGAGGAAATCCAGTACCAGGCAAATAAATAAATAAATAATTTACACTGAATCCCAAACAAGGGATCACACCTGAGAATGAGGATTCAACAGAGCAAAACCAGACAAATTTAATCCTACAAAGGAGTAACAGGTGTGTTACATGCACCTCACAGGACAGACTTATTCTGCTCTATTTAGCAGTGCTGAAGTCAAAGTTTGGACACTGTGCCTATTTTTAGACATGGTGGTTTGAGAGGGAAAGAAAGTCCAGGGAAAAAAAATAAAACGGGTGCATTTACAAAACATAGGTTCTAAGGAAGGCTTTAAAGAGCTGGGTTTATTTAATTAGTAAGTAGATGGTGAAAAGAGAACAGGCCAGCAATTTTTAAATAAATGAGAGGATACAATCAAAGAACAGGGTGGGGTGGGGGGTTCTGTCTGGAAAATCACGGGCATTTGGTGTAATGAGGAAGAGAAAACCTGATAAAAAAAGGGAAAGAAATCTTCATTAGCCACTAAGGGAAATGATGGAGCAGCTACCAAACAAAAAAATTTCAGAGAAGTTGTTTATGAACGATTAAAAAAACAAATGTTTTGAACATTGTAGGACTATTGCAGGACTCCTCAGACACAAGAATGGATTAGGTAAGCTGATGAGGTCCATGCCAGTATTGCATGTCTGATTTCTTTTATTGATTTTGATATTTTTATACCCTTAATTTTAATTTCTATGAGTTCTAGAAGACTATTTTAAAAGATATTAATTATGATAATAACCAAGATGATTAGAGGGGTGGAGCAACCCTGCTGTAAGGAAAGGCTGAGACAATTAGGATTCATTAGCCTGAAAAAGAGAAACTTTGGGGTGGCCTTCCAGTATCTGAAGGAAGCCTGAATGAAAAAAGGAGAGAGACTATTTACAGGGGATTGGAGTGGCAAGATAAGGGGACAGAGAATGGGTTTAGGTTGGATATTAGGAATAAGTTCTTCTCTGTGAAGCCCTGGAACAAGTTGCCCAGAAAAGTTGTGGCTGCCTGATCCTTGGAAGTGTTCACTAAGAAATTTCCTAATTCAGACTTTGTCTTGTGGTATTGACTGGGGACAATCTCAGAATCCTGGCTATGAAATCAGAGAGCATGAGAGTACTAGCAGGAAAAACAAATAAACAGCTCAGGAGGTGACAAAGCAGGAGATGACCAGAATTAGCCTTAGGAACCCATCCACATGGAAAATCAAAATATGAAAATCCAGTGGCCACAAAGGAGACAAAGGACTCCTGCAATCTCCCTCTCTATTTCTCTTGAGGTTTTTGAGGGCACAGCCTCCTTTAATCCTAAACTCCCAGCCCCATGTTGCCCTCTTCCTTTCCTCATATGCTGAGGTACTGGGAAGGTACAGCCTTCCCAAATCCCCTACCACATTTCCCCCGTTGAAAATATCATTTTACCCCAAAGTTCAAAAGTTCTTGTGCACATCCTTGCCTGTTTCAAGAATGGAACTGTCTGGGCTCTATAAGCAACCTGCTGTTTGGAGAGACATTAGGACCCATTTCAAAGACATTAACACCCATAGAATTGTTTGTAAAGACATCAGCATGCATCTTTCCTATCAGATCCAACACCAGCATGGTTTGCTCACTGAAACTTCCACTCCTTCTTAGAAGAGTAAAATCATTCATGAAGAGGAAAGCCAAAAATACGATGTCCCAGAAACCTCTGCAATGGGTTAAAGCTTAACCTTAACTCAGCCCTCGATGCAGATGGATTTTTTAATATTTGCCAATCCAGCACACTGCTCCGACTAACAGATTTGACTAAAGCCTGTATTTTTATAGTTTAATGATGTCAAAATCCAAAGAAGCTACCAGTTTTGTAGCTTCAATAAGCAGAACAAAAGGGAGTTCAAGATTGGACACCTGAGATCTTAAACTTATGGCCCTTCAAGAATATTGGAGTAACAGAGGAGATTAAGGCTTGGAAATTTGGAAACTCCATGTCCGAGAAAATTATGATAGGTGTGACATGCAAACTCCACAACCAGCAAGGGGCTGTAAAAGTAGGTATGTTTTATACACCTAAGCCCATACATATTTATTAAAATTTCAACATCACCTATACATATTCATAACCTGTCCCCTGCCTGCTTTTTACCAGTTTTTCTGCTCATCAATCTTAAACAATTAGGTAAAAACCCTGTTATATAGCAAAGGACCATCTGTTCCTGATTACACAGCATGCTATAATCTGTTTTGAGTTTAGTTCTAGGTTCTCTATATTAGAGAGATTAAAGAATGACAACCAAATTAGCATGAAGAGCTAGAAACCAATTAGCAATAGAGGACAGCAGGCTGATTTCTGAAGAGAATCATACAGCTTAGAACCAATGAACATTCATTTATTTCTTTGCTAAAAATTCACAAGTAAAAAGGCGGGAAGGGAGCCACAAACCCTCCCTCACGTCCTATTGGCTGCCTCCAGCCACGCTCCCATTGGTTACCTGCAAATCTCTACTTCCCATTGGCCGCCTCCAGCCACGCCCCCATTGGCCGCCTCCAGCCACGCCCCCATTGGTTACCTGCAAATCTCCCTCTCCCATTGGCCGCCTCAGCCACGCCCCCATTGGCGCCTCCAGCCACGCCCCCACCGGCGCCTCCAGCCACGCCCCCATTGGTCACCTGCAAATCGCTACTTCCCATTGGCCGCCTCAGCCACGCCCCCATCGGCCGCCTGCAAATCTCCACTCCCCATTGGCCGCCTCCCTTGCTGCGCGGAGGCCGCGGCCCTTTTGAAATGGCGCGGGCCGCTCCCATTGGTGGGCGCCGCGGAGGGGGCGGGGCCGGGGTTTGGCGCCGGCTTGCCCGGGGTATCCCAGCAGCCATTTAGCGGGAGTAGGCGGGGCCCGGCCGAGGAAAGCCGTCCCCATTGGCCGGTGCTCGCCGTGCGTCAGGCGCTGTGGCCAATGGGCGCAGAGCTCCGCCCCGCACGGTGCGGCTGGCGCGGCGGCGGGCGGGGAGCGGCGCTGGGCGGCCATGACGGAAACTGCGCTGCCGCCGCCGTGAGGGCGCGGGGGAGGCACGGAGCGCCCCGGCCGCCTCATGGAGGCGCAGGAGGAGGCGCGGAGGCGCAAGCTGGAGGCCGGCAGGGCTAAGGTGAGGGGAAGGGCTCCTGGCCGGGCGGAGACTCTCAGTGCGCTGAGAGGGCGGCAGGCCGGGGGACGGCATGGCCTCAGCCCGCCCAGGGTCTGTCCCCTCCGTGGCGGGGTCCGTGCGGGCAGCGGCGGAGCCGGGGTGCGCTGCCTCCCCGGGGCTCCCGTGGCACCGCAGGAAAAGCCGTGCCCAGCGGTGGTTCTGCGAAACATCCCCTCGGGTGAACACACAGCAGCTGACAGCAGTGCACGTACCGTCCCTCAGGCTCTGCTTTCGTTTCGTTGTTGTTTGTTTTTATTTTCCTTTCCAGCTCCCCAATTTTGCCCAGGATTCAGTGTTTGTGGGAACACTGCGTTTCTAGTTGAAGTTCCCAAAGAACTGGTGTTCTTTTGTTGTTCCGCTGGCTCATTCCCTTGCCTGTGTGTCCGGTTTGTTGGTTCTCAGTCAAGCCCGTGGCAAACACTGGATAAGTTTTGAACATTTAGGTGTCTTCACTTGGGAGTACTTTAGCGACTTGTGTAGCGCTCGCAGGATGAGACTGATACATCAGGATAACATTTTCCAAGTAATTATTACCTGCACATTCTCCAAGTAATTATTACCTGCAGCCATGTGTTTAACGCTGGTCGTGTGCTAACCCCGTTAGACAAAAACCTCTGCTTTGTTTTGGTAATGATGTTCGAGGAGCTGGTTGAAAATGCCTGGTTGCTTTCCTTTTAATTCAGCATTTCCGATGGGTTTTGAGCTGGTTGTGTCATATTTCCCTTCTGGCTTTCTAGTTCTCACCATTCCAGAAGGACTGGAATGGGGGCTGTAGGATAGCTGAGGCTGTCGTGGGAAGTTCAGACCCATCAGATCTTTCCAGATCCTGCCCATTCTGCAGGGAGCCTGTCTGGATATCTGGCTGGTGGGCTCAGAGGAGCTGTCCCGTGTGTGTGCTGTGTTCCTGTTTCAGCTGCTTCCCACCAGTGCTGTGCACAAGAAAATCAAAGAGAGCTTTTCTGGAAGGGAGCAGGGTTGTAGCTGAAGCTGCAGCCTGGTGATTTAGCAGTGCAGCTCCTCCATCCCTGGCCTGTCCCTCCCTTATGCTGCCATGGATTCCACACTGCCTGCTCTTGCTCAGCACTGCCTTCCCAGCCTTGCTGTGTGCTGTGAGAACACAATCGTCTGCTGGAGAACAGCTCAAGAGAGAGAGCTCTGAGAGCAGGAGTTCTTAAGGTTGAAAGGTTACTTTAGTGTGGCATGACTCGTGTTAACATAAATTAATTCCAGGTGCAGGACCTGTTTGTGATTAGAAAAATGTGACAGACTTAGCTTGAAAAAATCATTAGTTCCCACCTGTTGAAAAACTGTTGTTTGCCATAAAAATAGTACAGGTTCTCCTTCCTGTGGTGCAGGCTAGAGCAGCTTAAGGTGATCCCATCTCTAGTGTGACACAAAAGTGCTCACTGTCCATCAGATCACTTCTGAACCATCTACACATCACTGGCAGCACTCCTGACTGCAGGGGATGGGAGTGAAACTTGTTTGTGTGTGAGAGGCCTCTTGCAGCAATCACTGTGATGTAACTGCAGTTTGAAACTGCTTCAGTCTGAAGGTGTGAACTCTTGAGGACTTTTTGCCTCACCCCCACCCTCCATGAAATGAGTTATTTTATCTTTAGCATCCTTAGATTTTTATCTGTTAAGCAATGACTTGGCAAAGAAATACGATTGAAATGTTTTCCTTTTCAAACCAGTGCTTGCATTATTCTTTTCATATAGGAATAAAAATGCCATTCTGAGATGCATTTAAGTTATCACCCAAGAATAATGATAATGCCAACTTGTATTTATTGGAGATTGTAATTGGCAGCTAAGTAGTGTATCAGGTACCTCAGATTCCTGTTTCTAACAAATGCAATGCTCATAGCCAAGGTAGTAATTGAGAAACAAAACAAGCCTAACTATTCAGTGCTGCTGTTTTCTCCTTGTTTTTTTCTACCTCAGTAATTAGTGTGCATGTTGGCCACCTGTGCCTCTAGTTACACAGCTCTCTGTGCCATACCTCAGGTGTGGGGAGTTTTGCTCCACCTCCTTTTTACAGTTAGGACCTGAAAAATGAGTTCAGGTTTTCCAGGAAGTTTTCCCACCTCATCATTTTGAGGAAGGTCTAGAAAATATTTCTTGGTTTTGTCTAAGAGCACTTGTTGCTTGTGTTTGCTGTATCCAAGAGCTGAACTAATATTTATTTGAACAGCCTGTTTCTGTTTGGTGCTGATGTGGTTTTCTGCTCTGTTTTCTCTGAGTGTTTGTTTTGGTACTAATTTCTGAAGCACGTAAAGTAATACATCAAATTTAACTGAGTGGTCCTGGTGAAATGAAGTTGCAGTGCACTGGTACCTGTAGAAAGGTGTTCTTGTGTTAGAACACTGCTTGGGATGCTGTGGAGGACAGTGCTCTGAGGGTTCCTGTGGCAGTGATACATCTTGGCTAAAAGTGGAGCTTTCACCTTTGCATGTGGTTCTAGAAAGCAAAAGGAGGGTTAAATCATTCCAATCTGGCATGATGGGACCTCACTGTGGTGAGTCAGAGGCAGCGGTGTCTTGCTTTCTTCACATTCACACTCATTACTTCATGGTAGATGGCTGGCTGTGAATTAGAGATTCTCTTACAATGACACTTCATCTAGCAGATAAGAGGCTTTGGAAAACCAGTATTGCTCTAAATAGAATTTTTCCCATAAATCTGGAGCACATTTGAATGCAGCCACTCCACCAAGTCCAGTAGTTCCATAAAATTTAGGTGTAGCTAGATATTTTTTGCATGGTATGTATTGTGATATGTTTAGTGCATGTGAATGGGGAAAAATAAGTTTTGTTTTCTTTGACTTGTGCATTTAAAAATTTATGCTGTTTAGGTGTTCAGTCATGCCAAGTCCTGGTATTTTAATGTGAGACACTTGGTCTCCCTTCATGAATCAGTAACTGCTCTCTGTAATGCCAACTCTCTGCCTTTCATCTTTTCTGCTTGTTTTACTCCTGTTTTCCCTTTTTCCCTGCTTCAGCAGTTTCCTGTACTCTCCATTTATCTGCAGGTTTCCTCCTGCCCCGTTTCCCCATGTTATCAGGTTAATTAGTGCTGTAGCTATTTTTGACATACATTGCCATCAGAAAGTGCTGGAGTTGACATCTGGTTTCAGAGGATAGTATTTGTGTCTCACTGCAGCTTTATGGTCTGTTCATTCTGCTTGTTATGGAAGGCACAAGTCTGGCAATCTTCATTTAATCTGCATTTCAGTATTACTCACTGTAGAAATTACAGAAGGTGATCTTAAAAATAAGTTTGTTGTACATAAGAATTTTATTAGCTGGTAAGAAATTGATGTTTTTCTGCAAATACACCTTTTAAGCAGGCTGCTGGGTGTAGCAGATGTGTAACTTTGCACCTGTTGAGTAGCTGAGCTGTCTAGTAGAAGTTGCTGTAAGGAGAGGGGACTGAACTAAATCCTTTTCACAAACTGAATGAGAAGAATGGGGCAAAATGTTTCTGCAAGATGGCTGTTTGACAGGAAAACCAAGCTGTCAAGCAGTGAATTTTCATGTGTATTGCAGGTAGAACTTTGCAGTGATGTTTACATCCACTCATCAGTTAACTCTCTCTTTTGTCTCATCACAAAGATCTAACACTGCACTTGATAATCTGTGATTTTAACCTTGAAGTCTTTTTCCTTATGAAAGGGAAAGGAAGTCTGGATTTCTGCTGTGGAGGAGCTGTTACCTGGAAATGCTGCCTAAACACAATACTAGAGTTGAAAATAACAATAATCCTTTTTAAGCTGTTTAGAGTGTTAGGGAGAGTTGGGTAATAAATTGTCAGTGACATTCTTTACAAGTCCCTGGAGCTTTGTAGAGCTGTGACAGCCTGATAAAGTAGAGCATCTGATTCTTCAACAGAAGAAATTAAAATGACCTGGCTTAATTGATTTTCTATTTATGTACTGGAGGCTGCTTTCTGGCGAAGAAGTTTTGCTGTGTTCTCTTAAGGGGATGGCAGGGAAGGAGCATTAAAATTAACGGAAGTGAATCCTCATCTCAAAGCTGACGCTGGCTAAGACCTGTTTAGATGTATTTGTAGGGGTGTGCTGCTTCTGGCACCATGACAAGGGGGTTCTTGGTTTTGCTGCTCTTGCAGAAATGCTGCTCAATTATTATTTTTTCCTAGTGCTTCTAGTATATTGGCAACTCGTTGCTTTGCTAATTTGTCTTGCTGTAATTCTGGATTATCATTGACACACAAAGTTTCACTGAGCAAAACTTTGATTCTTGTGTGGAAATGAGCGTTTAGTGCTGGTGTGAGATTTGTTGCTTCATGGCACAGTTATCCAGCATGTTGTGAACGTGTGGAAAGCAGGCAGATAAAGCAGTTTTTCTGCAGATGCACATATTTTATCAAGACAGGAGCTCTGTCACCCATGACTGTGTTAATCTTGTGGTCCTGCTACTTTTTCCTTGCTTACCTCTCCCTGTACCTCTTGCAATCTTTCCTGAACAGTTTGCTTGCTTCAGACAGCGAAAAGCAAAGGGCGACGTCGCGCAGCCGCAGAAAAAGGCGGCGAAGAGGAAGGGCTCGGCTGTCCACACGCATGACCTCCCGAAGGAAGAGCACCCAGTAGCAGCTGGCAGGGGCCTCCAGGGTCAGCCTGAAGATACCAACCTCCCAGAGGCAGGAACAGAGGCACAGGTAAGTGTTAGTATTTCTTGCCTTCACTCCGCTGCAGGTAAAGTGTTGCAGGTGGTTGTTTTTCTCAGCTGAGGGTTAGCTCGCTGGCACTGGTCACTAGCTGCCCTTGGGAGGTGAGTGAACTGGGGTTATTTTTGCCTTATTTACTGAGTAAGACATCTCCATGGTATGGCCTAGGCAGCTGTTATTGCCAGGGAGCTGTTAGCCTCCTAAATTAAAGCCTTTCACCTTTGACTGCCATGGACTTACCTTTGAGCAGACAGGCTTCTGTGGCTGTGAGTTCATGAAATAGTGGGAGATCAACAGATTAAAAACTTCCAGGACCTTATAATACCCACCATTAATTTGGTTTTGTATCACTTGGCTGGCTCAGATATGCTTAATATTTTCTGAAAAACTGTAATTGATTCCATCAAGCTCTTAGTGGCCATTGTAAAGCCAGCATAAATGCTATTTCTGCAGATTTGTTTAAGGTGTGACTCTGCTTATGTCTGATGTATTTTGGTATGTAGGTACTGATGGCTCTCTAAAGGTAGTCATGTTCTCTAGAAGGAATTTTGGGGAGCTGGTGCCTTCTCCACCAAAAGCATCTCTCCATGTGTTGGTGTGTTTTCACAACACCACAATATCATCAAACTAGTGTGTTTGCAAACCTGCAGTGATGGGGGATAAAATTTACATGTTTTAGCCTGCTTTCTGTTGTGAGGGTATCCCTGATGCTTCCAGGATATCCTCAACATAATTGTGAGCATTGCAAAGGCTTTTATGAAGGTATACATGAGTGTCTGCACTGAGGAAAAATGTGTTTTGTCACTCAGCCATAGCAGTGTCCTTGTGAGCCTAAATTGAAAAAACAAAAATCACTTACTGCTGCTAAGGAGCTTTTTTCAAAATAGCTGGTTTGTAAAGCAACTGGAATTCTAGGTTACCTGGAGAGGATACCTCCAGGGAGACAGTAATCATTGGGAACTACTTCAAGCAGACTCAAAATGCAGGGAGAGCTGTGGACTGCCTTTTCCAAATAATGCAATATTCATCTTGGTCTTGTTGTGAATTTGGTGAGAGGGATGCCTCTTTCAAGGTATCAAGCTTTGTTAAATCTGTGTGTCAGAAAAAGGTGTTGCTTTAGTGATTACCTGAATGGTTTTATCATGTTTGTTAAATAATCTCCTGTCAGTTGACTAATTTTTAGTAGTAGATTAAAGATTGATTCAATGCTTGATCCTCTGCTTTTGTGGCTGGCAAATATTTTAGCAGTGTTGAGAATTAGCCCTAAATTTAAGTAGACATTATAATATTTTTGTTTGTTTGTTTGCAATTTAGTTCATTTCGCCATGAAACACCAGCTGGATTTAGCATAAAGTCTGTCCCTCACAACACAGAACTTTCTGGCTCATGCTTAAGGTGTTTCCAAAATAATTCTGATTTTCCTTATTTTTATTTAAAATAGCTATGATTTAATGTTTGTTTTGTTTGTTTATTTACTAGGGCAGCACTGATTTGTCTATCTGGGAGCCACTGGATGATCATGCAACTGAAGTAAGTATGAAAGGATATATCTTTAGTAAAAGATGCTGGATAGAGCTGAAAGAAGACTGAAAATTGGTTGCTAAAATGATTACTTGAACATTGTTATCAAATACTATAAAGCTGATAGGATATCACTATTTTATGATATAAAACAGGCATTTCACTGTATGTACATGTACTGGCTGTGAAAATTGGTTGCTAAGAAAATTGGGTTTTGTAAAATCATAGACTTTGCCCAGAGAAATTGGAATGTTTTTAATGTTTCCAATTGATGCATGGATTCATTTTTCATTGTTTAATACAATACAACCAAAAATATTCCAGATCAAATACTGTATCCTCTATGATGATTGTGACAGTGTTGTTCCCAAGAAACCACAGAAGTTTAATTTTAATTTAAGAGCTTTACATTGTCGTTTCTTGTTTGGGTGGACTGTTATCCAGTCAGATGGATATAAAAGCTTTGTTTAAATTGGTAGTATTCTGCTTCCTTCCTCACAGCTGGAGGTATTTAAATCCCAACACATGCCAAAATGGCACGTTGCCACCATTTGGTGCTATAGAACCACAATATTCTTTACTTTTCTGCCTTAAGCTATCATGA
>JAOTQP010000362.1:4831554-4888761 GCA_026413545.1 Cichladusa arquata | reverse complement strand
GAGGTTGTGCAGACAGAAGTTTAGTTGTTCTTCATCTGTAAATTAGTGCTAAACTGAACTACTTTCTTCCAGGAGGCTTCAGATCAAGTTCTTTATGAGAACTTGGTCAGTGCAAAGAGTAGAGATCTTATCCCTTATGTTTTGTCAGGGTTTTTCTTGCCCTAAATCAGCACTGCTGTTGTCTGTCTGAGAAGATGTGTGAATGCTTCCTGGCTTACCTTCTCAGTGTTAGGAGGGAGTTGGGAAGGAGCTGAAAGGCTCAGTGAGAAGATGTAGCTGGGTGTCCTCTGAGCTGCACTTCATACTAGATTGTGTTGTGGCATGAGCAAGAAGGCAGTTGCACCTCGTGGTACTGAAGGCCTGCTGATGATGCTCTTGGCATTGTTAGGGAAATTTGGGAAACTTCCCTCTTTCCAGGTCAGACCATTTTTGACCTGTATGGCAGAGCTTGAGGAATTCCTGGAGAAAGGTGAATCTTGCAGCACTTCACTGAAGGAGTTTACAGAATCACAGGCTGGTTGGGGTGGAAGGGCTCTCTGCAGATCATCAAACCCCTGCTAGAGCAGCTTCACCCAGAGCAATTTGCACAGGACTGTGTCTAGGCATGTTTTGAATATCTGCAGAGAAAAAGGCTCCACAGCCTCTCTGGGCTGTTACAGGGCTCTGCCACCCTCAGGAGGGAAGTTTTTCCTTGTATTCAGATGGATCCATGGGGAACACTGCTGGTTGCAGACCTCCAGCTAGACTTTGCACTGCTCATCACACCCCTCTGAGATCTGAAATGAGGTTTAGAAACCATTCCTTTAGTTCTCTTTCCCTAAGAGAAAGAGAACATTCATTTAAGGGTGTTTCTTTTTGACCTAAAAGTAGGAAACCATTTGTTGCCACCAGTAGTGCAGTGAACTGATAGCACAGTGGCATTTGGGAGCAGGAGGAGGTCAAGATGAAGTTCTTAATATCAATGCTGTTTTTCCAATGTAACTTAATACCAGTTTAATCTCTAAGGTTTTATTTCCCATGGAAAGACTTGAAATAATGGTTGCATATTCTAAACTATTAAATATTATAAATAAGCCTAGGCATTGGTGCTTTGATGCTGTGGGAAGGTGGCTGATAGGCCTTTACAGGGTTCCTGCAAATCAAAAAAGAGGCTGCAAAAGAAGCTGGAATTAATCAAGGGAGGAGCTGGAAAGGAAGAATCTATTGGTGTCAGTGATAACTGACCAGATAGTGGCATCTGTCTTGCTGTCTTTTTTCCTAGACATTTGTAGAAGAAATTGGAAGTTTTCTACCTACTGTTGCTGCATGCTACTCCTTCTTTCTGGAGATGATTCTGTGTTCATGGTGGTGCACAGTGAAGTGTTAAAATTACATCATTAGTCATTTGAATTTGTATCTTTAGGGTTATTTTTCTTTTTAGTATCATGTTCTCTGTAGACTTAAGCAGGCTTTACTAAGTAATTTGAACTTTACTTTCTGAGTTGTCTTTGCAGCTGTAAGCTCTAGAATGCTTGTTTTCTAAAATGGAAGTGGACTAGCAGATGTAACATAACAGCAGGTATGGATAAAACCCAGCATCTTACCGTGCTCTATGCCTGCCCATTTAAGTCCTGAGTTTGATATTGAAAATTGTAATCTCATCCATATTTCTACTTATCATTTAATAACATTTTACATAAATTTATTAATAAGTATTTTATTTCACAGTTGACCAGAGAAAGAAAATAGAATTGGAAATGGAAGAGACACATGTCCAGGCATTAGAGGTACAAATTCTGTTCTTTATACAAGAAAAAAATAAAGCTCCTTTCAGAAGACAAGAGCTGGTACAAGTCCCAGATCTGCTACACATTTATTGTAAAGGACAAATAAATGGAGAAAAAGATTATTAATTTACTGAATGTGTTTGCTTTAACAATGCATGTCTTACTCTCTTAGGCCCTCAAAAGAGACTGGGAGTTAGAGTCTGATAGACGTTTAAAAGATGTGTGTGAGGAGCTGTGTGAAAAACATGAGGCTGAGATGATTGCACTGCAGAAATCTCTGGAAATGGATTTGGAGAAACTCAGAGCAGAGCTGGGGCTTCTTTCTGTGGAGAATGTACAATCTAAAAGTAAGTATCATGGTCTGGGAGGCAGCTGTTTTATTGAACAGTGACATAGCTAAGGGATTTTACAACATGTATAAAAACAAACCCAAGATGTATTTATGTAACCTTATTTAAAAACTGGGACAATGGCATGAGACTATCCAGACAACAGGTTGTAAATGAAAAATTGTTTAAAACCTGGATAGCATTGCTGCATTTTGACTTCCACAGAGTATGAGATGTGAGAGGTATGAGAGATTCAAGGGAGGTGCTGTTTTGCTGCCATCTGAAAACCTGTTTTGACAGTTGCTGTGTTAATCAAAGCTGTGATTAATATTAATAGAAGCATTTTCTAAAAAAAAATTGCATTTGTATTGTGAACAGTTAAGGCTTAATGGAATGAATGGTTTTCTCTTTGCTAGCTGACAGTGTAGGATGCAAAGAACTACGAAACAGTGCATGGAAATGCTTGACTTTCAAATACTTCACTGTCCAAGCATTTCTGTGATTCCCTGAAAGCTAGTGCTTAAGCTAGAGACATGCATTTCTATTTTTGTTACACGGAAGTTGTACAGGTTGTTCATTAACTGGGATGAAGGAGTAACAGAACTAATTTTTAATTTTAGTGAAATGCATAGAATTGGAGAAGCAACACCAGTTAGCCATCACCAAATTACAAGAACAGCTGCAGACTGAACATAACCAGCTCCTAGAAGAGATAAAGAGGAAAAGCCAAGAAAAAGAACAGGATCTTCAGAAGGAGGTAAATTACATTTTTTTTTAGTTGTTTAGAATAGTTGATTACTCTTTATGTAACAAAAACTGGACCATATACGTATCATTTGGGTGACCTGTTTGTATTTGGGGACATTATTGAAAAAGCAAAATGCATCATGAAGCAGGTAAATACTGGGAGTTTCAATAGGAGTTTGGAATGCAGTTACCTTTGTTCCATTTGGTTCCATCTCTTCCTCTGTATTTATATTCCTAATTTTCTGATTCTCATATTTCATTTTTATCTGGCTAATGTCTTTATTTTTTTCCAGAGAAGATAATTATGGCATCAGGAACAGATTCTTCCCTCTCAGAGGAGTGGGTGTAATAGTTGAGATGCTGCTGTTCAGTATCTCTCATACTGTCAGGATCTGAGAGTGGTGTTGTCACTGTTTCCACCTATTTCTGACAGAATTGTCTCTTGCATGTAAAGTAAGCCGTGAGAACAAAGTTGTTTAACAAGTTATGGTGTTTTTTTGTTCTGTTTTGTTTTTAACTTTTTTTTTTTTTTTTTGTAGCTGGACCAACTTCAGGTTGAGCATGAGCAGCTCAAGGCTCAGTCACAAGAAGAGCTCAGGCAGCTTTGGTCTCAGCTTGACAGTACCCGAGCAAATCGCCAAGAGCTAAGTGGTATGTTCCAGACTGACACATTCTATTTTTCACCTCTTCTTCATGCAGCAGTGCACATTACTGACACAAAATGCTTCCAGAAACACACTTGAAGGCTGCAGTGTCAGTGGGTTTTAGCCCAATGATCAGACTATGTCTAGTCTGAGCTGAGTCAGTGTCAGATGAGAAGTTCAGCAATGTCAAAAACCATGGTAGGACTGTGGGGAAAAGTTTACTCCTGTGCTTTTCCTTTCCCTTCCACTCCCTTCCTGCACACTGTAGAAATCTTTAGTGAAAATGAAAGGTTTTTCACTGAAATATCAAATTAAGTATCATGTAATTAAAATCTGAAGAAAATGCTGATCAGTGCAATAACATGCTCCTATTTGTGTTTCTGTTTCAAGACCCACGTGTATTGAATAAAACAGCCAGTTTTGCAAAGTAGTGGTTGGAGATGACATAGACTTTTGAAATTAAATGTAACATATCTTAGATGTGTGTGCACAGACGTGTATAACACATTAAAGAACTTCTGAAGGAAAAAGAAACAACCTAAAGACCATGACTGTGCCTGTGTTCTCCTAGTGTTGAGACTCAAACATGAGATTCTTTAATTCTGCTGAAGTAGTGAGAACAGAAGGCACAAGTAACATTCTTCAAATACTATTTCAGATTTTCTGAATAATATAACTGTAGGTAGCTTTTGGAGTGTATTAGGGTTTTGTTTGGTTTAGTCATACACTAAATAAGTAATTTTTTCTATTAGACAGACTTGACCTTGACTATTTAGTCTTCTTGTTTTGATATTACAGAATTATAGTACATAGTACTTTATAGTATTTGCTGGAATTATGCTCTGTAGCCCTAATCTTTAACCCTTCACATGTCTTTCCATGTTTCTAATCACTGAAAGTCCCTTTTTTTGGACCCTTTCTGTTTCTTCACGTTTCTTGAAGGTGGTGAGACCAGAATGCTGGCTCATGGTCCAAGTAAGGATCTCTTTTGGTGTGTGAGGTCTTGAAGGTGTTTTGTTTGCTTTTCTTCATTTGAGTGATGATTTTTGCCATGCATTTGGGTTGGTGGTAGGATTCAAATCACAGCAGCTGCACAATGGGATTGCTGCTCTGGTGTAAGATTGACATGCCAGTTGAAAACAACTAAACACTATTTTGGGTTAATTTTGTGCTAGTAGTTTGCTGGTTAGGCAAAGCTTACCTGTGTCAGATTGGACTTCCCTATCACTCTGATGGTGTTACTTGTCCCTTCTTGTCACTTGGTTCCTCTGGTCCCTGTACCTGGCAGCTTCTCCCTTTGGAAGCAGGCTTGAACCTGCTTATGGAGTTAATTCACAGAATCATGGAGTGTTTTGGGTTGGAAGGGACCTTAAAGATCATCTCATTCCAACCAATGCCACCTTCCACTATCCAAGCCTCATCCAACCTGGCCTTGAACACTTATTTCTTCTCTTACTCTTTCTGTTTGCATGCTCATTGTGAGAATTTTTTCATGCCATGAATCCATTTTCTGGTTTGCTACACAAAACTACATTGTGACAGTCAGTTGTGTTGCTCCTGGATGGCATCCTCAGTTTCCATCAACGTTTCTTAAGTTTCTCTTATGTAGCACAAGCAACTGCTTTTCTCCAGGCAAGTTGTTTATTTTCAAGGGACTTCTCCAAGTTCCTCCTTCTTGAAATATATTTCCCTCTTCAATTGATTCTTTGGGGATTTAATTAACTTGAATTATTTGGAAAGTTGAACTATGGGGAAAAGTTTCTTCTCTTGAGTTTTTTTCTCTTTTCTTGTACCTTTTAACTTCCCATTACATTACTGCTGCTTTAATAGAAGGTGGGGAAGAAGGCTCTCAGAGGGCTAATGAAAAGGCTGCAGTGCTGGCCATTGTTCTCACTCTCTGAAAGGAGGGCAGCTTGCTGAACCAGCCTTGGTAGCTGCTTTTTACTGCATTCCTGTTTTATTATTCCTGTTTTATTGGCTGATTCTTTTAATCCAGTCAGTTCAGCCTCTGAGCATGAAATGGGTAAGCAAACCATCATTAAAATTATCCAGAAATTGTTTTATTTTCCTTGCTGTGGTTTTTGGTTTTCTGCACAGTTTATGTTCGATCTGGTTTTGTTTGGATGGTTTTGCCTGAAGCAAATAAATGTTCTTGAATAACTGATTGGTTCTGGGTGCTACAAGAGCAAGCAGGTGTGAAGATGAAGCAATAGTGCAGGACTCTGCTTGTTACCAGCCTAGTCCTGGACTGCAAGAAAATGAGGAGAGCTAATGATGTGCTGGTGATTTTGATTGTTAGCATGAGGATGGTTTCTCTGAATGCAGTGTAACTGAGAATGTCAGAGGAAGGAATTTTTTGTCTTTCAGAAGTTCATTTTTTTAATCTCATTGTTATTTCCAGTAAATGGTTCTTACCTCAATCTGTGATCTCTGCCTTTTTTGACTCTGATTGAAAAGGGAGTGGCTTGTGGTAGTTTTAGTGGAAATATTAATGGGGCAATGCCATTCCTAAACCACTGACACTGGGCAACTAAATCTAATCTTCACAGAATTATTTAGCTTAAAGAGATTCATTCTTAGTGCTTGTGTTGGTTTTGCCTCATTCCAGAGCTAAAAGAGCAGCTCCTGGCTCGAGCATCACAGGTAAAAGACATAGAGTGTTTGAAACAGGAGTTTGAACAGCAGCTTCAGCAGAGAAACAGGGAGCATGAAGCTGAATTGGAGCAACTGAGACTTTATTTTGAAAACAAGTTAATTGCTGCTGAAGAAAACTACGGAGAAGAATTGACTTTGTTGCATCAGAGACAGCAAGAACTGACAGAATATTCACTGTCAGAGTTGGAAATGAGTCAAGATCAAGCAGGAGACATCAGGTGATCTGTTCTTTTTCATTTTATGGCAACATGCTTCCATTTTATTTTTCTTTAACATAAAAGATGATGTTAGCCTATTGGTTTTGAGCATTAGGTGATGGCCCAGTCCTGAGCAGTTGTTACAGTTTTTGCCTACTTTCAGCACTAACCATAAGACATCAAGTAAATTAAACTTGATTCATAACATATCACAATCTTAACCTTTAAAACCCTTTTCTCAGTTCTTCTGCCACATGTTTTGAAGAGACTGCTGAGAAGGAAAGAGATGTTGCACTTGGTCAGCTAAACCAACAGCTTCAACAACAGCAGGTAGGATTTTTGATGTATTGAAAGTTCTGCTGTTCTTTACATGACCTGTGTGAAAGCTCATGTCTGATTCCTAGCTCTTACAAAGAGTAAATTAATTTCAGGTGTTTAGTTGGGCTAATTATTTTTTTACATGAATGTTGTAAATTACTAACTTCAAATAGCTCTCAGCCTCAGAGAGGCTGCAGAGTAGAACAGCTGGAACAGTGCTCTGTAATTTTGTGTGCTGTTTGGGTTATCCTGTGCTGAGTGAGGAGCTTATCAGTTCTTCTACACAAGTGCAGAATTGATGGTGTTTCTCTTTTCTGTAGTTGTGGTAGTAATAGTGCCTGTCCTTCTTCTCTTCAATCCAGGATTCTAATTTGGCCTCTCGTATTTATGCCCCTATTTCCATGCACCTTGCTGTAAGTGAAGATCTCAACACTTTGGCTCAACTTGTTTCAAGTTGACCAAGAGTTTGGAAAAGGAATTTTCCTTTCTCTCATTGAAAGATTCTCATTATGGTTTCTTAGAAGCTAAAGGTCTCTTCCTAATCCTTTATTTCTGTAGGAAGAGCTTGCCTGTTTGGAACTGCAGCTTACAGAACAACACAGGCATGAATTGGATTCCTTAAGATCCTCCCTTGAACTTCAGTATAAAGAGGACCTGATGAAAATGCAGATGGATCTGTCTGACAAACATGTGACAGAAATTGAGGCCATGAAAAGAAAGCATTGTTTAGAACTTGAGCAGCTCCAGGCCCAACTTTCAGAAGAACATTCTAAAGGTAGGATGGTGTGGCAGACTGGGAAGGGAAACAGGAAGCTGCTTGTGTGGGTTATATTTTTCTTTAAACAGGCTTATCTGAAGAAGTATGAACTTACTAGTTTACCCTAAACTATAGGGAATATTTAACAGATGTTAATCCCTTTCATAGAGCACTTAGGAACATATTGAGTTGCCTTTCCAAAGATGTGGTGACCTATGGTTGTTTATTCTGTAGTAAAAACTACCAGAACTGTGGAGCAGTTGCTAAAAGAAGTTAATCAGGTTTCCATTTTTGATGCCTAGAAGGGCACTGTCATATAAACATTTGGACTAACAATACATAACTTAGTTAGCTAATTTAACACATGTGGTTGTAATTGTATTCCACTGTATGCTGGCTGAAAGGATTAGTAGAGCTTTTTTAATCTGCCCTTATATTTCTTATCTAAATTATTTATTTTTAATACTAGAGAGGATATCAAAACTGCTTAAATTACAATGTTTAGAGATTTGTCCTGCCTGACTTTTGGGGAAATGCCTTGTGTTAAATAAATGTGCAGAAGAGGAGATAAAACTTCCATAAATTGCCATTATGTTGCCCAGAAAGAAAGTCTGCTCCTCTGGCTGTTGTAGATAAGGAGGCAGGTCCTGCCACAGGTTTTATGATTATTCTGTGTGTGTTAATACTGGTAAATTCCCTAGGTGGTGATAAAATGGAACAGAATATAAAATCATCTAGCTGAGCAGTTCTCCTTGTCCTGTAGTTAGCATGGTTACTGATAAATGGCACAGCTGACAACATTCAGCTTTATTTCTGTGCATCAATAGGAGCTTTTAAGACAAATTCCAGGATGTCATTTTATTGTCTGGCTTGGATTCTTCTTTCAGTTTTTTTATTTCTTTCCAGAAATCACCAGACTGTGTCTCCAGAGTGCTCAAGATGCAGCACATCAGGTTGAGAAGGAGGTGGCTGAGCGAGCGTCTGTGTTGGAGGAAGAGCACAAAGCCAAGCTCACTCTCTCCAGCTCTGAGAAACAGCATATTGCAGAGCTCTCAGAGGAAATCAGGCTTTTAAAGGAAGAGATTATAAAACAAAAAGAGTTCTCTGAGCAGAATGAAAAGCATCTGAAAGAAGAAATGGAAAAGGTCATTTGTACTACAGAACTGTTTTGTGTGGAGTTGGGCAAGATCCAGCCTGGTGGGAAGGCCAAGGGAGGGAGAGGCAGCACTTGCATTTAAAAGTCCCAGGTTTGGGGATAGAAGCTAAAGCTTTAAATGGACTTGCCTAGATAGGCACAAATGTTGGAATACACTTCTGTTTTGGTGCAACTCTTGTATCTCAAAGCCTTAGAGTTGAGACAATCATACTGTCACTCTTATATGTTAAATCAGCTGTTCCATCTGAGGATAAACTTAGATTGGATGTTAATTCATTGCTTAAATTGTTGCATATCTGAATGCTTATGAGAATTACATGGGTGAAGCTCTTATTTATCAAGTTCTCCTTTCCACCCATTTTAAAGAGCCATGGATATGTGTATCCTTTTCCAGGCTTAGAAACTGGTGGAGAAAGCCAGACACAGTCTTTTTTGCCTTCTGTCACTGAGCAATCATTTGCTGCTTTGGCTTCTGTTTTTGTGCTATGTGCTTTTTATGTGGCTTTTAAAAGGAAGTTAAAAAGCTATTTTCATTCATGCTTAATATAAACACCTAAGATGCCCATGGCTGTATAAGTTGAACTCCTCAAAAGAAGATAAGTGTCCTCAAGAGAAATATCAACATATAGTACCATATTAATGCTAGAATTCTGCCTTAATTTTTTCTTATCTTCATAAATCAAATTAATTCTTAATCATTGAATTTATGCATGTCAGTTTATAAATTGTCATTTCAGCCTTACTTTCATTAGGAAGGATTACTTCACTACAAGAATTTAATCTTTGCAAGGCCTTAAATGCCTGAGAGTGTTCACTTTATGCACTTCAGTTTGGTTTTGGTGATTTATTCTTTCTTCTTTTAAATTATTATCTTCACAGGTAAAATATAAGATTACTGAGGATCACAAAAATGAATTAAAAGAAGAAGTCCAGAAAATAGAGAATATGTACAAAGAAAAAGAGAAGAAATGGCAATGTGAAAGTGAGGCCCAGAGAATCCTAGCAGAAGAGAAGTTATCACTATTGCAAATGGAACTGCAAACCAGAGCAGAATCTGAGAAGCAGAACTTAGAAAAACAGTTTGAACTCCGTGAAGCTGAAATGATTCAACTTCAAGATCACCAAGCTGCCAAAATTCTAGAGCTGGAGAAGCTGGTGAAGGAGCAGCAGAACAACTTGCAGCAGCTGGAGGACAGCCTTGCAGGTGCCCAGGCTGTGCAGAAAGCTCAGCAGCAATATGAAGCTGACCTGGAGGGAGCCAAAGCCCTCATGGCAAAAGAAATGGAAAAAGCCACACTCTGCTTGCAGGAGGAATGTGCACTCAAACTCCTGGAAGCACAAAACAAGTAAGTTTCCCTTTCTCTTCCCATTTTTAGAGTTGCTTTGTCTTACTTTAACCTTCATAATTCAAAATAGTCACTTGATAGCACTATCTGACTGACATAGAAATCATATACCAGCCCTCAAAGAGAAGTGTGATAGTATCTGTGAGTGGAAAAATTCTCTAAATGTTTTTAAACAATTCAAATGAATGTAAACAAGCTTTTCCTGGTAAATGAAGCTTGTGCTAACCATTGAATGCTGAGGTTGATGGGGCCCCCTTTGGTATTTTTCAATGCTGGTTGATGCCTGGAGCTAATATTTTTCTTCCCCTTCCTACACCTGTTGTTTCAAGTGAATTAAGGGAAGTAAACAACCACATGTTGGTATTTGCATGCATTGCTTCAAATTTATCCCTTCTTCCCTCCCCAGAAATATGTTCTCAGAACAATACTGGAGAAATAATGACTGTAAGGAAACACTGAAAGCAGCAACTTAACTTTTAGATAACTTTTTTTTTTTAGTTACTGGTGTCTGTATTCAAAAATACTCTAGTTACTGATTGCAGTAAGTGTCAGTACTTCAGATACTAAATCTTCTGCATCAAGCTTTAAGCAGAACTCAGCTGGGTTTGGAGGAGCCCCCAAGTATCCCACACACACTTCCACATCTGTCTTTACCAGATGTTTTTAGAGGTGTTTGTTATGACAGTTCATTTATTTGCAGACAGCACATTTGAGATGCAGCAATGTATGCACCATGAGATACTGTCATGGCAGTATTTCTCAAATGTGTTGCTCTGTATTTTTAAGTTGCCAGCTTTTCTAGTAATAACCAGATACTCCCAAGTGACATTGCAGGAACCTTTAATTACATGGCTATGAAATCATTGTTATAGCTTGCTTTGAATTTAGTTCTGTATTTGAAACATCAAGTAAAACTTGTGGAGGATAAGTGAGGTCTATTTATTTTCTTTGGATTATTATTTATTAGGTCAATTATTTTAAAAAAACAGTGACTTTTTTGACAACAGTCTCCTAATTTTCTTGCAAATAATACAGGTTTATGGAGGAACACAAAGCAATGACTCAGAAATTCACAACTGAGCAAGAGATTCTTCTCCAAAAGCTGAAAAAGAAACATGTGGATGAGCTGGAACTCCAAAGTCAGCAGTTACAGGAGAAGCATAAGCAGCAGATTTTGTCTCTGACAGCTGATTTTCAGGCAAAACACCAAGCTGAAATTGAGACACTTAAATCTACATTGGAAAATCAACATCAGATTCAGCTTGAAAGTTGTGTTGCTGACCTACAGACAAAGCATCAGGCCCAAATTGATGAGCTGGAGATTAAACACTTGTCAAATCTGGATTCCTTGGAGTCTTCCTACCTATCTGAAATTCAGACTGTGAGAGATGAGCACAGTCAGGCTCTGGAGAAGCTACAGCTGCAGCACAGGGAGCAGCTCCAAGAGCAGGATAAAATGCATCAGGCACAGCTGCTTCAGGAGATTGAGATGCTGAAATTAAAGCATGCTGAAGAACTTCAGCTGTCCCTAAACAATTTGAAAATTGAGCTAGCTACTGTTAATATGGAAAAGCTTAAAACCATGGCTCTTGAAGCAGAAGAAGCTCATAAGGTGAGTCAGAAAGAAAACCTGGCACAGGAGGTGAAATTTCCTGACACATTGTGTGGGATCACCTTTTCCTTTGTTCTCAGGGGATATTTTCACAGCCTCTCTGTGCCAGCACTGACACATTGTGTGTGGCCATATTATGAGCTGAAACAGGAAACTCTAGCTGAAAATTAAATCCATCTGTTGCTTCCTGCCCCAAATGCTCAGTCTAATGAGTCTTCTGTATCATTTGTTGAAAAGGTACAAATTAGGTATATCTTTTAATATATTTAAGATTGGAGGATCTCCATTCTGTGGCTCAGACCTTCTCTCCACAGTAGAGCTATTGTGTAGTTCTTCAGAAAGTGATTAGACCAAAGTAAATGCAATTCTGGAGGTTAAGCCACATGTCTAGGAATCTGAAGATCCTTCTGACTAAGTAAAGATTTACAAAACTTATGCTAGATAAGAAAAATAAACCCATGTAAATGTTTTACAGGGTGTGTATGTGTATGTATGCTCATCCTTCATGAAACAATATTGCTCCTATTTACTTCAAAAGCTTTGATACAGCAGGACATGTGCTTGACAAATGGACTGCAAAGATATTTGCACTTACTTTTTTTCCCTCCCCTTTTTAAAATTAATTCTTCCACAGGATGATGTGAACACAGCTCTTCGAAATCAAAGGCAGTTGCTGGAAGAAGAAAAACGTCTGGCACTGGATCTGTTACGTGAGGAAGTGTTGCAGATGGAGGAAAGGCACAGGAAAGCACTCCAAGAGCTTCAGGATCTTCATGAGGCAGATATTAGGAAGCATAAGGAGGAATACTCCAGGGAATTGGAAGAAGAATTGGGGAAACTAAAAGCACAGCATGAACGTGAGCAAGAGGTCAGAATGCTGTTAATACCTAAACCCAAAACAATCCATGTTTTATCCTAAAGTAAATTCAGTTTTATTCAGCTTAGAAATAAGATTGTATATCTGGATGGTTTTTAAATTTTTTTAATAGTGCCAATAATAAGAGGATACAATCTGACTTCTGTAGAAACAAGCAGCCACTGGTGTTATATGTTACACTCATATGGTAGGAAAAGTCACAAACAAAATGAGCTTTATCCAGCTATAACCACAGAACATATTACGTTAAAATATTACTATATTTTGCGTTTTCACTTATTAAATTGAAAATTTGATAATATTTCAAATAACTCTTAAATCACTTTTAGAAGAATAGATTGCCTGGGGAGGAAGTTTCATTTGTTTCCTGGGAGGTTCTAATGGTGATTCAGTCTTCAAGCACATCATCCTAAAAATAGGATTTGTATATTCTAATGACTACAGTGACTCTTCTTAGAGAGAACAGTAGGAAAAAAACCCTAAATGAACAAAAATCTCTCAAACCTTTCATATTGTATCCCAGGGTAATTGCATTAAATAGAGATGTGTAATGTTTGCTCCTATTTGAACAAGGGAAGTCACATCTTAACAAAACATTCTCTCCTTGTGTTTATCTCCCCTTTCCTCTTTATTTTTTAAAATTTCTTTTAGGGAAGTGTCTGTTGGAAAGAGTAAGTTGTGTTAGTCTGACCTGATGGTTTCATGAATACAGGAGATACTTGATACCTAATGCCTGGTTGCTTCTTATCTATTTTTATCAACCTGCTATTTTCTATACTCAGCATGATGACAGACAGCAGCCCTGTATGACCTTGAGGATTGTGAATGTACTCTTCAGAATTTGGTTTAGCTTGATGGGTTTGGTTTCATTTTTTCCTTAATTCTAACACTGCAGCTAAAATATTTTATATTCCTTCCTTGTCTGCAGCTGTATGCTTCTGCATCAGCTTCTGAAGTAGAATCTGTGAGAAAAGCTCTTCTGGCTCAATTTGAGGATGTAAAATTGAAACAGCAGCTTCAGTTCCAGGAGGAGATTGAGCTGCTGAAGTGTCAGTCAGAGGTGCTGCTGGAACAGCAGATTGCACAGCTGAAGGTAGGCTCTGCTGAAAATGCACTTCTGACTATGCACTGGGAGTGTGTTTTGCTGAAAAAGAGTAATTGGTGTATGATTTTTGTTCTTCAGCCTCTAAAATGACAGTCTGAATGAGATATCTCCCATGCTTCACAATGTTAGAACTAGAAAAGCAGCACTGGAAATAAAGCAGTGTTCTGTGAGCAACTGTCTTTACCACAGTGTTGGCTTAAAGTGTTGAATTGGTTATGAAGTGTCCTTCAGCCAAAACAAAAAAAAAAATCAGTGAAACATACTCTAAGCAGCATTCTTTGTGTACATATTTCAGTTTGTCATTTGAGACTTTTTCTTCTTGGTGTCTGCAGACACTGTGCCCTTGGCCTAGTATCCCATCTACTACACATTCTTTGTGTGGCAAAATATTCAGTATTATCTGAGCATTTCCCAAGTGTGTGATGGCAGTGAACTCCTTGTCTGAGATACTTTGTTGTTACTCTTGTTGTTAATTCTCTGCTTTCATTGATTCACCATGATAAACAACATGATAAGCATTTTCAAGATGTTTCCTGCCTCTGGCCTCTGCATAGTCCTGATCACTGTTTGACCTCTCTCTGGCTGGTGCAGCTGTCTTTTGAAACAGAGGGTACAAGAGTATCCTGAAAAGCTGCTGCAGGTATATTTGGCACTGCTGTCCTCAGCTGAACCCCAACCTTCAGCCCACAGAAGCTGGGACTGGACTGTTATGCAGAAACTCCAGAAGTGATCCCTGCTTTTTTCTCTTATGCTGCCATAATTAGTGTTTACGACACCAGAAACTTCACTTTTTGTTGAAACTTTCCAGGTCTAATTCTCCTGCTGGTACAGCTGTCTATGGATTCAGGTTTTTTTGCCTCATGAGCCTGATGACTGTTTTGTCCCAAAAGAGACTGTCTGGATCTCTTTGCAGTGTCAGACTGAGCTGTACTGTGGGCTGATACAGGTTTTTACAACAAGCCTTTCCCTTCCCACTCCCCTGTGCTGATTGTGCAGTTGTCTTCAGGCCAACCTGTTCCCTTGGTTCTTCCCTCTGCCTCCCCTAGCAGATTTGAGGTATTCAGAGTTGCTGTCTGTGCTCTGATATGCTCTCTAAGTGCTTCTGAGAACAAGCAGGCTGCTTCAGAGATTTTGTCCACAAATGCCATGTTTTAGGTCAAGGAAAGTCATCCTTCCCCTTTGTGTCAGCTCATTTTTTCCTTCCTAACTGCTAGACCATGTGGCAAAGACTGGCTCAGTCTTCTGCAAAGGATCCATGTCAGCTTGGGTGACTGCAGGTCTTCTTCTCTGAATCTTATTTCTTGCCATGAGGAAAAACTGTTCTCTTGACTTGCCAATGTAAAAAGTAGGTGGCCATCACATTGGAGTGTGTTGGTGTTCATAGATAAAATTGTGCCTTATCAGTTCTGAGTACAGAGGGACTGCCCTGGTTCTGCTGGCTACACTGTTTTTGATTCTGATCACAGTTTCAGCATGATTTTGTTGTTTGGAGGTGCTGATAAGTAAGTTACTGCTGATTATTCTGAGCAGCAAAATGTGTACTTCTGAAGAATACAGAAAAAATATGGGATGTTCGAAGTTCTCTGGGAGAATGGTGGGGGTGTTTGGGCATTTTTTTCTTCTCTCAGTAAATCCAAGTATATGTGATTTATGCAGGATGAATTTGAAGCTGAAAAGAAGACATCACTACATGACAAGGAGCAGATGTTGATTCAGGAGAGGGAGAAGGCACAGGCTGCTCACCAAAAGGAACAAGAAAAGTTATCAGCCCTGCTGCAGGAAAAGGCAGCAATAATTACCCAGGTGTGGAGAACATACTTTAAACCTAGATTTTAAATGTGCTTTTGGGGTTGTATTTTAGCACAGGGCTCTCTGTCCTCAATGTGTGTATAGGAGGGACTGCAGGTATAATTCCTGTGGCATATTGGATTAGGAGGAAACAGTAACACCAAGAATTTCCTGACTGGGAATGCATTACTCTTTCCAGCTCTTCTTGTAGGACTTGATGAGGGTTGAGAATGTTGGCATGGGAGCAGAATACTTTTCTGTCTTTGCAGTTTTCTCCCAAATAGATACTTTGACTTATTTGCTAGCTTACTTATGAGAGTTTCTAACAAAATGGCAGTAATTTGTTTGGCAGCAAAATCTGGAGGTGGGGGGTGAGTATATACATACAAATATGTATTTTTATTTATATGTAATCATATGTTTTAATCTGGTATAGGTATCATCTGAACAAATAAATATAAGGAGACAAGTAGTTTTTCTAGAAATTTGTTTTCAGGTAGAGTTTATAAAGCAAAGTTTAGGCAAAATTGTTGACTTTGTGTTGCTACTGTATTTCCACAGCTGGAAAAGAAAGTGGCATCTTTACAGCATGAAATAGAGCAGACCAACTCTGAATTGGAGACACTCCTTCAGTGGCGGGGCAAGGAAAACCAAGGAGGAAATTTGATAGCCTTGTTGAGGTCTGATATTGAGCAGTCAAAGGAGGAAAGGTTTGTTCATCTTTAGTTACATAATGCTTGGGGTTTTTGGTTTTTTTTGTTTGCCTGTTTTCTCACCTCTTATAAAGAAATCAATAACTAGGCAAAACTAAGCCAGCTCAAAGCAGTAGTGTTGGAGGATGATATATTGCTTTTATTTGCAAATTGTTTTGAGGTTTTTAAATTATCAACCTATTCTGACATTAAGAGCAAGTCAGGTATGTTTCTTGCTCTTCTTTCAGTGTGGTGAAGACTTTGGTGTTTTGGGGTTTCTGCTGTCTCTAATCTTGGAAAAATCTGAAAATGGAGAGAGGTTCTGACCAAGAGGCTTTCAGATGTGGTGGATTGGTTTGAAATGTCATGAGGATGTGTGGAGTAGAGAATAAGCTTCTAGAATTTCCTCTCTCATCTTTCAGAAACTGGCTTAGTGCTAATCTTAAAAGTAAAATATTTTCATAAACAGAAATAGAGGTTCTGTTATCAGATCTGCCAGAACACCCTGTAGGTGTTTTGATGTCACTGATACCATAGCAGTAGATCTATTTTCCTTGCTGATGCTTCCACAGGTGTTGGAGGCTGAGATGTTTGTGACTGTATGACAAAGGTGTTTTGCTGTGCCAGCTCTTCAAAAATGACCAGGTTTTTGTGAGTCACCTGAATGATCTCCACTGATAACTGCTCAGCCATGGCAGATGCCCATTTTAGACTGTCAGGTTTACAGTAGTTTCAAGGTGTCCTTCATACAAAGTGTGTGCAATTTTTCAAATGTTCAATGTGCTTTTGTTCTAGGGAAAAACTGCGTGAATCTTACCAGCATGTTTTGAAACTGCTTATGGAAGTGGTGAAGGCCACAGTAGTTATTGAGGACCTTATCTGCAGCAAGATTGGTCTTTGCCTTGATGACAGTCTGTCTTCTGGAGATCCTAAAGAAACTTGCAGTATTATGGAAGAAATGGGATTCATGCAGTGTTTTAAAGCCAAAGAAAACCATCACCTAGAAAAAGGTGAGTACAAATCAGAAAACATGGATGTAGTCAGTTCATGTTCTTGAAAACTGCCTTTTCATACCCTTTTGTATGGATGAAGATGGAAAGAGAATATATCTTTTTGCAATATTTGTGTCTTTCAAAGCTGGTCCATGCTTAAGATAGTGTCTACCAGTGTTCTCTCAGTTTAATTCTTTTAATAGTGCAGCTACTAAAATATTGTTAGAAAATCTTGGGTAGATTATAGGTCAGGAAAGATGGACTTGAATGCAGAGTTCCAGGTCCTGATGTATAGCACAAGATTGCCAAACCTTGTGAAAAACCCCTCATGATTTTTCAACGCTGAGTTGTTGATGTGTCCAAGTTGCAATGCATGTCACTGCCTGATGTCAGTTATTTTGGTGACCAGTTTTGTGGCTAGCTGTCACTTTTCTGTGTTTTTCAATAGCTTCCTTGTATTCAGTAGAGGAGTTGCTTGATGAAACTCTCACAGAATGCAACCAGCTGTCTCCAGGAGATGAAGAGGTGTCTGAGTTGAGCCAATACTTATGTGAAAGTGTTTTTGCAAAGCCCGAATTGGCATGTGAAAGTGAAGAAACGATACTGAAAATTTGTCATCGTTTGCGCACTGCAGTGGAGAGACTTCTGGAGCTGGTTACAGAGTCAACTAAACAAGTAAAGCTTTTTAATCTGTACAGAGTCAACCTGCTCTGGTGGGAGATGTCCCTGCTCATGGCAGGGGTTTGGAACTGCTTGGTCTTCCCTTTCAACCCAAACCATTCTGTGATTTTGTGTATAACACCAAAAATGTGAAATCGGTTTTAAGTCTGTGCATTTAACCTTTTAAGAGATCCTGTGGGAAGGCAATAAATTGGTCACCTTAAGTAGATTTAAACTAGGATTTTAAATTAATTTGGTAACTTCAGAAGACCAGGAGTTTTTTTGAAGGGGTTTTATCACACTTCACATTGATAGTTTTTCAACACTGATAAGCAGGTTTAGGAAAACTCTGTCCAGTGTCTCAATGCTTGGGGAATATGAAGATGGCAGCAAACATCCTTGTAATTACATGCTGCTTTGATTGTGGCAAAAGGAGATACACTTAGTATCATAAAAAACCCTGAGTATTGCCATACTGAGTTTTGCTGTGTCTAGACTGCACATCTGGGGTAGATGCACAAGCACTGTAAACATCTGAGGATTTAATTTAGTGTGACAATAATTAGTTTGTTGGGTAAGGAATTCCCTAATTAAAGAGAAGATGTGAAGGGGAAAACCATGTGCAAGGGGAAATTCCTCTGTTCATCAGGTATTTTATGGAACCCAGGGATATGTGTCTGTGTGAAATGTATGTACACCATCTTCAAAAATCTCTCCCAGAATGAGGCACATAAATTTACTTTTAGGTACTGATGATGGTTCCACTGAGACATTACCAACTTGTGGTTAAAGCATTTGGTGGAACTGGGTTCTAGGTGACCCTCATCAGCTGTGATCCAGCATACTTTGCTTACTGGAATCCTGATGATATATGGACTTCACTGTCTATTAGATGTGACTGAATCTCATGAAGAATTTAAATGTAAGGATGCTTTGAGTTTCAAGTGACTCAGGAAGTGTCAAGCTAAGCAGTTTAGCCAACAAGGAGGTATTTCTTTTTTTGCACAGTGAAGAAACTTACGTTCTTAAGCAAAAATACTGGTGTGTGAGTACAGGGATTCACCAAAGTGCCAGAGGTTTTGGGAGAAATCAGCTTAGTAGTAAAATGAAACTTCAAAACTTGGACCTTTATGCAATTAAAAATGTGAGAAGATTTTTGTTGAAATGGCTGCAGTGTTCTTAGCTGGCACACGCATCAGAGGTGTGATGCTGGGGCGATGGTTCCCTTGCAGCTGGAGAAGATGCACGAGAACCACGCGCAGTTTGAGGAGGAGTTCAGCCGCCGCAACCGGGAGACGGCGCAGGTGGTGAGCCAGCACCAGGAGCTGATGGAGTGCCTCAGTGAGGAGAGTGAGGCCAAGAACCAGCTGGCACTAGAGCTTCACAAGGCAGAGGGTGAGGAAGGGAAGCTGAGGGACATTGCAGTGTCATTTACTCACAGCTTGTTCCTCCCGATATCTATGGTGTGCTTTGTGTTGCCTGCATTTCTTGGGCTCTAAATCTAACATCTGATTTTACTTTCTGGAGATTGTGTTTCTTCAAACGTCAGTCCTTAGCAGAGGATGTGTTGTAAGCTCATCCCAAGCCATCAAAGCTTAATGATCCCCATTTGAGTTCTACAGATTGGAGACACTTTGTGATGTGTCAGCCTCATAAAACCTTGATAATCTTAGATATGTGAACTAGTACATTTTATTCCTTAAGATTCCATCTTATTCCTTAAGATTCCTTAAGAAAGATTCCTTTTAAAAGCCTAGCTACAGTATAACCATAAATTATCTTTATTACCTCCTTTTTATGTCATCTTCCATTGTTCGGCAAAAATTCTTTACTCATCTTTTCAAGCTGCTTTTTCCCAATAGATGAGTTTGTCTATGGCTTTATTTGCATTCTGACTTGGCTTTCAGGCATTATTGAAGGCTATGTTGCAGAAAAAGCTGCTTTGGAAGAGGCCTTAAACCTGAAAGAGGAATCTGAGCGTCGGCTTGTTGTAGAGCTGGAGAACCTGCGGGAGCGCTTCCAGGAGCTGACCCAGGAGCAAGCAATCCTTGGTGAGTAGAGGGTGCAGCTCTCTGAGCATAAAACCAAGTTTTCTCCAGTCAGGACACTTTGCAGTGTCTGTCATGGATCAGAGTTTGGCTTGAGGACCTAAGGAGCAGCTCAGGTACACAGGTAAGAGGGTCTGTAAAAGCAGAAAGCTCTACAGCCGTGGATCAGGGTCATCAGGAGGTGTGTGGCACAGTAAAGGTGAAATGCCTAAACGTTGGCACTCTCTGTATACTCTGTATAAGATTAAATGGATCACAATGCCCTGTTCATCTTGTACATGTGTCTGTGTTTTGATTTTTAGGAACACCTGTTGCTAATATAGCACAAAAAGAAGCTTCAGGTTTGTAATGAAAGGTGTGATTTTTATTTTTTTTTTTCTTGCCGTGTTGCTGTAACACTGAGTGAATGAATTGATAACTTTTATTTTATTTTAACAATGAGGAATAGTACTTAATAATTAGGTCTAACAGGTTACTGGATTTATAAGTATCTTGACCAAAAAAAGCTGTGACTTCTGTGATGCAAAATTAGGAATATTCAATTCAATAATGAATATTTGAAGTGAGAAAGATGTTTTGTTGACATCAGGCTTAAAGTGCATTGTGCCATCGTCTCTGTATTTGCCAGCTTCATTTTTTTTGAGGGGATGGAGTGAGTTGCAAGCTGGCTGTGAGCTTCTAGTGATACAAAATGGGCTGTCAAAATGAGTAAATTAAGTTAAAGAAGGGAGGGAAGAAGAAAAAAATATTTGAGGTGACATAAAGCTATGAGCTAAAAAAGTACATCAAGAACTGGAGGATGTCTAAGGGAGATGAGAGAAATGTAACTGAATGGATAGGTAGGTCAGCAGAAAAAAAGGAAAGCAGACTGGTGAGGAAGGCTGGTAAAGAGGAAACCAGAAATAAGCAGGAATGATCTACAGAGTTACATAATAATTTTGGAAGTCAAGTGCTGTAGTCAAATTTGAAGATGCCAAATTGAAAGAGAATTTTTTTTCTTTCTTCCTGAACTAAAGTTTCCCTACTTAACCCCTGAGTGCCTAAAATTAAGAGCTGATAAATTCATAGTTGCCAGATTGTTTTGTGGTCTACTCAAAATATCCTCAGACATAGTCATAGATTCTTGCATATTCACTGTCTCTTGTTTCTAGATTTTTTCTTTTGCCCAGATAGTGTGAGCTGAGTAAACCAAATCACTCAGGTGAATAAAAAGTTATGTAGGTAAATTCCTGTTAGAGTCAAAAAAGCTGCACTGAGCTTTCTTACCCATTGCTGCGTCTTTATTCCTTCTGTCCATTCAGATCTCCCTCAAACACTATTTTTAATTTAACCTATTTTTGGTGTCCACCTCACTGTCCTGAAATTTGCTGCTGCCCTCTGAAGGAGAGGGAATGTAGAACCCAGTTGGTTATGGTGTATTTTGGGATTGACATTCTCCCAGGAGCTGCAGCCCAGCTCGTGCCAGCAGCTCCCTAAAACTTGAACAGTTACTTTTGCTGCAAGGGCCAAGTCCTGAAATCCATCCCCTTTCCCCCACCTCAGCCATCTGTAGTACTCTTCCTCAGGTTTGGTATTGTTTGTAGTATGTGGAAAACAAGATAAATACAAATCATATTATTTGGAGTTGATTGACATGGGCTTATTCCTTGAAAAGCTGACTTCTCCTGTTTTTCATGTGGAGTACTAATGTGAGTAGAATGGCCTTGCTAATTAAAACTCTTTTGGGATGGGGCTTGGCATTTGCTAATGATCTTGGAAGTGGGATGGAGTGTGCTGGGGCCTTTCCAAAGGGGAATTGCATGATGTGAAGTGGCATTTATAAAATAAGTTTGTCTCTACAAAGAAACAAATTTGAGAGTTAATGATCTATTGGTGTGTTGCTTGAAATTCTATTTATACACTTGGGGAACATGTGCTTAAAAAAAATAATTTAAAAATTTGTCAGAAAGATTGTGCTTAGAGGTTGCCAAAATTTGATGCCTGCTTTGTATGAAATATTGATGATTCCAGGTAAAATCTGTTTGCCTAATTTTTTTTTTTTTTTTCAATTAATTTGCATTTCTGTCTGAGGAGGTGACTGTGTAGGTCAGTGTTACCTGATCAGTATTTTGTTCCTCATAAACCACTAGTGTTCCTCTGGATGCTAAAAAAGAAGCCATCAACCATGTTTCTTAGGATATAGGAGGAAAAATTCATGTGTTTGTTTTCCCAAATACCAGTTCTTTTCTCTCATGGTCAGTCTAAGTCCAGGACCTTCCTTTGGGTGCCCAAATATCTCCAGCACCTGACCATGCCCTCCTCTCTGCACCTTTTATTAGTAAATACACTAGAGTGCTGTTTTATTCACATTATTCCCATCTCCTGCTTGATAAAATGCAGCTCTTGGCAAAAGATATTCTCTGTCATGCAGCTATGGGCAGGATTGAGTATTCTAATGGCATTCAGACTATTGTTGGGTTTTGTGGGGTTTTTTTGTTGCATCACATGATACATATAATACAAGATGTGTACAATGCAGCTCCAAGGGGGTTGGGAGAGAAATTAGGGGAGAATCTTCATGCATTCTGCCAGAGCCCGAGTTACATCCACAACCAAATGAACTTGTGATTGTTTGTGATTATTTAAAAATGAAATTAAAAGTTGGGAGTGTGGCACAGTGATTGCACTGTGGTTATTCTGTAGGCTATAATTAGTGCTTGGAGTGTAGCTGTAATCCACAACAGGATTGCTGTGGAGCTCAAGAGCTCATGTAGTCCATGTTTTTGTCCCAAACTTTTCTTGTTTCTCTTTGTCTGGCTTTTTTTTTTTATTTCCAGAGCCAGAGAATTCAGATTCTTCACTTTGTTTTCCATTATCTTCATGGTGATGACACATTCCCCAATGTATAGAGTAAATGTTATTGCATTATTCCAAGCCTGTCATACTTCCCTTTTTATACTTGAACACGGAAATTTTCATGATTTTTTGCTTAGTATCAAGAGTTTAGAAATGTCATTAAATACCTGTGGATAATGAAGCCCTAGAAAAAATGTTGTAGGTAGGCTGTGTCCCTTTTGGACAGCTTCAAAACAAAGAAAAATATTTATTCCTGAGGTGGGGCACAAGAGACATCCTCCCCACACTGCCAGATCCAACTTGTAGCAGTAATTCAAGGGATCTCTTTAAACCTCAGCACAAATTCACATTCCTGGAGAAGCTGCTCAAATTCACCATGCTGGACTAAATCCACATCTATTTTATAAGCAAGCATAAAATCTCCTTTCTTCCCATTGCACAATCTTGCAGGAGAAGGAAAAGGCAAGGGGCACACCTTTCCCCAACCAATCAGCTAATTAATTATCACTTGCCTGGGTGCAATGCTTTCAGCAAAGCCTATGTGCTAATTAATATCATTATCTGGTGCCCCAAGGAGTGAGCTTTGATTACCCTTCTCTTACTGATGATACAGGAACAGGTAGGGAAATGCTTTCACAGATCATAAAATTCTCTCAGCTCTTCTTGAAGCCCATCTACAGCCCTTAGCTCTCCTGTGTGACCTGCTGTGCTGGTGGGTCATCCATGCATTGACTGGAAGTTAGATTTTTTTTACCAGTTAGCACTGCCACCAGATGACCTGGCATGCAGGCATAGAAAAATGTCACTGCTCTTACAAATCTTTGCAAGCAGAGCAAAATTGTAGCAGCTTGTAATGGCATTAGGTCAGAAATCACATGCATTGAATTGGCCACCCTTCAAAAAGGGAATTGTTGACTTTTGTACCCTTCACTGACAGCTTTTATTATTTTTCTGTTCTTCCTCAGGTCTGCTCAAGGAAGTAGAATTTTTGTCCAAGGAGAAACTGGAGCTTCAGTGTCAGGCAGAAAAGGACCATTCCAACCTACGCTCTCAGATGAAGGTTTTGGAGGTGGAACTGGAAGAGCAGCTGCGCAGTAACCAAGACCTGGCTACAAAGTTACTGGAGGTTGCTGAATTAAAACAGCAAATTGAAGTTCTTGACAAACAGCTTAAAAACCAGCGGCAGTTCATGGATGTAAGTAAGAGACCACATTCCCATGGGTTTGGAGGTGATAAATTCTCATCCTGGTTTGAGGCATGGAAGGTAATCCTGATTAATTATTAGTCATTAATTATTAGTAGCTAATTATTTTTTAAATTACCAGTTTCTTCACCACAAAAACAAAACCCTAGTATTCTTGTACTCAAGATTGTAATGAAGTCTTCAGAAAGATTTTGATTGTCTCTGTCTGGGTTTACAGGAGCAAGCCATAGAAAGAGAGCATGAACGTGATGATTTTCAGCAGGAAATTCAGAAATTGGAAGAACAGTTAAAACTGTCAACAAAATTACAGACTTCAGGACAGTCCAGAGAGCAAAGGGTGAGTAAAATCAGACTTGGTGGTCAATGGAGTTTATTACAATTAAATACCAAAACTGTAGGTTCTTGGGGGTCTGGCTCTTGGGAGACTTTCTTTCCTTTATTACCCAGAGAACAGATTTTTCCCCAGCTGATTGAACTGCATTTAGGCAATGAGGATGCACTTATATTATTTGTTATGGAGATGCAATGAACTGTTGCATGTGCTTTACTGTAAAGTTTCTGAGTTTGGTTTCAAGGAACCTCTGAGTGAGTCTGGTTTAAATGAACCAAGGAGGACAACACTACAACGCTCCACTCTAAAAAGTGCATCTGAGAAATGACTTCTGGGTTCCAAATGTGTTTATTTTTTTTCCACCTAAACAATTATAATAGAGATGTTATTTTGTCTGCATGCCTCATCCTATTTAAGTTTATAGATGAGTCCTTGTTTACACATTTTTGTTTGATGCTTGGCTTCAAAGATTAACTTTTGCTTTTTTTTTCTCCTTTCGATTGGTTGGTTTTTTTTCACATAAATGAACATTATACAGAACTATGAATTGATTCTACAGGTATGGTAAACAGCATGAATGTCTCTTAACTTTTCTTTCCTTTTCCTTTCAATCCCTTCTAGATATGCTTTAGCTTTTTTCCTCTTCTTGATATGTCAAGGCATGACTTAGCACGACTTGGAGCTAAGGATAATACAGGTTTTAGGGTTGCAGAATTCTTGCAGGGAATGAAGAACTGCTTTCACTTTATTTTCCTGTGCACAAGTACTTAGCTCTCCTGGCTTATTGCTCAGAGGTGTTAGAGACTGTTATTCACTGGAACAGCCTTTTGATACAGAAGGAGAAGTTGAGGTTTGGAGCATGAAACAAAGATACTGAAATGGTGGTGATAAAACTGTGCCTTAGCCTTCAGCTTTTGTTTGTGGCCTGGCTCTTATCAAAACTTTTCAAGTAGTTAATTTAGTTTCCATCTACCTGTTTTTGTATAGTTATGGAATTGTGTACCAGAGTGTTAGAGGTGCACATCTGTATCTTCAAAATGAATGAATTTGCAGTGAATGAATTTTCCATGCTGGAGGGCATAGCTGAAAAAACTAACACAGTAGCTTTGCAACCTCTCTCAGAAAGGATGAAAACTTACTTAGAATAAAACACACAAGGATGGCAACTAGGCAAGTGACATTTGTGGGTAGGTGAGATGTGCAGGCATTCTGTGTGCCAGGAAATGTTAGTATTTGTTCAGTTGTTTTATGCAGCTGTAACATCAGTAAGTGCTTAACTCACTCCAAACCAAATCAGCTCAAGTGAACTCCTGATTTCTGCATGTAGCAGTTATAACAAGTTTCCTCCTCTGGTGTTTACTAGGTACAAAGTATGTGTAAGTGGGATTATTTTGTGAAAAGATGCTGACTGGTTCTTGGGAGCTGCAGTGTGCACTGTGAGAGTGAAGGTTATGTGCAAGTGTTTTCTTAGCTACAGGATTGCAACACTAGCTTTCCAGCAATGTGGTCTTAAAAACACAATTTTTATGTCTGAAATGTCATAGTTTGGGGATTCTGGTGCCAAAATTTTGTAGCATTGGAAAGATTAGACTTCTAGAAGATTTTTCTATACCTAAAAGCTTTACTGTAAGACCTATGTTATGGTTAGCAGTGGTTAGTTGCTGATGAGATGAGAAGGGAGTAAGATCCATGCACAGTCAAGGAAATGTTTGTGCCTCTAAGCAGTTTGAAAATGTAATCTTCATAACTTCTGGTTTTCTTAGCCAGTCTTCTACACTCTCTCTGCCTATTAATTTGGTTCCTCTATTTGCTCAAGAGTGTTTTCCTGCTTTAGTGATAGCTGCACAATACTTTGAAGATGTAAAGATCTGTGTTAATGCAAAGAATCTTTATTTCATAATGTTGAAATGGGATTTACATCAATTCAGACACTTTTTGATGAACAAAACATTTCTTGTAAAATCCCGTCTTCTTTGCTCATGGGTATTTACCAAATTATTTCTCTATTCCCACTGCTTTCCTGCCTCAGCTTCCTTTCACTATGCTGAATGACTTTATCACACCCTGAGATAGTCTCTGTCTGTCACACCAGAGCTCCTAGCTTTGCCTTCACCTTGGTTACTGGGATGAATGAATGACTGTTTTCCTGCAGCTAAAATTCAAAATTTGTATCCTCTTCATATTTAAATGATTTTTGGAAAGTGAGGTACCTGTCCTATGTTGACTCATGGGAATCTCTCTGATTGCATATTTATCCTTCAGTTCTTGGTATCTTCCTTTAAACTGGAATTCTTTGGAATACTGGAAGAGGGTTCTGAGGTTACAGAAGGTAAATCCAATGCTATTATTAATAACTCATGTAATCTTGGTGGGTTTTTAATCTCATAACCAACCAACCCCATCACCAAAAGGCTCCTTGGAGAGTGTCCCTTCATCTGGTACTTTGAGAGTACTGCAGATGTTGAGAGAGTAATCAAACATGTATCTAAGAGCTGCTGCATTTGGAAAACAAGATTTCAGAAAGCTAACTTTTTCATACTTTCTATGCATATTTAGTTTTATTTTCACCTGGGATTTTAGCACCACTTTAATCCGTAGTGAAACCTGCTTTAATGTGAAATGACTCTTGCTTTCAACTGGCAGGAAATTTGTTCATATTGCCTGAACATCTGTATACTGGGTTTCTGTGTAGGTAGAATCTTTGCAAGCAGAAATGAAAGAGAAGATGGATGATTACAATAAGCTCTTACTAGAAAAGGAGCGAAAACACCAAGAAATTGCAGCTCGTGATAAAGAGATAGAAAAACTGGTGGCACAGATCCAAGAGCTGAAGCTCAGTGGTGCTGAGGTCTCAAAGACTGTACACAGCTTGGAACAACAGCTGCAGAAAATGAAAAAAGTGGAAACTGAACTGAAGCAGGTAATTTTAACATCCTTATTTAAATGGGGTTGGCATTATGTGGCAGTTCATGTGACATTTGTGGGGGTTGTCAGTAGTGTTTGCAGTGCTGTCTGACACCCAGTGGTGAGTTAAACTGGTGTATTAATGGCACATATCACAGCCACAGTTCTAAATAAGCTATGGTTCTACAAATTCTAAGTCCATTATAAAGACTTACATAGTATGTACTTAGATATTACCTCTAAGACCTAAGTAAGACTCAAAGTCCTACTATGGAGGCTGCTTTTGACAGTTGTGATGTTTGCTGCTTCAGAGCTGCTCTTGTGCTTGTCTGGAAGTCTCTGAGAAGGTAGTGTTACTGAATATCAAACATTGAGGGTTTTCAGTAAGTACCTGTGTTTAAAATCAAATTATTTTAATCTGTAGCCCTTCTTGCTCTGTGTCTGAAGCCAGATTTGTTTGCCATAGTCCAAAACTTCTAGCTCTCTTTTACTGCTACAGAGTTAATCACAGCCTATAGTTAAGAATTACATTCCGCTTAGCAAAAGTTACCAAACATCTGAGTAAATTTTTCTTCCATCTGAATTGAAATGTTCAGTGTCCTCCCAATAATTTTCCTTGGTTGAGTACTGTTGAAAGCTTTGTGGAGATTTCATTGTGTGCAGTCACATAGGAGGTTATAAGAAGATGGAGTCAGACCAGAAGATACAAATGAAAGGATGAGAAGATGTGTGTGAAAACAAGGGAAATTCCAATGAAATGGAAGGGGGAAGTGGTCACACTGAGGGCAGCCACTCCTTAAAGGAAGCTCAGAGTGGCAGTGGTGTCTCTGACTGGGAGATATGAGAATTGCCTGAGCAGAGCCACCTTGGTTGAGCTTTGAGTCAGAGAACTCTAAAAACCTTTCCAAGCTTAACTTTTTCTGTGGTTTTATCCAAACATATAAAAGCCATGCCCATTTAATTTCTGTCTGCCTTGGACTGGGTGGAGACTGTGGTGCTGCTTGCTGTTAAACAGGCTTTCTTTATCCATGTGAATTCAGAATATTCTTTTGGTTGTGTGAATGTCCCCATCAATTGGTGTTTTGTAAATATCTTAAATAAGCCAAACTCAGAAACTCTTAAGTTTGGTTTTTCTTGTTTTTCCCCCCAGAAACTAATTCATCCAATCTAAACAAGGTTGTACTATTCAGTTTGCCACCTGAAAGCATTGTAATAACTTGTCTTGAAGTGATTTTGTGCAGTAAATAAGTTTCAATGGAGCTCTAAGAACCATTACGTGCCATGGCATTTTTCTGTAAAAGTACACTTGATGTGAATGGTAACTGCAGACTTTTACTGTCCCCCAAATTCCAACCTATGGAAAATGCATATATTGCAAGTGATGGAAAAATAAGAAATAGTTCTGGAAATGAAATGTCTTGAATATAGAACAGTTTGTGAGGAATACTGGGTGAAGTCACAAGTAATGGATTGATTTGCCCAGCTGATGTGCATGGAGCAGATCTTTGTTCTGTCCTGCTCCAATTCCTTTCAGTGGCTCAGGTTGCTGATATGGAGCACTGAAGTTCCTGGATTTGTCTTGGGAATTGTTCATGCTTTTGCTTGAGATCTGAAAAGTGGGGCTGATTTAGGCAGCCTGCTCTCCTGTGCATTTTGGGATTCATATTAGACTACATGTGAAGGACAGCCCAGGAAGTTTTACAGTGTAGGTGTATATCAAGCCCTAATTTTTGCCTAGTTTGCCACTTGATTTTGCTGGGTTTCTATAGCACCTCAGGACATGGCAGCTGGAGAAGGCCAGGAGGAGCTGAATTCCTGTGTGCAGAGCTCTACTGGCACTGCACACTTGCAGCTTTGCTGTCCAGGAAAGGCAGGGACACTGGAGCTAAGGCAGCCCACTTCTGCAGTAGTCTGGGTTGTTGCTGAAGGGTTCTGGTCAGTGATCAGTGTGGTTTGGGTAACATTTTTAGTTGATAAAAAACAAAACAAAAAAGGCTCTGCTGTTGCTTGGGATTTGGTTTGGTTTTATGTGTATTCTTTCCTGAGGGGCTGGTTGATACCACAGGTTTCATGCAAAGGCAAGAAAAATTTTTGGTATTCCCTTACCTTTTGATACTGTAATATTCTAATATAGCATTAATTTTGCAATTCATTTTTACTTCTTTTAATTGCTACTACTTTCTCTTTACAAATACTACTTTCTCTTTACAATCAGAAGATGCTGGCCATGTGCTCTGAATCTTAGATCTCTTGAACTGGAGAAAAGATGGTTAAATTTATATATTATTTTTTAGAAATCATACAGTCAGTCTAAAATAGCCTGTTAAGGATCTGTGCATTAAACTATGGGCAGAGTAAATGTTGAACAGCAGAGGCAATTACTGCCTTTGGTTTCCTGTCAAGCTTTCCTTTACTGTATTTAGTACAGATATGTATGCTTATTGTTTGGACAATTCCCAAGTGAATCTTTCCTCCTTGGGCTGACCCAGCTCCTGAGAAGGACTGTGAGAGGAGGAGGATCAAAAACCAATTTTTTTTTTTTTTTTAATAAAATAAGCTATGGTAGCTTGGCAGATCACAGGTTGGAGAAACTTAGTGCTGCTTTATCACATTCTGACTGAACTTGATGTATTTGTGAGTAGGTTTTTATCTACCCAGAACTCTTAATTTCTTAAATGGTGTCCATCTATCAAATTATATGGTATCATAATAAATTTGGAAATGGCTACAAGAACGAGATGTTACGTTCTTAAACATATAAAATGCTGTGTAACTGAGAAAGTAGAGTTTATCACTGAATGCTAAATTTTCAGAAGTTGTTAAAACTTGGATTACAAAAAATAAAGGGGTAAAAACTTAAATGAGCTAAACCAGTTGTTTTGAATTCCTGTTTCTTAATAGGCCACTGGGATTATTTTGTACTGGGTGTGTCAGGGTCGAAATGATTCAGCAGGATTGTTCTGGTTAAGTAGGTTTGTACATTGACAGCAATAAATTCTAACATTAAAAAATGATTTTTCAGGATAAAGAGGCATTGCAGCAGCAGCAGTACAATAACCTGATCCAGATCTCTGCCCTGCAGTCTAAACTGGATGAAGCAAGGCACCGAGTGCCAGTGGATGGCAGCTCTGCCCCAGTGCTGAAGGAGCAGCTGCAGGCAGAGCAGGAAGCACTTCAGGCCAAGGAGAGAGAGGTGAGAGCTTTGGGAGAATTCTACAGACTTGGAGTTGCTTTGGCCTCAGCTAACTTTCCTTTTTCTTGCCTTGGTCTGTGTCCATCTCCCTTCTGGAAACAGTCTTGTGATGATTCACATATCTCTGAGACTGACTGGTGTTAGTTGTAAACTGGTTTTTCTTTCCTTCCAAAGGTGAAGTAGGTAGATAAGTTTTTGTTTGAGAGTGAGAGAGAATTCTTTTAAGACCAGAAAAGACAATTACCCATAATGGTATCATTTAACCTGTGTTGAGAGAATGTTTGTGGTGAGTTTTTGTATTGAGCTAAGAAGAAACAGAGAAATTCCTCACAATATCTGCAACTCTTACTGGATTTACATATATAAATGTTTACATAACATATAGTATAACCTATATGTTTATACTATTATAATATCTGTGATATAGAAACATAGTCCAGTGAAGAAGAAAAACAGGAGTGATCCTTTAGACAATTCTACACCATCCTTTCAAGAGCAGTATAAGATAATAAAAATTAATTTCTTAAAGATGGAATTTCCTTTTCTGTTACGAAATCTGATTTCAACAATCATAATTCCCAAAGCCACTATACCTTTCTACCCAAGGCATCTTAAGGCAAGAGATGATAAAAACAGTGGATGGCAGCATCACACTGCAGAGAAAAGTGTGGTTATTGAATCATCTCTTTGCTGTCTGTTATTGGGATTGGCACTGCAAGGCTCATTTCTGACTTCTGGGAGGACAAGGATGGTGCTTATATTGACTGCTTGCCATTGTTGCACACCAAATTCTAATGTCTCATATTGCTACATCAAATTATATCAGTCAAGCCTTGATCACTCAAAAGACAGATCATTGGATCTTTTGTGAGCAGGCAGATTTTCTTAAAAAAGAAAACAGAAGTCCACCTTTGCAGTGCTTTGGTTTTGCAGATGAGCTGGAACACAAGCTTCTTACTCTCTTTTTATGTCTCAGGTGTTTTATTAATGCAGGTTGATTAGAGTTTAAATAATTGAATTTGCTGAAGTTACTTCTTGTCATTAAATAATATGATGAATGAAGTTTTATCTTGGAGAGCTTAATTGAAATAACTATGCAATTTTTTTTTTAGATTGCAAGCTTGCTAGACCAAGTAGAACAATATAAAGAGAACTTGAACAAGAAAGATGAGGAGATAGTGCAGCTGAACTTGCAGTTAGAGATACAAAAAAACTTTAGCACTTCCAACATCATCCAGCTTCAGGCAGAGAATGCACACTTGCAGGTAGGTTCCTCTAGGTTTAGTGTGCTGCCTAAAATGTCAGAGACCTGCTTTCTTGAATGCTGAGGTCTTCATTTCACATTATAAACAGATATTTGGGTTGTTTCTCTTGGCATCCAAATGTTGCATTACCTTCACAAGACTAATGCTGGCTATCATAGAACCAAAGCCTCTCAGTATTCTAGATTTATGCTTGTAGCATTATCTTCTACTGTGATTTGATTTAAATCAAAAACTGAGGTTATTTTCTGGGTTGGGGCAGTCTGATGCAGTGGTGCAAACCCAAAGAAGCGATAGTTGTGTTCCCAAGCTCTTCACCATTATAGTAAATAGTAAAGAGGAGAATGTTTAAATAAAGCCCCTAGTTCTGCTCTGCCATTAGGTTGAGAGAGAAAGTCAGTCCTTTCTAATGAGATTTTTGTTTTTTTCTCATCAGGAGGATCTAACAAAACTTCACGTGAAGCAAAGCCAGGACCTGGGTATTAGTGATTCCTCAGCTTTGTCACTCCCACAAGCACTGCTTGAAGAAAAGAATCAAGAAATTGATCACTTGAATGACCAGATAAAGAGACTTCAGCATGAGTTACAGAATGCTCTGGAGAATAAAGTAAGATGTTTACTATATGTTCATTGCTTGGTTTTTACAGGAAGCAAGGTGGGCAGATTTTCATTGTAAATGAAATCTGTTTGATAATTCTCTTTGACAAGTAGAGATTATTTTGAGAAGTCACCAGCTGAAATGTGTGGTTCTTCCTGCTGTTAAATGTGTGATTTAATGCTGTGTGATGAAGAAGAGGAGTATAAACTCCATGTGCAATAATAATTGCCTACATACAGTAATACTCAGTCCTTATCCTTTTGCTTAGGTTGCAGTAGACCAAAACCCTGAAATTGAAGAACTCAGATCAGTGGTGGAGCACCTTCGCCTCGACCAGGAGAGGCTGCGTAAGGACAGGGATGAAGAGGTGGAGCAACTCCATGGGGTAATTGAGAAGCTTCAAAAGGAGCTGGCACAATTTGGACCAGTATGTCATGAAGACAGTGACAACCAAGTTTATTTCTATGAAGCTGCATTGGAGAAGTCAGTGGAAAACCTTGAGAATGAGTTGAAGAAGGGTCTGGTAGCTTGCCAAGGTGATGCTGATCCAAACAGAAGAAACACATCAGTACTCTCCCAAGTGAGGGAACTTCAGGAGGAATTGGAGCTTGTCTCAGCTTCTAAAGAATCTCTGCAGCAGCAACTGGAAGAAAAGGAATTGCAGCTCAAAACAGAAGTGGAAATTTTGGAGAAAAAATGCCAAGAGTTGCAAGAGTCATCAGAGCAGTCTCTTGCAGAGCTCACCTCCCTGAGAGCCCAGCACCAGACACTTCAGGAAGAATACAGCCTTTCCCAAACTCATTTGTCTCAGAGAGAGGCTGAGGCAAAGATGACTGCATCTCGAGTTCAAGAACTTGAGGATAAGGTGAGAGAAAGGGAAGCAAATATTCTAGAGAAAGAGATGCAAATTAAGGCAATGGCAGATCAAAGAGAAGCTGACACAACTGAGCTGCAGTACTTAACAGAAAAGACAGCAGAACTCCAAACAGAGCTGGAAAAGAGAGGTGCAAGTCAGGCACAAGATGTTTACAGTCTTCAATTAGAGGTTTCTAGACTTGATTCTGAGGTGCAAGCACTGAATCAGAAAGAAGCAACTTATCTGAGAGAAATCAAGGAACTGCAAGGGAGCACTGCAAAACTGAAAGGTGAAATCAAGGTCCAACTGAAAGAGCTGGAAGCCTTACGATTGGAAAGAGCTGGAATTCTTTCACAGCTGGAGTCTTGCAAGCTGGGGGAGCAAGTAGGTCATGAAGAGACTCAATTTCTCAAGCCCTTCTGCCAGAGTAAAAGAAAAGATGGAATGCAGAAATTAGAAGCAAATACTGATCAGTCATTTGGAGTATTGGCTTCCCCTACTGCTAAACTGGTACATGATTTGATTTTTAATGGTTTTGTTTGTTGTGGAGATTTTTTTAGAATAATCTAGATTAACAGATTAAATATATTTTCCCCATTTTCCTCTTATTTTGCCTGTGAGAGTAGTTAGGAGGTGATATCCCTTTTTTCTTTCTACCTGTGAACTCTTCCCAGCTTTTTTTTTTTCTTCCTGATGTGTTGAGGTTGGGCATCTACAAGCCAAGCAATGAGCCCACCATGAGCTACCAAGACTGTTTGCCATTCTTCATGGCTGTATTGAAGAGCTACTTGAAAACACTTTGTGTCTCCTTTTCTTTTCAGAAATTCTTACTTATTGTGACTCCTTCTTGTAATTATTCTGAATCTTTTCTAGAGCCATTTGCTGCAAGTAACCTAATCTTCTTAAATTCTTATTAAATCACTTAATTTTAGAAAGCAGTAGGACCCAGGTGACCCTTTTTTCAGAGACCTGTAGAAATCTGTCCTACACCAAATTACTGTCTTTAAAGGCTGGCTTGCAGAGGTGATGAGTGCTAGTTAAGAGGGCTTATATGAAGAATTTGAGTATACAGGAAAGGAAAAACATTCACTGTCAAGCTTATGTGGATTTTCGGGGCCCTGCTTGGCAGTATGTTATAATAATCATCCAAGGTAGATGACTTATTTAAAGAAATGACAGGATAATTGCTGTGTGTGACATCTTAATTTTTAAAGCAGAAATTAAGAGTGAAGCTATGCAAAACATGTGATCATTCCTGGTGTTTATATTTTTATTTGCCTGGAATTTCAAATTTGGAGCAGTGCCATCAGTGCCTGGGTGACACTGTACATGCAGGGTCTGCCCCAGAAATCTCTCAGGGAAAGGAAATAGGTGGGAAAAGTGTTAAATGACCCGTGCAGACCATGGAATGTGTCTGTACAAGGCAGCAGGCTTCCAGTCCAGTGGCTACAGGATCATGTTGTTTATACATGTAGGCATTGTCAGCCCCCTGTTTAAAAAACAGGAATAGTTTAGGATCCAGTGAAGAGAGAATTGGTGACATTTTGAAGGCTATCAGGGAATGCTGGCATGGTGGGGGCAGTTAAATGATTTAAAAATTGCTTTTCAAGTAGGAACTCGGACTCTGAAATGTTTTAATTGATGTTTATATGTCAGTATATGTATTTCCATGTTTAAGTGCTAGTATTTTTTAAGTAGGCTGAGGAGGGATAGTTATCAAAATTGGAGAATATGTTGAGTGAAAGTAAATAAGCTACCATATCTTCAAGCATTCATTACAATAGACTTTTTTCTATGGATCTAGCTCATTCTAGTACTAGAAAAAGTATAAGACAGAGTTCTTAAAGGAGCAAAGAAGTTGTTTCTCCTACAGTTATGCTTAGGTTCTAAAGTGGAAATAATGTGAAAATTAGGAAATGTATTAAAATGAAAGCTGGAGGAGCAGCAAAATGAGTAAAGTACTGGCAACCAACACTAGGCTTAAAACAGATGATTAAGAGGGATGATTACCACAAAAGGATTAAGGTAATGGTCTGACATGAGAGGGATAACCATTATTCACTGTATGTGACAAGCTGACAGGTATAGAGAATGAAATGAAATTTCCATACTGACAGATTTAAAATAAACTAAAATATCTTCTCAAATAGTGCATTAATTAGACTCAGTCACAGAATCAGAGGTTAAAAGAGTAATTTTACCTTAAAATTCCTTAGAAAAAATGATTGAAGGAAAAACCAGTCAATTCTAAAAGATCTTTAAGTGCATGTTTCTCAGTTTGTAAAATCATGCTCAAATTCCATTAAACAATTAACATGTGTTATTTCATTATAGGAAAAAGATGAAGTTGTGTTTGACTTGACAATTCACAGTAAAAATCCAAAACCACAGATTAAGCAATCACAAGAAAGTATCTTGTGCCAGGAGTTGGATATGATCCACAGCTCTGAAGGGGATCAAGATTTGGAAAAGCATTGCCAGCAAATTTTGGAAATTCATCAAACCCCTGATTCACCAAAACATGATTTGAGCATAGACAAAAAGACTCCAAAAAATTTCCAGAATTTAATTGCAAGTATGTCTTCGTGGGGCTCACCTGAGATCATGAGAAAACAAGATACAAGCATGGAACTTCAACCAGTGCTTCACCTGACACCCTTCTCAGAAGCTGAAAACACAGATTTTCCAATTCTGCGCACAAGGTCATCCCTGCAAGGGGATAATTCCATATCCCTGGGATATTCTAACCTGGATGAACATGGCAGTGGGGATGCAGCAGTGGGAGTAGATAGAAAATCTCCAGCTTTCTCTGGAAGTACCTATTCTGTTGATGATGATGAAGATATGGAGAAGTTTCTGGTAAGTGATATTTCATGTCTGATTTAGTTCTTATTAAACAAGACTGCTCAGCCCTGTTCTCCTGGGATCATTGAGGGGCCAAGGGCTCCAAGTAGTAGAAACCTACACACTGCTGGGAGTAGGTCCAGTGGAATTCTGGACATACAATTATTAGTTCCTCTCTTACTGTGATGACAACTGATAAATTTGTGATAACACTTAATGTGTCAGTAATTGAGGTAAACCTTTGCTACCACAGTAGTGAGTATACTGTAGCAGCTCCCCACTTCTTCAACAGTCTGTTGTTGAGTGTTAGAAGAGACTCTTTCAGAACTGGAGAACAGAGGCTTTTCTTTTTAATGGCAATATTTTATGTATTGTACACATATACATTATCTATATTCTGTAATTTCACAGGAAGATAGTCTGTAACTAAGAAAATTTATCTTTGGCTGTATATTTCTGTGGTCTTGCTTCGATGGGTAATTAAATATAAATACATGTATCTTAAGAATATTAAAAGAGGGAAAAATTGAGATGGAATGGCTTCCAGAGAGCACCAGTGTTGCATTAATCATGGTATTTGCCACCTCTAACACTTGGATCAAGTGGCCATTTGCTAAAATCCACACTAGTAAGAAAGTTGCCATAAATGCAGAACCAAGAGCTACATTCAGACAGCCAAAGTAACATGAAAAATTTATTCTCCAGCAGATGAGAGAAGCTGATAATCTGACTTTAACCCCTTCTGATTTACAAGATGATGAAAGATCAAGCGCATCTGTGATGAGTGATGAATGTGGCAGCAGTAAGTTGAACTTTGTAGATTCCTTTTACCTTTTGTTAACTTCAGTATTAAAACATGTTTCTCTTTTCTCCCGTTTTCTTTTACTGTGGGTCTTTTATTGGAAAGCTGTGCTAATCTTAGGCAGGTGGTTCTTTCTTTAGAAACATGCATATATGTATATATATAATATATGTATGTTTATTGTGCCTGCTTTTACCTTTTCATCTCCATACAGGACAGAGACAAGGGGTTTGAGTGCTGACTTAACTACAACACTTTCTCTGGTTCTAAAGGCAACTTACTCATTTTTAACTTAAGTTAATTGAGATCTCAACCAACCAACTCCATCTGACCCTGCATTCATACAAGCAGAAGAAATCATGGTTATTTTGCAAGTGATTGTTCTAATTTCAAGTTCTTTCCATATTTATAACACTTTGTGGGGATGGGGGTTGTCTCTTCTTTCAGATACCAGCTCAAATTTGGCAGCTAGTCTAAAGCAGGAGCTACAAACATCAGATCACCTAGATGCCAATGTCATGGCTTATCTGCGATACCGGACAATGATTCCTGATATTATGGAATCCATGAAAGAAAAGGAAATACTTTCACCACAGATGAAGGTAATGTATCATTAATAGGAGCACGTCAGCAAATTAAAACTGGACAGCAAAAATTAAATGGTGATACAAAATAGCTGCTACATTTACACTGAAAAGTGTTCTGTAATGGTTTAAACTTCAGGTTGATTATGGTTCTTGTCCTTGCATCTCCTGTGACAACATCACTGACATTAGCTTGTACTTGCTAGAATTGAATTAGTTTTTCTAGGACAGCACTTGTGCTGTTTCTGAATGTGGGGATGCATGGGCTGCTTATTCTGCTTTATGGGTTTGCCTTGGAGACTTCACAGAAAGTTTTTTCAGAAGCAGCCATAGCTGGCTGACATCATGCTCCCCTGCCTGTTCTTGTCATCCTCATGTGATGGATGTGATGTGATGGAGAGCTGTGGAAACACCATTGCAAGGTGTGCAGGGATAGGTCAGAGCCAGTTCAAGCAACATGAGGAATATAGAGAAGACTGAGAAGTGAGTTCTCACTCTTGTCAGTAAGGAAAGTTGAAGAAAGTATATGCCTAGAACTCTTTGGTTTGCTGAGCAAGCTCTCAGCCATTCCAAAAATTCCAGCTACAGAAAGGGAGAAATTCTCATCTATGAGAGAATACAGTAGGTTACAGTGAGTTCTCAGGTAATAAACTAGAAGAAATACCCTTCCTACAAAGTGAATGCTGCCTCATAATATGGTTAGCAGGTTCCTTCAGCTTGCCCAGCACAATGAGGAGGACTTGTGTAAGGGGAAGGTAAGCCTGAATTCAAACTCACTCAAGATGACTGGCACAGCTAACTCACAAGATGAAGGAGACTGAGCCTTTATCACTGCTCCAGTCAGAAGGAAAGTCCTTCCCCCATCTTACTAAGAGACATGATGCTCTAGGTTTGGAGAAGGAAGAACACGTGGAGTAACTGATGTGATCCAGGAAAAGCCAAATATGCAAAGCTGATGAAACCATCTGCCAGCATTACAACCAGTGCTACCAGAAAAGTACATCAGGTGTTGGTAGTTGGAGATTCCTTACTGAGAGGTGCTGAAGCACCCTCTTGCCATCCAGATACTTTCTCTAGAGAAGTTTGTTGCTTACCAGCAGCCTGTATTTGTGGTATCATTGAGGCTGCCAAGCTGAGTGAGCCCTACAGACCTGTGTAGGGTCTAACAGCACTGTAACAGGACAGTTCAAAGGTTTGGGACCGTGGGTGATAATCTATCTTCCCAGTCAGAGGAAGGGGACCAGAATAGAGGTGAATCCCTGGCTGTGCAGCTGGTGCAGTACTCAGGGTTTTCATTTTTATTATCATGGATTTACCTTTGAGAAGCCAGAAGTGTTGAGAGTTCATGGAATTCACCTGACCAAGTGGGACAAGAATGTCTCCACCAATAAGCTGGCCAAACCTGTAAGGAAAGCTATAAATTAGATGAGGGAGGGACTGGAGGAATGAAGTCCCTCCTATTACAAGAGAAGATCAGATTCAAGACCACCAGAGGATTCTGGACATAGGTAAGTCCATGGGGCCCAAAGACATGAATCCCAGGGTCCTGAGGAAATTTTGCAGTTGCAACTGCCAAGCCACTCTCCATCATGTTTGAAAAGTCAGGGCAGTCAGATAAAGTCCCCAGTGACTAGAGAAAAGGAAAACATAGCACCCATTTTTTAAAAAGCTTAATAACAAGCACCTTGGAAATTACTGCTCTTTCAGCCTCACCTCATTGCCCAGTAAGATCCTAAAATGGATTGAACATAAGTACAAAACTTCTTGTGATGAGACACTGGCACAGAGAGGTGGAGGATCCCTAGAAGTCCATCCCAGAATCCATTCAAAAAGAGATGGGGCTTTGTGCAACCTGAAATAATAGAAAATGTTCCCCACGCCTGTCACAGCAGAGTTGGACTAGATATGGTCTTGAAAGGTCCCTACCAACTGAAAACCATTCTGTGATTTTGTGTCCCAAAAATTCTGTGTCAGACTTCATGGAAGAGGTGGATTTTATTTTACCCTAAGAAACAGATTTTTTTTTTTTTAGTTTCTTTTGTGGAGCATCAATATAGACCTTACTGGCTGTAAGATCTGAGTGCATATTCCAGTACTGAATGTTTAGTTTGAACACTTTACTGTGCTTTTGATGTTAATGTTTACTAAAGGTTTTCATTGATTATTGGAGTAATCACTGTTTTGATTCCAGTGGCAGAAAAGCAACTCAAGTTTGTTCAAAAGTAATTTTAAAAAAGTGCAAGGGAAGAATGTCAAGAGTTAAATAGAAGTACTCCGTGTTGTTGTTAAAGTGCATAGCAATGAGGAACAGCTCCACATGGGGGCTGGGATATTTCTGATGAGATGTGTGTAAGAAAAGGATTTAAATCTCCAGTGATTTTCCTTGAAAAGAGGCCAGGAAACATCTGTGCATGATGTAATAGTTTGTGAACAGGGAATTTATTTACAAGATACTATTTGGCCTGACAATGTCAGAGGAAACAATTTCCACTGTGTAAGTTATTAAAACTGGTTATTTTGGGAGCTGATAGTTGTACATAATTTGCTAAATTAAGCCAAGGTTGTCTTAATACATAATTCAGTTTTTTGGCATCACTGGGGTTTAGTAACATAGTTTATGCCTTGATAGAATTTAATTTATTCTGAGGAAAGTTAGCTAAATGGTTCAGAAACAAAGATAAAGTACAGCCCTTTGGCATAAATAATAATTTATGCTTAATTGCATCTTAGTTTGTTGATACAGACATCTTTCTTTTGTTGTCTAGAGCTATCCCATCCTACTCTTACACTGCCTGTTTCCTAACATTATCTTTTTGGGGTTTTTTTTCTTCTCAGACTGTGCTGAAGATGGTTTATGAGGAGAGCTGCAAAATATTGGCTTTGTCAGAGCATCCCTTTGGTTTTAGGGAGCTGAAAAACATCCCCCAGACCCAAGTGGCAATGGAGGGCTGGCAGAAGGAAGGATTATCCCTGCTGGATGCTATCCAGTCACTGAAGGATTACCTCAGCAAGGTGGCAGATAGAGGAGACAAGGTATGGCTAGAAAATACCCTTTAAAGCATGTTGTATACTTACATAAATGTGTAATATATATAATATATATAATATACTATGAGGCTTGTGTTTGTGTATATATATGTTTAAGGACTAAGGGACAGTACTCTTCAAACACTTCTAAATATGCTTAAATTAACAGATATACTTTTATGGTATGAAAGGTGCTGGGTTAGAGGCTGAGAGAGATGGCATTTTAAAAATATATATTTTAACAGGAAACATCAGGTGTTGCTGCTGACTGGAGAGGAGAACTTCTGCAAGCAGTACAGAGTGTGTTTGAGAAGGAGAGAAATGTCATGCAGATTGAATTGAAGTCTCATTTCTCCAATCCTACATGTGGGGATGCAAGTTCATTAGGGGAAAAACTGGAGTATATCATGAAACAACAAGTATGAAAACCTCTTAAAGTGTGCTGCTTATAAATAATTTCTTTTTTCTCTTTTATTTCTAATTTTTTTTTCAGTTTTATTCTTCTGTTGTTAAATCTTGTGTGTTAATGCAGATGGCATGGGATCAGTAGCTTTTATAGTTTCTGTAGTGGTAGCATTTTTCTTGAACCATGTGTACATGGTGTTACAAAGCCTAATGATTATTTTAGCTGGCATCAAGAAAGACACTGATAGTGAACAGGAAATACTTGGTTGAATTCTTCCACTCCTTCACATTTGTCTAGAATTCCACAGACCTCTCTTGCAAAGGGTATATATTGAACTAACTCTGAATCTGGGGGCTTTTTGCCAATAATATTTAGTTTCTAGGTTGTAGTAATTGTTATGTATAAACTTGAGTTTCTTTTTTACATAGTGTTAACATTTTGCATTAATGTGAAGCACGAACTTAGTAATTTGAGTGCTTCTGTACAAAACTCGTACTGCAAGAGTTTCCTTAGTATTTATCCTTGCAGAAGATATGGAAATAGCCTTGTAGTTTGAATAGGGCTTGATTTGTTTCAGGAGGAGCAGAGGCAGATGGTTGTGGAGCACCTCTTCTCCTCGGACCGGAATAGCCTGCTCTCAGAAATCCAGGACCTCCGAGCTCAGCTCCGCATGACACATCTCCAGAACCAGGAGAAGCTCCAGCAGCTGCAGGAAACCCTCACCAAGGCTGAGGATCATGGCAACAAACAGGAGCACCAGCTCCGGAGGAAAGGTAATTCTTACTGTCTCTGTCAGTTCTTTCTGTCTTCTGCAGCAGTTCATTTCTGCCTCAAAGGTAAAAGGCACAAAAAGGTGTATTGCAAAGGAGTGGATGCTGTACAGTTCCTCACTTTTACTGAATGCACTCAGGTTGCCTATGATGTTAGCAGTTCTTTCTCATATCAGTAGTTAAGACAAATCTATGAAAAGGAAAGATAAACTGTAAAATAACCCAGAGCAGCAGAACTGAAACAGTGTATACATGGAAAAAACCCAGCACAGACAGTAAAACCTCTGTTTGTTTGCAGAGAATTGTTTATCTGTATATTTGCTAGTATAGAATCACAGAATCATTGAGGTTGGATAAGACCTTTAAGACTGGAGTCTCACCATAAACAGTGCCAAGCCCACTGCTAAACCATGTTCCTGACTAAATAAGCAAGCCTTGGTTTTCACAGCAGGTTCCCTTTATGTAATAAAGAAACAAGTGCAAGTGACCTTGGTCAAAAATAAACATCTCTCTTCAAAGCAAAACACTGCTTTTTCCTTCTTTTTGTTTTTCTATCACTATCATTCAAGATTCAGCCATTTAACAGCACATGCACTAGTCCAATAGAGAGTTTTCTGGAAATCTAAAAGTTCACTGCTAATTTTATTTGCATAATACTGTAGACATAGGTACATTAATTATTTTTAAGTACTTATCAAACAGGAACCTCCAAATTTAGGGAGAGTTGTTTTCACTTAACTCACTGGCCTGAAGAGAGCTGGCAAAACAGGTTCCTATATAGTGATTCCTGTCATAAAATGTTTATGTAAGTGGGTAAGTTTGTTTAATGAGGTTTAAAATCCATTAGTGATAATACAGAATATCACAATGATAGAATCATAGTATTTGAGCATCTTTCTGCTGATTCCTCTCATGTTTGAAAAGAGATTAATTCTTCAGACAAGAACACTTCAATACAGCTGATTTTTCCTAATTTGAATTAGTGTGATAACATATTGTCAAGGTCTCTGTAGTACAAATAACTGTTACAGTGTTTTCTTATCCTAGTTGAATTATTGGAATATAAGCTTCAGCAGGAAAAATCTATTGTAAATGACTTGCACAGCACCCTCTCTGAGGAGCAGAAAAGAGCCTCTGAAACATGTGATCTCCTGAATCAAGAAAAGGCATCCCTGAAATCAGAGCTTTCTGGAAGTAAGCGAGAGAATGAAAGGTTGCAGAAATCCCTGGAAGAGCTTCAGAGGGAAATAAATCATTTACGGTGAGAAGTAGATTTATTCATTTACTTGATTTATCAGCAGGTCTGAAAGAGCTTTATGCTAAATGGATCCATAAAGGGCTTAGCACTTGGAAACACAGGGAGGAAAACTAGGGTCCCTCACTTTTAAGGGTTATGTTTTCTTTACTAAATTATGTCATCTTTGGTATGTTCCTTTCCCACTCCCTTCTTAGTGTATGCCAATATTTTGCTTTCCTCTTGCAGGACAACAGCTTTGCTCTGCCAGGATAAATAACCTATCTCTTAGTTGTTACTAAATCGAGGAATTCTAGCTTGGCTTGCAGGGAGGTAAATGTTTTCAGATGCTAACTAGCTGTGACTTGAAAACTGACCCTCTTTAGACAGAATTAGAAGCCACCTTAAAGAAACAAATCAATGGAGAGAAACTCAGAGAAACCAACCCAAAATGTCTTGCTTGTGATGCTGGTGAAGCATGTTCTGTTCTGAACATCAAAATGTTGTTTTGAACTTTGCAGTGTTGCATTGGAAAAAAAAGAAAAGGATTTGGAAGCTGCACTTGAAGACTTTAAGGCTGAGCAGCTGAAGGGATTTGAGCTGCGAGGTTGGCTGGAGGAACAGCAGCGTCAGCAGAGGAAAGCAGAGGATGAAAAGACAAAGGCCATGGAGGTAACGCCCAGCTCCCCTGGGGCATGACGTAAACGGGCAGGTTATTTGTGCAGTCTTCACCTCCACTGTGTTTAGTTCAGTGACTGTTAAAGCCCCCAAACCTTTTCTGAATGTGCATAGGGTCTTTTTTCCCAGAGTTAAAGCTTTCAGTTACTTTCATTAATTGCACATGCAGAAATAAACCAAGGTCGAATGCCATGTTGTTTGGTTTTTTTTCCACATCTTCTTAGTGTTTTTTCCTTTCCCATTTCCCCCTGTTGTGCACTGCCCCTTGCTGAGTAGGGACAGCCAGATTCTGCAGCTGTGTAACTGCATTCCAATTCCTTAATTCCAGAGCAGTTTTACCATGAGGATGTGAGGCATATGATCCCTGAGATTATAAAGAAAACCACCCAATGATAAATGGGTTTGGCAGAGAATAAGTGGAGCCTTTTCAATATAATATGTATTTTTGGAAGTTAACCAGAGTCGTCCTGTTCCCTTCTAAATTGAATAGAAAACAAGTGAACAGCTTTCTTTCCAAGACTGTAACAGCAATGACTCAGTGCTTGTAAAAGGCCTACAGTAAATGGAAAAGGAGGAAGATTTAACATAAACCATTTATTAAACCCCCAAACTGAACTCTCTGAAAGAACTCCAAACAATCCTACTTAAATTCCCTAAGTAAGGAAACACTGTTCTGCTTATTTCATTGTAGTCTGGCTTCTCCTGTCATCTTCCTGATAGGTGTTTGGGTTTGATTTTTGTTGGGATATTTGTTACTGCTGCATGGTTAGGAAATACTGCTACCATCCTCCTCCTTTTCAGAAACCTGCTCCTGCAAGGAGGACAGAGTGGCCAAGGCAAGCAGAAAAGTGCTTTGCCCCAAGGGTAGCTGTTGGACAGATTAGTCTGGCATTTGCAAATTTTAATTGAAGCTCCATTATGGAAAGTTTCTCCCTTTTAGCATCTGACCTGGCTTTCTAGGAGATAACATGGTGCTGGCTAGGTGAGGGTAGATCTCCCTACTAGGACAGCAGTGCCAGCTCTGTCTGCAGTGCCCTATGCTGCTCCTTCAGTTCCTGCCTTTCCTTCTGAAGAAAGGCTGGCTCCCAGAATGGACCTAGGCAAGGATTCTAAAGGGAAAGAGGGTAGATTTAGATTAGATATAAGGAAGAAATTCTTTGCTGTGAGAGTGGTGAGGCCCTGGCACCCAGATTACCCAGAGGAGCTGTGGCTGCCCCATCCCTGGAAGTGTCCAAGGCCAGGCTGGACAGGGCTTGGAGCAACCTGGGGTAGTGGCAGTTATCCCTGCCCATGGAAAAAGGTGGGAATGAGATGAGCTTTAACATTCTTTCCAGCCCATACCATTTTGTGGTTATTTTCATCAGTCTCTACTCTGTGGTTTGAAGAGATGGGCTGCCAAGTCCTGAAGCTTTACATCCACTCTTACTGCTTAGATTTTTTGTTTCAAAACAACAGGGCTATTGCTGTTTCAGATGTTATTTATTAATAGGGCTGAGTGATGTAAAAAGTAATGATATCCTAATGAGGGTCTTACTAACTGAGGAAGAAATAACATACTGGCAGATACTTTAACATGATAATTTTTGAGTTTGTTGCTTGGTGCCATGTTGCTAAGGAGCATTTTTCTGCTGACACTTGTAAAATAAAATTAAACTTTTTAATACGTGTGCTAGTTAAGTCTCGAATATCTTTTTTGATAAAATAGGAGGTTGAAAACTGCTAAATAGCAGCCAGTCCCACAAGTGTGCTGGAATACGAATGTGTTCTCCCCCTTGTGCCCAGGAGCTGCAGGCTGCCCTGGATGTGCAGTCGGTGCAGAACTGCCAGCTGGCCGTGTCCTTGGAGCACGAGAGGACAGTCGCAGCCAACCTGCGCAAGGAGCTGCAGATCGAGCACTCCCGCTGCGAAGCCCTGCTGTCCCAGGAGCAGAGCAAACTGAGGGAGCTGCAGAAAAACCTGCATGCTGAGAAAAGCCGTTCCTCAGAGCTCCTGGATTCCTTGAATCACGAGCGTGTGTTGACAGAGCAGCTGTCGCTCAGAGTGAAGGAAGGCGCTTGTCAGCACAGGGAGTCGCTGCTGGAACAAGCCTTTGTCAGGGAGCTCCAGGCCCAGCTGGAAGAGGAGAGGGCCAGAACTATGGAGCTTGCTGCTGTTATTGAGAAAATGCACCAGAAGGCCATGGTGTCCAAAAGGCAGCTGGAGGCTGAGGTACAGATGTGCTGTGAGGAAACCCAGAAGGAGAGGGAGGTCAGTGACAGACTGCGAGCCACCCTGGAGTCTCTTCAGGCACAAAAGCAAGAGGTGATCCGTTCCTTGGAGGCCCAGAGGGAGAGAGAGGTCAAGCTGAAAGTTGACTGGGAACAACTGCAGTCACTCTTCAAGCTGCTTAAGGAGCAAGATAAGAACAGGAAAGAGGAGAGGGAGAGAGAGCGGAAACAGCAGCAACAGACAGAGCTACAGAAACAGGAGTGGCAGAAAGATCAGGAGAGACTGGTGAGAATGCTCTGCCACACAGGGATTTAACCCTCTGGATGGTGTTCTTCAATTGGAATGTTTCCTTCTGTTAAAGCATTCTGAAAAATGCATTGAATGAGCTCCTTTCCTGCTTTTCTGAAATGCAGCTGTTGTCAAGGGATCGTGTCTGGGTTTATTGTTGATGGAAGTTGATCTTTAAATTTTTGCCTGTGCTGGGAATTGCTGGTTGTTCAGAGGTAGGGATGAATATGGGTTAAATGCAGGTTTCATGTCCTTGCCCTTATGTTGAGCTAAGATCCCAGTCATGGCTTGAGACAGTATTGGTTTCACCCTGGGTTTCTCCTTGGATGGAGACAATGCCCACTCCAATTAATTAACCATTAAATGGTTTCTGGTGGCCCTGGAAAGCAGTGCTCTAAGCCTTCCCCCAAAAGTGGTCTGGCAGTTAAGGAACACCCAGCTGGATATGCTAATTAGATGTGGTGACACTTAGATAAGTGCATATATATGAGATGCAATTAACTACTACTTACTCTGTTCAAACAGCAAAACTTGGAACGGCAACACCAAAGGGATGAACAAAGAATTAAAGAACTGCAGGAAGTACTGGCAGTACTAAAGGAAAGAGAAAGAAATCCTCCAGCTCCAAACTGTCAGGAGGAACTCTTGCATACCTCAAGCAAAGATGGAAGTGCCACACAGCCTGTGACAAAAGAAACTGAAAAACCCCACTTGCAAGAGCAGCAGCAACAGCTGGAGAAGATAAGGCAGCAATTGCTCTTTGTGGCTGTGCACCTGAATGAGTTCATATATAAAACACTAGATAAGTGAGTTCATAAAATAGCACTTTGCTTTCCATCCTGCTTAACTTGTGTGAGTCATGGCCAAGAGCCCTTAGCTCTTTTAATTCTTAAAATTTAACAGAACTTGCTTATTTCTCTGTGTATTTGTAGTAATTTGTGTGCAAATATTGCATAAGTAAAGCCTCAGAACTTGAAAGGTCACATAGTGGGAAGAAGCCATTAAATGTGAGTTAACTTTCTTACAAATCAGCCTCATCCTGAAAAAGTATTTCTTCCTAACAGGACGGTTAATGATTGGTCTGCATCAAATGAAGAAGCTGTAGCCTCTTTACTGCAGACATTAAGGGAACTAAAATCAGATTTGTCTCGTCCTACATCTCAGGTAAGGAAAATATTAATGTATTTTAATGTCCAACTCTGTTTTGTTGTATTGCAGTCTCCTGCTGAGAGCATTTTTTTCCTAGATATGTAACGTGTCCAAGGATCACAGGCTTTGGGATGTGTTGCTGTAGTTTCTTTCTGCATGCAGAGACAGTTGTTTTTCACCAAAATGCCAAGTACTTTAGAAAAAGCACCATATTGGTTTGTGATCTCAGGTGGGCTGTTCTGACCCAAGTTTGCAGTATTGCAAATATCTTACACAAGCCCAGGGATTACCAAAGACCAAGCTCAGGTCTATTGATATAGACTACATAAACCCATAACTTTTAAATTCCATCTGATTCCCTGGATAACTGCAGTTTTATGTCTTTCTCTTTCAATAGACAGATCTATGACTGATAGGTGAAAAGGTTTTGGTATCTTCTGTTCACAAGTCTGATGTGTCACAAGCTGCCTTGGCATGTTGCAGCTCTCCCTGTGTCTACCTGCTTACAAATGCAGTTAATATTTTCCTTCTGTCACCTGTGCAGCCACACAGGTGGTTGCCAAATGGATCATCTCCAGTCTTGAGGAGGGACATGCAGCCTCTTCTCCAAGTTTATTGTGGTTAAGCCTTCCTCTCACAAACCTTTTGAGCTGTCAGCTGTAGACAAAACTCTCATTGGAGTAGAATTCCCTCCTTTGGGGACTGACCACACAAGAATAAAGGAACTCAAGTTTCCTGACTTAAATTTTGTTTAACAAAAAAAAAGTTTTCAGTAGAGCAATTTAAAGGCACATGTCTTTCTAGAGCTTAGGAGGAAAAACTCCACCTCAATAGCTTTTATTCTATAGGCACAAACTGTCCCTCTTTTCAGGCTTTGATTTTTTTTCTAATTTCTCCTTCCTTTAAGTTACTGAACCACATGCTCCAGAGACCAAAGGAATTTTCTGTTGTTCCTCCTTGAGTTGTAATAAATTGGGGAGTATTTGACAGGGAACCAGGCAAAATGCCACCATGGAAAATCTGTGCCAAATGGAGCTGTCTGGTCAATCAGCTGCCAAATGGTGCAGTAGAAGTCAAGGATGTAGATGAGTCATGTAGAACTCCTTCAGACACTACAGATTGTACTGAAATAAGTTCTAGGAGAAACTGGGGTCAGTTGTTTGTACTTTTCTAATGTATAGATTTTATTTCAAGGGATAAAACATCAACTGCCTTTAAAAAAAATCTTCTATTTCTTTTGGGATCTACTGCATCATGCACTGATGTAACTGACCAGTAAATTTACAGTTGATAGAAAGAGGGCTATGAAGGCAGAACTTTCATGAAGAATTGGAGCTGGAGTCCTGGGTCTCATTCCTACAAGAGATGACTTATCACAAAACTCAGTTTCACAGAACCACAGCATAGTTTGGGCTGGAAGGGGCCTTAAAGCCCATCTTGTTCCACCCTCTGCCATGGGCTGGGACACCTTCCACTAGACCAGATTGCTGCAAAGCTTGTCTAACCTGACCTTGAACACTTCCAGGGATGGGCCAGCCACAGATTCTCTGGACAAGACGACTCTCAGAATTGAATGTGTGATTTTTCAGAATTTTTCACAATATGTTTTTGTTGTATGTGCAACTTGTTTTTGCATGTACAGAGACATCTTCACTATTTCTGTGCTGCCTGTGGATGTCAAAGAAAGATCAAAGTCAGAAGGGCTTTTCATGCATTTCAGCTGCCCATTGTGCTGTTTAACACCTGAATACCATTGCTGGTTTTCAAAGTCATTTTTATGTTTTAATTTGTCATAAAGTTGAGTTATTACATAGTCTGAGATGTTTGATTGTGAAAGTAATGTGCAAAACCCATTGTGGCTCACTTCCTTTAGGTTTCTGTTTTAGATGAGATCTACAGGTGATGCTGACCCTGTTCAAGAGCTGGAAAGAGAGGCTTGGCAACGAGAGAGGAACATGCTGCAGAACATGCTGAAACAGGCAGAATCCCAGCTAGCTAAAGCCAATGCTGAAATTGAAAACAAGCCAGTGGCAGAAACTTCCAATCCTAAGGTAAAGTCGTGGGGATAGCCAGCAAAGGGGGTCTCTGGAGCTTGGAGAGCCAGCAGAGTCACAGCCAGGAGGTATCATTTCAATCTGATCTGCTGGGGGAAAAAAGGGATCTGTCAGATTATGGCATTTATCTTTCACTTGCTGCTGTAATCTTCAGGTGCTATTTTAAAAGGTTGATTTTCTAGATGAACAGTTTGATACATTATTTTAAATTAGAAACTTTCCCCATATGTACCTCATCAGAGAAATTCCTTTGGAACTTTCCCAGTGTTAGACAGGAACTTGCATCAAAAGTAATCTGCATCTTTGGGATTTCTTTCCACTCTTAAATGAGAGGGAGACTTGGATTCCTTGTCTAAGCATGAAAATGGAAAACACATATTTTTAATCCTTGCTGACTCATCTTAAAAACTTTTTCATTTTTCTGACCCTTTGATTGTAATCAAACCTGATGGGCATCTCTCCCACTATGCTTTCTGGCAAATATATATAATTTTTTAAAGCAGATAAATTTTCTTTATTAAAGAGTTAAACTGTGTTAGAGTTTTGAGTGTGACAATTTTGCTTGAAAAGATTCAGGAGATTTAATTTGACACTCCAAATCTGGGTGGGTTTTAGCAGTGTACAGCATTATTTTGGTTGCCCTTGTGTCCTCAGTCTGGACCTGAAGACACCTTGTGGCTGGGTTTTTGCAACAGTAACTGTGAAAAAATGGAAAACGTTTTTCTTTTTTTTGTTTTCTTTCTGCAGTTGCAGAGATTGTATCGAAGGTACATTCGAGCAGAGAGCTTTAGAAAGGCTCTAGTTTATCAGAAGAAATACCTCTTGCTGCTGCTGGGTGGGTTTCAGGACTGTGAGCAAGCAACTCTGTCTCTGATTGCCCGCATGGGAATCTATCCTTCCTCTGCAGACCTGCAGCTCTCCAGGTCACACTCCCGGCCTTTCACCAAGTTCAGGTGTGCAGTCAGAGCCGTCATTGCCATCTCAAGGTAAAGCAAAACACTCCCTGTCTCTTATAGGTCATGTTTTCTTGGAAACTTAAAAAAAATTTATAGTTCCTGTGGCTTATCCTACATTAATATTAAGCAGAAGCAGTCTCCAGAACTGGTTCAAGCGTGATTTGTTAGCTGAGTTTGATCTGTACTAAAGATTTGTGAACAGCATCTTTCAGATGGAAGAGGGTAGATTTAGATGGGATATTGGGAATCAATTTTTCCCTGTGAGGGTGGTGAGGCACCAGCACAGGTTGCTCAGAGAAGCTGTGGCTGCCCCCATCCCTCGGAGTGTCCAAGGCCAGGTTGGACAGGGCTTGGAGCAACCTGGGATAGTGGAAGGTGTCCCTGCCCATGGTAGGAGCATGGAACAAGATGGGCTTCTTTAAGATCCCTTCCAGCTCAAACCATTCCATAATTCTGTGAAAAAGCTACTTGAGTAGCTGCAAAATATTTAGGAACCAGTGCACAGCATTACACACTGAAGTCGTTTGGGGCTGACCCTTATCTCACTGGATAGTCTGTCTTGTATCAGCATGTGATCTGCCAGGAATGGTTTTCTCTGGAGTCCAGTAGGGTGTTTAATTTGGTGTGATTCTGTCACTGTCAAATGGGTGTTGCTAGCTGTACATGGGACAACATGCCATCTCCCAATGGCTTTAAGCCCATTCAGTTTTTAAAAAAGCATTTTTAAATGTAATAGGTGGTTATTTCTGAGCAATTTAATTGTCTAGTTAAAATGATTACTGGCAGGTTTCTGTCAGGAGATGACACAGAGTCTTTGATATGAATAGCGTAACAGCAAAGGCTGCAGGACTTCCAAATTTGTGCAGTGACCTCCAAACTCCTCCTCTCAGGTAGGAAGAGCTCTCTGGAGATTTGGAGCAGAGCCAAAACATGCAAGTCTTTTCAGCAGTTCAAAGATCATTGCAGGGTAAAATGGGATAAGCCAGCATTCTCAAGACTGAATTTGAAGAATTCTCCTGTCATTCCCACAACAATTATTGCTTATGTTGCTTAATACGTTCTACACCAACAAATAATAAAATTTAATGTATTTCTGCTTATTTTTTATGCTTATATAAATTCATTTTCTTACCAAGGTTAAAGTTTTTGGTGAAGAAGTGGAACAGAGTTGGCAGGAAGAGCACACAGGGTGAAAGCATCTCTCACAGTATAGGAGGTAACACAGGTACCTGTTTGTATAAGTGCATTGTTTTCTTCGCAATTTCTCTTCAGTGATGTGTTTCATTTAAAAACAAAACCAAAGTGGGGAAATCTGTTTGTTTTGCCACTATCCCTCTGTAGATAAGATGGATAGATGGTCTGATGCAGGTCAATACAGACTTGAGTTAGTGGATGAATACTTGAGTGTTCCTTTGAGTTACTGATGAGTGCCTTTGTAAGAATTCCAGCAAACATCTTAATGTAGCACCCAATACTGGGGAACTGTTGCCCATAATATAAAATTCCATTACTTGTGCCTTTTCAATGCTAAACAAAATTCAGATTAAATAGTGTATTTTTCTTTACCTGGTACTATGTAATTTTCACTGTTTCTAAGTTGCTGGAAATAATTTAAAAGAAAGCACCAACTTTTTACATAAACCCACTGTGGTATGATTCCTAAGAAACTTGAATCCTCAAATGCTGAACTTTCTACCTCAATACAGAATAGCATCACAATTCTGTTAAATATGGTTAAAACAAAAAAAACCACACAAACCAAAAAAAGCAGTTAGCTGTAGAAAAAGTATTTACCTGCACTTAAAACCAAACTTAAGCATGGGGTTATTTTATGTGTTTATGATAGCCTGTTCTCAGCAGTTCCTAGTGCATATCTTTAACCATTCATATTTTCCACAGCCTCTGGGGCTAGAACAGAAGTCCTGAAAGAGCAGCAGCCCCCAGCTGCTCCTGTCAGCTCTCCCCCTACCCAGGACAGGGACACAGGGCTGTGCCACAGAACCAGCTGTGCTGCAAGATTCACGAGCCTCTCCCCACGATCCTCCTCCCGCTCACACAACAGGTCAGTCTGCAAAGATGGGAGATGCTTCAAATTGTTGTCTTGGATTGTATTTTTTTAACTTTGCTGAGTGGTTTGGGGAGACAGACTGTGCTTGTCACAAACAGCCAGGTAGTTTTCTGGTTTGCATGGAATTTAGAAAAATGTTTTGGAGAGTTTGAGACCTGCAAGCACTTCCAAAAGACTTAATTCTACCCCACCCTATTGTTCTGTCATGGCATGTGTCTGTTTCTGACAGCCCTGCTAAGAAAAGTCACCTGTATGATATGGAACAGGATATTAATAAATCCCATAGCAGCTCTGTGCTCAGTTTGAGTGGATTAGTGGTGGCTCAGGTCTGATGTAGATCCTTGTTTCCAGGAACAGCTATACAGATGGAAGGGGTGGTGGTGGTTCCAGTTTTCTTTGCCAGAATTCCTGACTATAAGAATGTAACTTCTGGTATAGCATGAGAAAGAGAAAATAATTTGTTTTCTTTTGGAGATTGCATCCGTCCCCAGGTTCAGCTCCAGGAAAGTCCCTTGTGCCTCCTCAGGATCCTGAACAGTCACTCACAGAATATATCCATCGATTGGAGGTGATTCAGCAAAGGCTGCAAGGGGTGCAGCCAGGTAAGAACCACCTTCTCACCCCTCACAGCTCCTAAAGTCTGGACTGCTGTTCACAAGGTTCTTTGTACACATTGCCAATAAAGAGCATCATTTTAAAGAATAATTATCATTATTGGGGGTAACAACTAAGTCAGTCTTTGAAAGGAAACCTTTCTGAATCATATCTAAAACTACTCCATGTGTGGCATTTCTATAAGTTCATTGTAAAAGAGATAAGAATAATTTCATGTGATTTCTGCCCCCCTCCTGTTCCCAAGTCTAAACAAACAAGTGCTGCAATTTAAATGAAGCTGTGTATAGAGTTAATGTGCTTTAAAGTCAAACATAGCTGTTGTAATAGCTGGGCAGGGCTTTCTCTGCAGCACAAACTGTAATGCTTCCCTTATTTATCACTTCCTTATGTTCATAACAGATTTTTAAAAAAAGATTTGGAGGCTGGTAAATACAGCCATCTAGTTCTAAGGTTTATTAAAGAGCCCACAAAGGATTGTAGTGGCACTTAGCTTTGCTATTTAAAACAGTTCCACCTAATTTCTAGACCAAATTTACTTAGTTTAATTCATCTAATTACCTCCTCTTGTTACATGTTGGTTATAGCACAGAAACACCTTGTCCTGAGGAGGAACTTGCAAATTGTCATCACATCATCCTGAAATCCTGGAGAGTTTGGGAACTTTGACATTGTTCTCAGCAGGACCTTACCTAGAAACTTTATTACCATGACTTTGTGGGTGTGTTTGTTTTGGGTTTTTTCCCCAAATACTGCAGCTGCATGGCTGGTACAGATAGATAAACAGATTTTAGACTTGAAACTGTCAGCCTTTGCTTCATTCGAAGTGTGGAATAAGTATTCCACAGCTGGGACACCATGAACAGCACTTCTATGAAAAGTGCATATTATTTCTGTCATTTCCATGTTACCAGGATGATAATGTCCAGGCAATACAGATTGATGCTGCAATCTTTGGAACGGTGCTGTCAGCCAAGTCATTCCCCAGATCCTTATAAACTTTAGGACATCTACTCAGTGGCAAGACCTTTCCTAGCAAGGTCTAGGAAATCACCACAGGAGTGGCAGATTTGAGATGTCATTGGGGGCAAAGCAGGCCTGTAATGGAACACTGGTCCCAGGGTATGAGGGTTTGCTTTGGCAGATGTTTAGGCTCTCAAATCCTGTTTGGGATTGCTCCTAAGTGGCTCATGAAAATTGGAATTGCTTTCAGTGTAGCTCATATGAAGTGCTTTGAGGAAATAACATGCTGCTAATTGTACACTGTTGCTTCATAACACAAGCAGTTTTCTAATATTGATCTGGTTTTTTTTTAATTTAGGGCAAATGCTAGGTTCACCTCATCAGAGGAATCTAAAGAAGTGATGGGAATGCTTATGAAATCTGTTCCTGCTTCCTCTGAGTTGGTCCTCACTCGACAGAGGCACTTGCAATCTCCCATGCAACTGAATAAAGGGCAGTGCTTTTACAGCAGATTTTTATATGACTCTTTTTATTATATTTTAGTACTTTAAAAGGGACTTACTTTTCACTAAGAACAATGTTTTACATTCTCATGTGAAATTAAGTCAACAGCTGAAGTGTGCCTGCATCGCTGTATTGTAAGCTGCAAAAAGTCTGTGGTGTTTATTTTTCTATAGTGTATAGATGGATTCCTTGTAAAAAAAGTCATTAAAATGGCATTTTATTAGTGAATTCTTACATTGTGTGGTTTTTTATTTCTGCTATACATATTTATTTCTTAAGCTGTTCCTAAAATTATTTGGGTTTTAATATTTCTATAGGATCATTCCAGTTAAAGGAATAGCTCAAATACTCTCAAAAATATCAAAGATCCTTATAGCCTTGAATTTAGGGTCTGCTCTTTTGGTTTTTCAGTACATAAGTCCTCCTCAGTCTGTCCTATTTATTCTGGATGCTTTTAGCTTCATTTTTCTAGTTCAAAAGGCCCATAATTTTGTTTAACTCTACGCATTTTTGGCAAAACATACCAAACAAAACCTGTCAACTCTATCTACATCTAAGTGATCTTGCCTCTGTCTGCTATCTTGTGCTGTAGCTACCTTCAGGGGGGCAGTTCCAGATGTGTATGAAGTTGCTGGTTGGAGAAGAGTAAAGAGGTGCTCTGGTGGTACACCCATTTCCAGTCACAATGTCTCAGTGCAAAAATGAGAGATCCAAATACCATGCTGAATAAGACCTTTCTGTGATATTTCTATATTTCTTTAGAAAAGGCATAGGAAGAATTATAATACCAGAATATTTTAAATCTCTGGACATGTGAAATCTCTGTGGTGTTTAACTTTGGAACATGAGAAAAATCTCTTCTGGAGGCAAATTGTTCTGCTGCAGCCTATTAAAACATTTTTCTCTACTGGGTCTTGAGAATTATATATTTGCTTTCATCTAAGATTGTTTTATTAGTTATTTAACTGCTTTGGTCTTGGTAAACTCATTTATCTGTCAGATATCATTTGGTTCTCTGGAAAAAAATGTAGTAGAGGTAGATCTTGGCACATGTACAGATTTATTATCCCCTGACAGCTATAGGAGAACCCTTGAACTGATTGGGCATAAATTTAAGAGAGCTGCAAACAAACAATACTTGATTTGGTGTAAAAGCTTGGCAAAAGTAACTTAACTTCACCAGAGTTCCAAACCAATTTGAACTAAGTTTAAGTTGGCTCAATGACTGTGTCATATTTCTTTTAGAAATCAGGTTCTAAGAGTCCTAACACTCGATCCAGCACTGTCAGACTGCACACACTGAATGGTGCTGGTGTTCTTTTTGCTTAACATAGCACAAGTTGATCCTCTTTTGGGAACAATGCATTTCTAGAGTTCAAAACTGGCACTGAATCCAATCTGTAATAGCACTCTCACAGCTGGATGTTCCATGTTGAGTGTAAGCAGGAGGGCTGTGAGGCCAGAGGGCCTGTGCTCAGAGCTAGCCAGTCAGTACTGACACTGCAAATCCAAATTAATACCTAGTTTTAAAATCTGGCACTTCTAGATGGACAACTAAAACTACCCTTTAGTTTAAAGTTTAAAGCTTACCCTTTAAAGGACAGTTGGCACATCCTAGGGATCAGTTCTGTTTCAAGGGAATTTGGCTTTGCCTTGGCACATTTTAAAATCTATCTGCAGGGGCTGTCCCAGAATATGCAGGGGTTTGCAGTCAGAGGAGCTTTTCTGTGGCAGTCTGTGCTTCTCTGCCTACATCTCCCTTCAAGAGTCTCTTTTTGGGCAGTCCCTGTTTCCAGGAACACAGGTGGGACATGGGGGTAAGGGGCAGATGCTGCAGCCTCCTATTCAGAAAAGAAATCTGCACGTAAGTGATGCCTTGGGAGGCTACCTAGAACAGAGACTAGACAGTGTTAAAGGAATAAAGCAGGTATTTATTAAAAGGGCTTTCCAAGGATACACCTTGGGCAGTACAAGAGCCTGGTACAAGATGCACAATTGGTCATGAGTTTTCACACTTTTATAAGTTGTGGTTAATTTACATATTGGGGTTAATTGTCCAATTATAGCTCCAGATTATGCAGTCCCATCCTCCCCGATTGCTCTCCTCAATTTGCTGTTGTTTGCACTTTTTGGGACTGAAGCTGTAATGGTGTCCTTGGGCTGGAAAAGGATTGTTTTGTCAAACTGAACTGTGAAGAGAACTTGTTAACACTTATATGAAATTCAGAGTTAGATACTAATGCAGTACAGAATCTGGGAAATATGAAAGCTAAAACTTAAGGCATCAAAGGAATCCAACCCAGTGGGATCTGAGCCACAGGTACCGTGTTCCCTGTGCCTACATTCCCACCAGATCCCCGATACCCACAGTAAGCTTTCTGACGGGTAGGGGAAGCAGGAGTGTTTCTGCCCAGTGCAGGGGATGACATTTTAAGCTGCATGGTTTTCCTAGTGCTGCTGTGGTGTGTGTGCCCTCAGAAGGGCAGCCACATGGGACACACTCACCTGTGATGTGCTGACCTCAGTAAAATGTGAGTAGAGAAATTGGAAGCCCCGACATGAACTCAGTCATCCCAAACAGGAGCAGTTTTGGACAGAAGCAGCTGTCAGCAGAAGACTACTCCCCAGATTTCCCTGTTTTCTAGTTCTAGGAAAGTTGCTACTGCCAGAGCAATTTGGGTGGTCAGGACCACTGGCCAGGTCCTGGATCAGCCTTTGCCCAGCCTCTGGACGGCTGTGGGAATGCCAGAACATCAGGCCCTGCCAAACGTCCTGCTGCTCTCCACTGCCCTTCCAGAGGTGACTGGCTTTAGAAAAGACACCCTTCCTACATTTTTTATTTTTTTCTTTCATGCAGTCCCGGGCACCACTTTACACCCAGGCTCTCACAGAGGAGATGTCCGTGCCCTATCCTGTGACACGCGGTGGGGCTGGGTGGGCCCCGCGGGCTCCGGCTCGGCCACAATTCCTATTTTCCGCTGGGAGGAAGAACTGCGCAGGGAAATAAAGGGCAGTTTGGGTATTTTCAGGAAAGGGGGCGCAGCACAGCAGGTGCCAAGGGCGAGAGAAGCGAAGGGAGCCCGAGACGAGCAGCGGCCGCACGAGGAGCGGGCGGGCCGCGCCGTGGCCCCTCCCCAGCAGCGCGGCCCGTCCCGGGCTGCGGCAGCGGCTGCGCGGGGCGGCGGGGC
>JAOTQP010000362.1:4750394-4825328 GCA_026413545.1 Cichladusa arquata | reverse complement strand
AGCCCGACTCTTGGGAACATGGGCATCCACGTGACGGACTTTCACGGGTAGCTTCTCTACCCGAGTGGCAATGTCTTGCCATTCTTCAGCAGCCCAGATTGGTCTTCCTCTATGCTGCCAGTTGGCCCTTTTCCCCCTTGCAGGAGCCAAAGCCATGTGCCAACCAAACCAGGCTAGGCTAGACCGCATGGTGCCGCTTAGCGAGGCTTCTGTATTCAGCACACACAAAACAGGTTACCCAGGAACTGTTATTCCTTTTTCACCCTTTCCTCTCGATGCCCTCAGGCCTCACATTAGGTTCCAAGAGTCCTCTTGAACCTTTCTATGCTGAGAAGCTAAAAAAATTGATGCATTTTAGTTTTCTTGCCATATCTGCTGTGCTGGAAGATCAGAGGAGATTTTTTTTTTATTCTCTTCTCTATTTTGGAAGGTAATAAGAAGCTGGTTAAGAGGCTTTTGTTGAGTTGACCTAAAATATTAGCAACCATGTTAGAAAGCACTGTTATACTAGTGGAACAGTATGATTTACGATGGTTTTCATCTGTAATATGCCTTTTGCCCTCATTCTCGTTCCCCCCATCATATTCATTTTCCATCATTGTTATTCTGCTGTCCCTCCCTCCTCTTTTTTCTTTCCTGCCTTCTGGAATATAGGAGGATAAGCAAGGTATCTCATCTGAGCTGAGAGAATCCTTACACTTCTTACCTTTAGCGGTTTCTAATGAAATAATTTTGTGAGCAGTGCGGACATCCAGTTAAGAATGATGGTAATGCACTTAAAGACTTGCAGAAAAAAAGGACTAAATTTATTACTCTGTTACGTTTATCACTGTGAGGAAAAAGAAGATTCTGAACCAGGAATACTGGGATTGCTAGCTAATCAACTTCCTTTTCCATCAAAGCAGAATTTCAAACTCAGCCAGTTAGGTGGTTGAGGCTTTTATTGGCTATTTTTTTGATTTCTGCTAGTTAACCAGTGTTTAATTTAATTTTTTCCTTGTGTTTGAGTAAAAATCTTGTTATTCTTTTATATGTTGCTTTGGCAGGGAAGGTTAAAATGTGGTGAGGAACAAAAGTATGATGGCAACTTGTACATTAAGAAAATTAAAGGAAATAGTTTTTCTTCCAGGTGTTCTTGTGCAAAAATGAACTTCCCTTAAAATTATACATGCACATTTATTAAGTAAATAGACCTTTATAAAATTAGCATTGAACACTAATCTATGTTCTACCTCCCTATCCTTCCCCTAAACCTAAATTAAGCTCTGCCAATCTTGAGATCATGAAGTGGCTTTTCATTTTCCATTTGCTAGTTGAAATGTTGTTGGGGAGATTTTTTTTTTCTTTGGGATAGTTAGGTTTTTTGTAAGAAATGGACTATTCTTCTGAAATGTGATTTCATTGAGGGTAGGCTATGGCATCTCTTGGACTAAAGAAGGTGCCTGCTTGGTGGCATTTCATACAGCTGATGTACAGATGTATCATCCAGTTCTGTTACTGAAAGACAGACTTTAATATACTGTATGCAAATGGGAGGGAAAACATATCAGTCTCTCTTGATTACATGACAGTCATTTGGTTATTAAGAACCCTTGTATTTACCTTGGAATAAGTATCAAAGAATTTGACAGTTTCTTGGCACAAGGTTTGTAGCTCTCGAGGAAACATAAACTTGGTGCATTTGCCTGAGTTTTCTTGAAATGATGACTGCAGACCCAAATTCACAGATCATAGAATCATTTAGGCTGGAAAAGACCTCAGAGTTCATGGAGTCCAGCTGTTAACCCACCATGATGTGCAGTAAAATAGAGTGTATCATTTTCCTGTGCAGAGGTCTAACAGAGCAGTTCTACAATGCAGAATTCAGGGGACCAAGTTGAAACGTGTGACTGAATAATTAAAGCCTCCAAATCATCATCGTATCCTTCTGTCACTTTCTCACTGGTTTTTTATGACTTTTTGTCTTTCTCAAACTGTTTTCCCAGCAGTGTTCCACAGGACACAAAGATTTTTCTGTGGATTTTTGTTGTTGTTGTTTTCCTGTGTGGAAGCTTGTGCCTTGTAGTGGGTGTCTGCGCTTTACAATTCAGGGAAGAAAGCAGCAGCTCTTAATCTTCTATGTCTGTTGTTACCTATTAAAGGTCAAGACATTTCTGGTTGATTATCTCTGTGTACATCCCTCTAAGAACTTGAAGAGAATTCCAGCACCTGGTGAATCCAGTTGGGCCTCATCCCTCAACTAGCAGGGAGTTTTTGTTCATTGATGTCTGACAAAAATCTGCCTTTTGTAGGATTTGCTATTTATGGACATTGAAAAGATACTGATAGCTGGTGTTGTGTTATTATGAAGGTAGATGCAAATAATTTTTTTCTGGCTTTTTGTTATAATTCACTGTGGCTCTGATTTTTTTTTCTTTCTTCCTTTTTCCTACATATAGCCATATGGCATCAGAGCTGGATTGGGTTGGGGCAGAAGAGTGAAAGAGGGTGCCAATACTTCAGCTTAGCTGCAGCATGAATCCATACCCAAAATAAATTTTTTCAGCGTCTGCCTGTATCTGCACGGCTGTTCCTTCAATCTGTTGAGGATCCAGCCTCAAATGAAATGTAGGACTTGCTGATTGTAGCAGCATTTTGTCCTAGAACTTGAAATATGAAAACTCCCATAAATCATAATCAATTTGTTTGTGTCCCACAGATCTAGGATTCATCAGATATAGGGACAATACCAGCCAACTCAGCATTTTATTCAATAGTGTTTGAAAAGTTATTTGCTTATGGAGAAATGAAAACTTGTGTTGGGAGGTAGGTTGGATATAACTGGAGGGGCTTCAGCTCCATATGTACCAGCCACCTGTGTATTAAGGCAGAATTCTGTCAAAGTCCGTCATTATGAGATTTCTGTCTTACATTGTAAGGAGAATGAAATGTTGAGAAAGTGCCAGAATGTGTGGTTGCAAAGAGAGCATGTCAGACAGGTCATGTTGTGGAAGCACACAGTTTGGTAGGGTTAAGGAAAAGGCTCTGCCACCTCAAAACTTTTGTTGGCAATTATTTGTTGTCTAACAAAATTACTGAAGTTTCTCATTTCAGATATTTGTGTATAATTTTGGTATTTGGTGGGAGTTACTTCAGCTTGCAACGAGTATTCAGTTTTCAGAGATAGCAGCTCATTTCTCTTTTCACAAACAGTATTTAAAAAAATCAAATTTGAGTGTGAGTGTAGTTTCAGGTGACTGTATACACAGAAACACCAGTGAGGTCAGGATTAATTTGACTGCTGTGGGTTTGTGTATTGTATTTTTGCCATGTGTTTTTCTGCCTTGAGCAGTTTGGGAAACTGAGAAATAATATATTCTGTGGTGGTCAGATCCCGATGCATGGCTGGACATACTGGTTTGAGCAATAGCACAGGAGTCAAGGCGATGGGCACTGTTTTCCCTGTGCTCACTTTCCATCTACAGCCTCTTTGCTAGAGAGGATTTGAGTTACTTTCCATGAATAATTGAATAAACCAGTCTATTTAAAAGCATTACCTAGAGTAATCAACCAGTGTGATCGTGCTACAGATGAAGGAATGTGTTAAGGAAATGGGTATTTTTAAACAGGAAACTCTTCTGATGAACTTAGTGGTTGCATCAAATTATATTTGTGATTCTAGACTTTTCACAGTTGTGAAGCCAGGATTAGATGTATCAGCAACTATTGCCTAAATAAATGCAAAGTTGTAGTTTTCTTCAGATTTGGGTTTTAGCAGATATTGGCAGGGTTCTGATTTGATTTGATTTGATTTGATTTGATTTGATTTGATTTGATTTGATTTGATTTCCACAGGACATCAATTTATCAGTGCCTGAGACTGACCATTAGCAAGTGAGGCTCTTCCATTCCTAGCAGAAGGTGTGTTCACGTGCCCTTCAGAATATTTAGATTCTGCTAGTTAAGATAAGAACTTCAGGTGCTGGGAATACCTGTAACACAGGTGTTTGCAGAAGACAGGGCTGGCATGAAGATCTGCAAAAGGTATCACTATGGATATTGCCATTTTCCAGTGAAATTGATTTTTATTTGATTTTTACCTCATTGGTATTTACAGTGTAAGCAACTTCCAGCACAGACCTGACAAAACTACAGAATCCTTCCTTGACAGACATATTCTGTATTTGCTTGTAGCTGTGGCTTGATATTCTAATCTTAAATTACTGTTAAGATTATAAATCATAATTTAAATTATAAAATGTCTGTGTAAAAATCCTTGTATATGTTACTTTTATCCTAGCAAGTTATATGGGGCTTAAACTGTGAGATAAGTCCGTGTTGCAGAGTTGTAGCAGGCTGTGCTTAGAGGATGTTTGAGACAGGAGGAGTAGCAGAATGCTTAGTGAAACCAGAAAATGGTAGATAGTAGTCAGAAATAAATAGCCTTGTATTTTTATTTAAAATGGAAGCCATATAAATTAGATTTGACAAACTCCGTGGCTGAGTATGTACTTACAGAACTGCTGTATTGCTGCTCCTTCTTCCTGCCAGGACCAGTGTTCCCTGGACTGCATCCAGAGGGGGAAAATAAACTTAAACATCCAAAACTTGTGAACAGCTAATAACTGACAGCTTGTTCTTGTGATCATTACATGTTTTCTGTGTCCTAGTCACTGCATCTTCCATGGACCAGCTCTTGCATCAGGGCTGCCTGTACCATTTATTTGGGTTGTTTCCTTTTTGAGTTAGGGCCTTTTAGCCACTATTATGCTACAAACAGGTAGATTTTTCCTCAGTATGGAAAGAGCCTTTTCTTGGTTTTATGCACTTCTATCCACAATATTCAGCACTAATAATAACCCCCAAGATTTTTTTTTTAAGACTTTCCTTTCTTTAGTGAATATTTGTAAGTAGCGAACTGAACTGATAGATACTTTATGCTTAACCTGGAGCTGTGCTTTGCAGGGTTTCAGTCACATGTTGCTGCAGCTGGTGCAGTTTGGGAAGCCCAATAAACTGACTCATGACAAGAGGTAGCCTTGCTGTGTTCAAACAAGCAATGTTTTGACACTGCAGAATAAAGGGAGATTCTGAATCGGTATGAGATAATTCCCTGGGGTGATTGAAGGGCACTGTGGGATAGATTGATGACTCATGCAGTACTGATGCTATCAAAATTGTGTTCATCACATGAAGCAGGTTCTCAATGCCCTTTCATAAGGGAAGCTATGAGCTGCAAAATTTGAGAACTTACTTTGTGGCACCTAGAGGGTGTCGTATTTGGGGAGAATGATTGTAGTGATATTGTTACCTGATGCTGTGTAAAGAACATGGTGATTTTGGGTATGACAGTTCACTTGGTGTTAATGTTGCTGTTTTGTAATTAGTAAAAGTATCTTCAGCAAAACATGGTTCAGATTAATTTAAATAGAGATATTTCTGTAAGCACAATGCTTTTACATTGTGACCAGAAAAGGGTCACCTGCCCAACCACATCCCTCCCACTCAAACCTCCAAAAGATCCTGAGCAGCAGGTCTTAACTGAAGGCTATTGAAAGTGAGGCATAAACATAGAAATAAGCATAGAATCTGAAATTTGACAGAAGAATGTTGTGTTGATGCCTTTAAACGTTCTTTTGGTCTTTCAGTAGGTCTTACTGGATCTTGACAACGTGTTGATAACATTGCTGATTGCCAGCTCCTGCAGAAAGGGCCTTTACTTTTGTGGTGAATTTTTTTTTTTTTTTTGCTCACAACAGAGAAAGTAACAACAGGATCTTGAGGAAAACCGGCATGCAGAGTTACTGGCTTTGAAATTACTTTTTCTTTTTTCTTTCCCAACCGCAGTGACTTGGAGAATTTTTTTAGGATGTTATATTAGCCTGACATGAGTAGAATTTCTTGAGATTTCTTGAGAATTTCTTGATTTCAGTCTTACTCTTCTGGGGTATCTTGGTTTGAAAGACAGGTGTCTGCTAAGGAAAGTGGGAACCTCCCTTGGAATGGAAAATAAGATCCCTTCCATCTGAATGGTTATAACTTTGAAGTTAAGGGGCTTTCAGGCAAAGACATGGGAAAAGGAAATAGGTGAGCATGTCTTAGGACAGGAGGAAGTCGGTCTGTGTGAATAGGGAAGTTTTGAGAATATAGCTTATTGAATGGAACAAAATCTTCTGTGAATAACTCCCATTGGGGAATCCTGGAAAAAAAGAGAGTTATTGGAATTAGTGATGTGATAGTAAGAAGCTGGAAAGGTAAGAAGTCGCTATGAATGAATTGAAAAGCAGTTTAATGATATGACCTTAACAAGGGAATTATAAAATATATTAATTATATCATAATTGTAAATTATAATACTTTGATAATATTGTGGGTATTATAACACTTATTATATAATAACTATAAACTATAATTAATTACCTGGTTTAGTGTAAGGCGTGCCTGACCATAGAAGGGTATTGAAACTAGATGAGCTTTAAGGTCCCTTCTATCCAAACCATTCTCTGATTCTATAGATGTGACCACCTCCCAAATGACAGCATTTTTAGTAGATTTCTCAGGTCTGGTCCAGTTGAAGGTGCTTTATATTACTTATGTAATTGACAATCAAATACTTTTTATCTTACAGCAGCATTAGTAAAAGTAACTAACCAAGTAGCTTGGTAAGGACATTTAGAGGCAGTGCCATCAAATACATGAATACAGATATCCAAAAGATACCTGGTTTGCAAAAGATGCAGGAAGAATCCATATCCATATGCATATTTTGGGGAACAGCAATTGCAAAGATTAGGCAGAAGTAGTAAGGAAGAATAAGTGAGTTAAGGTACTGCCAGCCTGTCTCTTCCAGATCATCATTAATGGATGTATGTACTGGAGTTGGTTCACCTTTTTCCCTAACATGCTTTGTTCTTAAGCAGCCAGTTTAAAAATAATTCTTGTGTTTAGTACTTTGTTGTGATAAAGATGTATTTTACAAATAAGGTTTTAACAAACCCTACTTAATAGAAAATACTGCTGCTGTGCCCCTGCCTTGGCAGCAGTCTGGGATCAGCATGTTACATTCAACCTCAAACAGGTGCTGGCTGAGGGCTGGAGCATCTGAGACTGCAGACACCAAACCTGGCTTTCCTTTGGCTCTTTTTAACAGATAAACAAGGAAAAAGGTGCAGTTGGCAGAAATCACAGAATCACAGAATGGGCCAGGTTGGAAGGGACCACAGTGAGTCATCTGGTCCAACCTCCCTGCTCAACATTTTGTTGCCAACATTTGGTTCATGCTGTTCATGGAGAGCTCCATTTCATCAGAAAATACACTTAATAAATAGAGTTGCAACTGGAAATAAATTGTAAATAAGTTTAGCCACCACAGGGACTCATGCTGGGTCTTCCCAAGTGTGCAAGCACTGAACTGTTCTGGTCCTAATAGGGATTGATGGGTTTTTTTCCTGCCATGAGAGGATGTCTGTGTGCACCAGCTGGCTTACTTTGCTGCCTCCTTCTGTGAATAATTCAGCTGGTTTCTTTTTTTTTTTTTTCAGTTTATCATTCTGTAGTTCAGCCAGGATCTCTGAATCATTCATCTGATTCTTTGTGATGATGTCAGATGACTTATGTGCACCCAATATATTAGTGAGGTCTGATTTCTTAGTAAAATTATATTGTATTATGTTATTTATGTAGCTTTAACATGAATACTGATGAAGTTTGTTTTTTTTTTTAAATATGCCAGTGTTTTATTTTAGGAAGTCAAAGTGTCTGCATTCATTCGTAAGATCCTGCACAGTAGCCACCCCACCTCACCCCAGTTATTTCAAGCTTAACTGTAAATCTTTTCTTTTAAAGCATGGTTTTACAGTGCATGTGAGGGCATGGTAATGACGTGTCAGGAAACTAATCAAATCTGAAACTGAGACCTAGAAATCCATTGAAAAAGTTTCATAGTTTACAAATTTAAATAACTTGTGTATGGAGTAGATACTGCAGGTTACAGACTTTCCCATTGTATGTTTTTAACATACTTGGTGAATTTTGAGTATTGTGCTGCTGTTTGAGTGTTTTGGGGTTTGCTGGTGGGTTTTTAAATGATTTTCATGGTCTCATAAATGAGTTGGATATTCCCATTGGTCATTTCCAACTTCTTTTGTTGGCTTTTGTGGAAGCAGACAGTACATTCCCTGTGGGCCAGGGGATTCCCATTCCTTCCTCCCCATGTGTATAGCTTTCCTCAGCCTTTTAAAGGGCATGGCAACATTACTGATCATCATAATGAGAGCTGGGAATGGTACCTGGTGTGATAGATGTTGTTCACCCACAGGTGTACACATAGCTGGCATCTGTCACTCTGTGTCTGTGTTCTGCAGGGAGCTCCAACAGCGTAGATGGGAAGTGGTAGTTGGAGCTTTTCCTGTCTCCCTGTGGACCAAGCTTAAGGATTTACTGCAGCAGTGGAAGAACAACTCATTAATTTGGCTTAACTGAGCCTAGAAGCTGCTGCTAAGGCTGCTTTTGTGATCTGGTTATTTAACCTTCTTTTGCTCTGTCAAATGCTGACTCCTGGCAGAAGAAGCAAATAAGTGTTTAAGCCAGGCAGCTCCAGAGTTTAGGAGCAGCTCTCTCTCCTCCCTAGGTACACACACAGTTCACAAGTATGGGTGTATGGAACAGAATAACCTGGAATGCACTTTGCACATGCTCTCTGAACTGCAGGATTCACCCACCTTGCCTTTTTAAAGTTGTAAAATACAAGTGGTGCCTTTGTCCTGCAACTGTTTTGAAACTTCAGGGTGAAAAGGTGATATGTAAATGTGTCAGAATAGAATTTTCTTATCCTAATTTCAAATTTTCTAATTCTAAATGTCACTTTGGATTGCTTTGTCAATTGCAAAATTCCTAATGGCTTGATCATACTGAATTTATTGGTTTTGAGAATTCCTTCCATAATTTATTAAACAATTAATGGTATTGTAAAATATAGTCCCACTGTGTAATTGTTAACAGAGTGGAAGACCAAATCTTTTGCTATTAATACATTGGTGAAATTCCTTCCCTTTCTATCATTAAGATAGATATAATTAGCAAGTCAGTATTTGCCTAGTGTCTAGAACTTGATGTTTCAGTGATTCTGTTGTATGTGTAAAATTCTGCATTTATATAGTTGTGTATCTCCATGCTGCCCCTTTTACGTCAGACAAGTTTTGTACTTTGATAACTTAAATTCCCTCAAAGGGATGCAAGTCCTGCTGCAAATTAAGAATTACCAGTAACATACATTTTCAGTGAAGTCGTGCTAAACTGCTACTGCTTCAAAGGCATCGTGATGCTCTCAAGATCTTTCAAATAGGGTCTTTGAAATAGAATTTCTGATAGCTTAGTCAAATGCATCACCATATGAAATGATCAGATGTCATTTCCATTTTAAAGAGATTCCTGTAATATGAAAGATTCCAATCAAGATGTTTTCACACTTCACTTAGCTCATCATATGCAGACTAAATTAAGGTATCAGTCAACCTACCAGATGTGGTAGGCACAGACTTACCAGAGCCCATATCTCAGGGATGGCAGCAAGTGTTGGCTGCTGTATAGTTTGGAGATCCAAAACTTTCTTTGATGCAAGTAATGATTTTCATATTTTAGTTTCTTTATTGCCTGTTGATCAGTTTGGCTTTTGCCTGATTTACACAAGTGTTGTGTCTGGGAGAACATATACTAGGTAACCACATCTTGGAGTGGGTACTGGCAGTAGGTTTGGAGGAGTTGTTCTGGTTCCTAGATTTACATGGTGATAAAAGCTTGTGGGTTAAATAAAAATGATTGTAAACAGTCATGGGCAGAATCTTTTGGTGGCACACCTGTTTGTGTCCAGCTTGAAGCTCACAGGTGTGCATATGGAGAAAATATGTCCCAAACCACTACCAGTTTTCTTGAGACTGTTTTATTTCTGCTGTTGTTCCTTAGCCTTCTCCCATCTTTTCCAGTGTTTCTATAGTTTATTTTAAAGGATTTGTATTTTGATCTTTGGTTCATCTTCAGGGACTTTTTAAAAACATAGAGCTAGCAATGATGTCTGCTGAATTGATTCTTCCACCACCAACTTTTCGAAGACAGTGACAGCCTATCCTAGAAACAGAGGGGTATGCTTTGAGTACTTTTACAGATGAGATGTGAGTTATGTTTTAGACTGGCAGGTTGCCTGCCTTTCCAGGCAGGCAGGAGCCACCTCTGCAGGCAGAAGCCAATGTTTGTGCCCTTGACTTTATCCTGAAGGAACTGGCAAAGGTTTCTGCAGGCAAGGTGACGGACCTGTGACTGTGGCTGTGCTCACCAGTGGCCAAAGAGTGCAGTTCTTAAAGGTTTCATCTTGCAGAGCTGATCCAGCTAATTGGATTCATCCACATTTAATGTACAGTCGGCTCATTTGGAAATGTTTCTGCTCTTGACCTCTGCAAATTGGGGGCCAGGAGCCATTTCCCTACCTTTAACAAGTGCCAGGCTCTCACAGGTCCATTCTCAGTGTCTTAGGTCTAGTGCTAACATGGTGGAATAGAACCATGCCTGGGCAGAATCAGGGTAATAACAGCATGACAGATTCTTTTGTGCACTAATGAGGAATATATTTTTATAGGTCATTTTAAGAAATGCTAACACTTTAATCTCTCTCTAGATTCATTTTCTTGGTACCTCTGACATATTTTACCATATGTATTTTACAATACTTCAGATATTTCAAGTCAAGTTCTCTTCCAAACAGAGCTCTAAGAGCTCAGCCCAGTGTCTGGCTTTATGCAGGCTTCCCAGCTGCCTCGCTGAGGTCGAGGAACCTCAGATTGCTTTTGTGTAATCCGGTAACTCAGGAGAAAGTGAGGCTAAATGACAGCAGCTGTGGCCCCAGTGTACCAGATGTGGCAAAGTGGCTCTTTTTGGAAGAAATGAGGGATCACAAAAAGCCCAGCTGATGGGTGAATCCCCCTGAGGCTCTGGGGGCAAGGGGGGAGCAGTTGTCAGGAAGAGCCCCACCCCCAGGCTTTGGAGGAAAAAAGGAACAAAGCCCAGCTTAGCTGGGCAGCACAGCTCGACCTGCACTGCAGAAAGCAACAGAGATGCTTTTGGCTTCGTCCTTTGCTTAACCTCGTTCAAGGAAAGTCCTTCAAGTCAGCATTCCAGCAAAATCTAAGAAGTTCCAGGTGCAGCAAGATGCCAGCATGTGAAGTACTCTGGTTTAAATAGGGCTCTCTCTTCAACTCTGCCTTTTGATCAGTGCTTACCTGTACAGTTGGGTGGTACCTGGCAGAGGCTGAGCTGCTCAGAGGGTTGGGATAAGGATTATATGGAGCATTTATGAACCTGTGCAAATTTATGTCTTCACTGAGCTTGCAGTGCAGCACATTTGGGTAAGGTACAGTTTTGATCCTTAGAGTTTGCTGAGCTTTAGTGTCTTCCAAATTACTTCTGGTTTAAGAAAAACTGTTCTTCTTACTGGTGCTTCTTGTCTATTAGATTGGGATATTTTTTTCTTCCATAACTGAAAATGATGCATCTGTTCTGATATCCTTCTCCTTTTTTCATAAAAAGTGTAGTTTGTCATTTTGACCACCTGTTCCCAGGCAGACAAATCTGCTTGGGCATTTGTGATGCTTTGTTTTAGTTTGATCTAGTTCTCATTTTGATATAATAATACTATTATACTATTATATTACTATTATTTATACTATATAAGTATGAAAATTATATTTCTTCGTATTTCTTCTGCTATTTTTTTTCCCACTCAAGAGAAATGGTAATTTCTGTCTTGTGTCCAAATTTTGTATATAATATTTATATAATGAGTTTATGAAGAAAAACTGGCAGATTGTAGTTTGAAGTGCCTACAATGGTTGAAGCACTCCAGGATGTGCATTTGTTTTTCTTACCTATTTTGAACAATGTCTTTGAACTCCCATTGCTTCTTTTGCAGGAGTGTCAATAACTTTAAGTGATGCATATTCACTTGGTTGGAGGTTGGGGATGGCAGAAGGAGATGACTTTGTGTCTGTTAGAGTTCTCTGATACAGGGGTGGGGTGGATATTTGAGGAAATGAAGAATATTAAGCAAAAAATTAAACACAGTCCTCATGAATTAAGGAAACTATTTGGGAATAATTTTAAAATACAGAGTAAGAACTCTTCTGTGTAAAATCTGACTGAGTAAAAGGGGTTCTGCTTGGCCAGAGTTAGGCTGAATCCTTATGTATATGTAATTAATGTCTTTTTTGTTGTTGGTTTTTTCCCTACGTAGTTTGCTTTGTTAAACTCCTTCAGCAATATGTTGCTGACAGAAATGTGTTTGATGCGAAGATTTAAATGCAGAATTTCTAAACAATATATATTTATTTCTCCTTTTCTTTAGGAGACATCACTCAGAAAGGATATGAAAAGAAGAGGGCAAAGCTGTTAGCACGGTACATACCACTAATTCAAGGTGAGAAACTGCATGGAAGTTACACCCTTGTGCCAAATCAGTGAAAATATAAAATGGAAAAGTTCTCACTAAATAGACTGGATGAATTATAATAGTGTTTGATATGGCATCTAACCAGCAGTGGGAAATGGCTGTCACAGAGAAGTGCAAAGCAAGGAAAAAGCCTGAAATATATATTTTTTTTATAGTTTTATATGAAACATTAAATGCTGACATTTTTGTCAGCAAATTTCAGTTTGACAAGTGTGTCTGAGGCTTCAAGATAACTTCAGAAATGAGTAAAGTTATTGCTAAAAGCAAATTGGCTGCTTTCATTAGGTGAAAATACTCAGTAGTCCTCACTCTCATGCTTTAATGTGCTGGTTTTTGCATTTGCCCTGTCCCTCACCCCATTTCCACACACTCCCTCACCCCCTCTATTTCTTCAATGTATTAACTTTTTATTATAAACTATTACTTCTGAAGCTGGTTATTTTCAGACTTCATCATCCACACCCAAACCAAACCTCATTGCCCAACTTTTTTTCAAGTTATTTTGATATTAGGACAGTGAAATCACTCCGGGTTAGGGCTGTTATGCTGCCACTGAGCTTTGGTGTTCTATAATTCCCCAATTTTCAACATCTTGACAGATTTTAGGATAAGGGAAAATGAGAAGAAAACCAAGGTGAGTGGAAACAATAACGAGACACTGTGAACTGAGACAGTGCTGAACAGTCAGAATGTAATCTGGTGTTTCATCATAGGGGTTCTTAGCAGAGGTTCCTTTTTTGTGGTTTTGTTTTTTATTTGGGTTTGGGGTTTTTATTAAGAATAAAAGCAGGTTTTCCCTTAGCAAATTTGTAATCACTGTAGGCCAAGCCAGAACCAAACTCATCTCTTTAAAATGGCTTTTTCCTTGCAAAGAAGCAGTTTGGATTTTTAGGATGACATTGACAGTCAGCAGCAAGCTTTAGCTTCGTCTGTCACAGCTTCTCCTCCTTACACCATTTTTCTGGAAAGACTTGTCTCAGTTTTCTGTTCAAAATACCCTGTCCCCTACCTCAGCTTAGTTAAAGATTCTGAGACAAGGTGAGGTATGGATTTTGACTGAGGATTTACAATTGACAGAGTGTTCTGTCAATGCCCTTTGTCTCCTAGAAAGTCATGTCTTTGGATTTCTATCTCCTGTTTAATCTCTGATAACCTTTGATTTACTCTGCCTTCACTCCTTTATTTTGACAGTGGGGGTTTTACATTCTTTCCTTCTCAGCTCTCAAAAGGCTTTTTGCACAAATATTCAAGTACTGAGCTCTCAAGCATATCTTAGACAACTCCAGTACTTTGTGTGCCATACTCTGCAAAGTAAGTTTAAATTTTCAGTTGCTTGAATGTTTTTCTCCTTGTTCAGCTGTATTTTCCCTAATCGCCTTAAGCAGGAGTTTAATGAGTCAGCAAATACTTGCTTGATACCACATTTTCTAAGAAATACCAGATTACTTGATCTTTTTTTACCACTTCTGCCTAGTTTGGCATTAAGCTGACAGGAATCTAGCTTTAATATGCTAAAAAAAAATTGAATAGACTGTCTGCCTCTGAGCACAAAGAAAGATGCTCTGGCAAAAAGAAAATTTGCTTAAAATGTGAAGCTAATTGCCTGTTTCAGTTTTCTGACATATGTTCCATTAACCCAGTTCTAACTTGAAATTTGCTTAATTGACACAGCTTCAGCGTGGCTCAGAATAGTGTGTGGGAGTCCCAAAGGCTTTGAGCCTGCAGAAGTTTTTTATCATTAACAATTTAATTGCAGCATTCCTGATATAATTCATAAGGTTCAATATCCATGGAGTTTTTGCTGACTGATAAATGTCAGCATTTTACATTTGTTCAGTTCTTACTCTATGATTTGATGTCCCCAGGACCACTAAATCTTGTCTTTCTTACAGCTTTATGTCTTAAAAGTGCACTTGAATGCCCATAGGTTTGAGTTCTGGAAGTTTAACTTTTCCTGTTACACCTCATCAGCTGCCACCTACAAATTAATCATGTGCAAACTCCTGCTCTCTCAATGCCATGTAAAATGGATTGGCTTCTGTTCTGCTGCACTGTGTAGCTGAATGTGTGGGGAGCCAAATCATTACCCAGACAATGTTAACACCACAGAGGGCTTGGTGAACAGAAAAAGACAGAAGTGGCTGCAGAGCACATTGTCAATTAACAGGAAAATTAAGCAGAGCACCTTCTGATTCAACAGTCTCATTCCTTTAGATTGTTTTATATTCTAAAATTATAAATATGCAGTGATGAAGAGTTAGTGGAAATGTAAAGATTTTGCTTAGGAACTGTAAAACTCTGTAGTTATATGGAAATAATAACTAGAATGAGTTATTTTTCACCAAGTGCACTGTGTAAAATCAAAAACAAGTGTTGAGTAATAGCAAGCATTAAACAGTAATTAATTATTTTAATGAAGTAAATTTTAACAGTCAGTAATTGGCTTCCTCAGTCAACCTCTGCATGCAAATTACAGATAAAACTCAGAGGAAATAATTAATTATATCTGTAGGCAATCTGGCATGCTGCATGGTGAAGCTTCTGAGTGATGGATAATATCAGATACATGGCAGAGGGTGATTTTGAATGAGGGTAGAGCTGGGGTGCAAAAACATTCAGAAACAGCACAATAAAATAAGCAGCATTTAAAGTGAGTATCCTGTCCTGATGGGCAGGTGATGGTCTTAAGCTTCCTTTCTAACACCTCAAGTAAAACTGCCTTGTGATGGTTCTTTCCTGATTATCCTGATTTCTTACTGATCTTTTTATTTTTAAGTTGCCTCTTCAGCTGCCTAAATGAGGTTTCAATTGCAGTTAGTGTCCTGATGCTGCTTCACAGAGCAGTCCCTGGAAATTATTTCACTGGATTTAGTTAGTGAGAGATTGACTTTATTTCTCCTCTGGTGTCAGAGTGATTCCACTCTAAAATTATTTTCATTCTCTTTTCTTCCTTAGCACTTCTGCTCCAGCAAAATTGAAATGTTAACCATTTTCAAATTTTCATTTTATGGGAAAATGGTGATGAAATCTCTAATTTTGGTTGAGGCTGGCATGTCCCGTACTTCGTTTTTTCTCAATTTTCATGGTTTTATGTCTCTAAAAAATGTTTCTGCTGCCACCAGGAATACATATGCATTCTATTCCTGGCTGGACCAGGTGGCCTTCAAGGTCCCTCCAACCTTGCTCTGCAATTCTGTTAAAACAAAGATTTTTGTTTTTACATCTTTGTGGGTAAGAATTACCCACAAATCAACCTCTCATTCAATTAGAGTGGGATGAGTTTTACATACCCCTATAGCACTTAGTACCTGCAGTTCCATTTTTAAGGAATGTGCAACTTACTCTGGAGTCTTGGAGTCTACAAAAGCTTTATAATTTCTTGTAATTTAAAGGGAAAACATGTAAGTACTTTTCTTGGTGCTATGGAGTTAAAATTCCTACTTTAAGCTATGGGTATAATGGCTATGATTAAAGGATGTCCAAAGTTTAATTAGCTATTTTGGTTGGGTCTTGGTGTACTTGGTTTAAATGAGGTATGTGAAAATGTAATGTGTTGACATGGGCTAGTTTAGAAAGCAGTTTATATCTTCATTGCTCACAGTTTCTCAAAATATCAAGAGACTGCTATTCCTGTGCCTTTTCAATTTAGTGTACATCCTTTTGCATTAGGAGTGCTGGGCTGCTTGTGAAGCACCTCCTGTTGCTTAAAATGAACTATTATTTTGGGAAATTAAAGTTCTAGCTAATGCCATGTAGGTGTTCTGCTTACCAGTCTGTCATAGTGTCTGAATAAGTGTGTCTCTTGCTTGTGGGTATTTTCATTAAGATGGTTTAGTCAGTGTTTGAATTCTCTGAATTGGATCCAAATCCTGGCTTGTATTTGGTTTCATTGAATTTATAACAAGTGTTTTCTATGCTTTTGTATTCTTTTCTGCTGTTTCATACTTCCTTGAATGGAAATTGTTAATGCCCTTAAAATTATTTCATAGGCTTAAGTGGAAGCTCGTGAAGCTTCATTTGCTTCCTTGAGTGGAGGAAAATGTTGCAGAATCATGCAAGATTGTCAAACAGAATGCATGTGTACAATGCCTTTTGTTATCATTATTATTTCTAATCTCTTGAATTTCTGATACCTTATTCTGGATAATAAATTACATTGGGTTAACCATTGTTCAGTCCCTCTAATCTGGAAGGTGTCAACACTTAATTTTGGACAAAAGACAAAGTGTACAGCAGGTAATATGTTCTGAGATGGGATATGACAGTAAAGGATGGTAACACTGGACTGAGGACTGGATACTCTGTAACTGCCCCAGAGCCAGACCTCCAATTTTTGGATTTTCTGTCTTGTCATACCTTTTCCTTTCTTTTTGCACTTTGAGCCTGGCTGCTGTCATTTGTTCCTTTCTTATTTACAGACCCAGTTCAGTAGCTGCAGAAAGATTTGATAATGTACAAAGAGTCTGGAGTTTCCTCTTTGGGCTTCCTCTTCCCCTCTCCTCTCTACAGAGCTCTTTAATACATTATGTTTTGAAAATTTGATTTCTACCTATCTGATGTCTTTAGCTGCACGTCCTCACCAGTAATTCCAGCAGAGAGTTTTCCTTGTCCTAGGAGCTCTTCACTGCTCTTAGAGTAAAATAATTTTTGCTTGTGTAAATGAAAATTGCTTGAAATGCCAGTATTAGTCTTGGTTCTCCAGTGCTTGTGAATGGACAAATACAGGAATAAATCAAATATTAATTTTAATTTCATCCTGTAGAAGCAAATTGTTCAGTTAGTTGAAACAAGCAGCCTCTTCAAGGTGACTTCATTCTTGCTAGCTTTGGGCAAGTTAAAAATGGAGAAAATGCAGTAATAGTGGATCAAGTGCCTTTAGAATATGTCTTTTCTGTAAAGGTGTTGGTGTGAGTGGGGAGACTTAGCCTAATTACCCATCTGCTTTTGCTGAAGGCTAAGGTAGTTATTTGCATAGTAGGAGAATAAATGAACACACTCACCAAGCTTGTGGAACAGCATTTTACTGGCACATAGTTATGTAGCCTAAGAGTCAAATGTACTGACTAAAATCTTACTATTTTTACCAAAAAATAGATTCATTCAGATCCATTGTTGAATCTATGATATTAAACTATGATATTAAACCTCCTTTGAGAAAGCAAGAAGGGAAACTTAATCTGAAGAAACTGAGTTGTAGTTTCTAACAGTGCCAAGGATTTCATGCCTCATCCTAATGTAAAAGGAGCTTCTGAGATTCACTGATACGTACTTCATCACCATAACTCTGATTCACAAAAATCTGATCTTAGTCTGGAGAGGAGAGTGTTCTGTTTTTGGAGTTGGTCATGCACTCCTATTATGTGTGGTCACTTCCTCCCTGCTGCTCCTGCCCCCAGTATTGGTGTGGCCAAACAGCAGTGCTCAGGTTGCACATGGCTCAGGACATCTCTCATGCAGGTTGTCATCTGCTGATGGATTATACAGTCAGCTCATTTTCCAGATTATTTTCCTCCCACAGGGGATCACACAGTGGAAAGGGGGCTCTTACAAGTCCTGATTTCGAGGCTCTGTGGTTACTACAAGACTGCAATTGGGAAGAGTAAGGAATTGGGAAGAGCACTAATCTCTTTTTCTGCTTGCAACAACCCTCCTGAAGGAAAAAAAATGGCACACCAAAAGTCCCTGTTTTCTTTTGCTGTCTTATTCATCCAAGGTCTCTTTTGACAAGATCACACAAAAATTATATTTTATATGCTGTTCCCCCCTTAGTTGAGGGAGCCTTCCAGCCCAGCTGCCTGTTCTCTTTTGTACCATCATGGTTATCGTGTTATCCCTTTGTCCTGGCTATTTGCTTGGCTCATGCTTAAGGAGGTGACTTTCCTCCATCTTCTTAACAAAATCTAAAGTTGTTTATAGTTTCCAGATCAACAAATCCCTCTGGACTGTTGACCTGTGGTTATGAAAAACTTGTGTTCAAGTGAAATGTGGAATAGAATTCTGCAGTGTTTTCACCACTCTGTCAGATCTGTTGAATCCATTCAGTTGGCAGATTGCATTTGTTTTTCTCTTACAAACAGAATTCTGCTTAAATGTTTCAAGGAGTGTTAGGTCTGTATATTAGTAAACGCACATTCCATCCTGCTCCATTAAGGGTTTCTTTGCTGGGCTGTCTCCATTTATCCCATTGGCAATTGCAGTTGTTGTTAGATATTCTGTCATCTGCTTTAAAAGCTTTATTTTTGGAAAACAGGAAAAAATACTTGAGAATGTGTTTGTTCTTCATTACAAATTGTAAAAAGGAGAAGCATATCTCTGGAGTCGGGCTAATTTCTTAAAATTTAGATCTGTGTGAATTGTTAAATGTTCCTTAGTTTTTCTGTTATTTAGGCTCATTTTTCCCACAGACCCCTCTCTGAACCCATATCTAGCTCAAGGTTGCCTTTTCAACATCCAGTGGTGTTCACTGTTAGCTGCAAAAGGGATGGGAAAGGGGTTATGGAGTGCATTCATCCAAAGGTCTTAACAGATACCCAAGAAAGCTGGTATATAGTAATTCATCTTGTCATGAAGATGATAGAACACTTTCCGTGAGGATATTATATTTAAATAGAGTATTTGAAGGTTCTTTTTCATCAGTTGTGGTAGAAATGGGATACTTAATCCAATTACACTCCTAATGTAAAGACTATATCTTCATAAAAATGTCTTATAATTCCTAGATTTGTTAGTAATTGCCAGTTTCTTTCCTGATACTCACTTTGAAACAAAGGGAACAGAAACCCCATGAGGGAGAAAGGAACCTTTTCTTACTTGTTAAAGTAAGACCTTTCCTTGCAAAGGAACTGACACAGATTCCTCTGGAATGATGTCTTCAGTTCAGTGAGAGCTGCACTTGGTAAATATTTGCATTTTGAAAACTTTGTTTCCACAATGTGTTATTTCCTAAGGACTTGGGGGCAGGTAGGAAAGCAGAAGCTCATCAAGGGAAGGAAGGAGTGGAATGAAAAGTATATTCAGCCCTGTGTGGTACAAGGGCTGAGTAAATACAGTGAACTTGATGCAGCAAGTCTTTTATGGCTGAGGAAAGTTTGCTGTAAAACACAGCACTGAGCTAAATTTGTGTTAGGATTGTGCAAAAAAACCTTCCAACTGCACTGGAATTTTTACATTGCATTTTAAAGTGTGGATGTATAACAAAATTGCAAATGGAAGTTGCTAGTCCAAATTTATGTAGTCCTTGATGGATCAAGAGTCAGCAGGGAGTTTCCTCATTTCGGGGATCAGAAAATGATAGTGGATATTTAATGGTTACTATCCACCCCTTTGATTTTTTTTTTATTCCTGTTGTGCTGCAGTTGAAAATTGTCATTCATCTTCCTGAATATTAGCCAGCCTAAAAGTAAGCAACTGCTCAGGGTTAACTAGAGCCCTGTTATAGTAAGGTACAGGGCAAGCAACTAAAGAATGGTTCAGTTCCTCTTATTTTTGTTACCTTGTGTGGGGCTGGGAAGGTCTGTCATTGTTTCAGGAGTACATGAAGCACCCAGACAGCCTAGATTACAGCAGGGGCTGTTACACAGCTGAAGCTGACAGTAATTCTGTGTTAATACCTGCAAAGGTTTTATTAGGGAATTGCAGCATTTCTTTGTAAAATGTGAATCTTCTGAATTGCCCTGTTAAATGGGTGTAGATTAATTTGGATGAAAATGCAGGCAGAAGATGATCCCTTCTTAAAGGTACTGTCTTGCACCAGTTGAACTTGTAAGGGTCGGGGGTAGTGAAACAACGTAGACTTTGGGAACTGATAGTACATTTGCAAAGCTTAGTTTGTACTAAAACCAACTGTGTTTCAGGTGTGGATCCATCCCTGCAAGCAGAGAACAGAGTCCCAGGCTCTTCCCAAGCCACTGCTGGGGTATCCAAGCAGCAGAAATCCCGATCCACCAACTCGAGGGACGAGCGCTTCCGATCTGGTAAGGGACAGAGATACAGCTGAGGCATCACATGTCCTCAGAGGAAAAGTATACCTGAAAATGATACCTGCACCTACACACAAAGCTGGAAGTGCTTTGGAAGAGGGGAAGAGATCATTAATGTCTTTCAGGTTCTTTTTGTTTTGATACACCAGTGGTTTCGTTTGTATCCGGCCTGGAGGAAATGCAAGAAGGGAAAGAGATTATAGACCTGTCTTCTGATGTGTTTCTTGTTGTGAATTTTACCATGCTCAACAGTTTTTTCATATTTTCTCATACTGAGAAAATAAAATTGGGTTTCAAGTCTGTAGAACAGTCACTTTAAAATTTTGAAGACTACAGTGTGTGAATTTGAGGGGTTTTTTTGCTTGCTTGTTTGGCTTATTTTGTTAAAGCAAGGTTATGTATTTATTGTAGCATTCTTTCAAATATTTCCTGGTTTAAAGCAAGTGCACAAAAAAGGGAAATGTCACAATGGATATTCTACTTCATTTTAAATGGACACCACAGTGACAAACCTGTTTTGGAAAATTGTGTGAAAATATTGATATCCTCATTGCATCCTGTTCCCATTGTTACTTTTCAGGAGGTTGAAGTGCACCATTTCCCTGTGAAATTCCTTATCACAATAGTGAGGAAAAACAGGTGTTTGGAAACTCTTCTCTCCTAAATACTTTTGGACTTCTGGCTGGATATTTTTCTGTTTGTTGTCCAGGGTGATTCCAGGTCTTGGGTTTGGGGATGAGAAGTGCAAGTGATGGCATGCACTGCACAACCTTAACAGGAGGCTGGTCTTGGGTCACCTTGTCTTGCCACTGCCTGGGCAGAGTGGTTATTGCATCCTGTTTGCCTTGCTGGTATGTAAAACCTTGTTCCAGAGTTGGAGCAGATGTACCTTGTACAGTCCTTAGGGCTAATTGAATGATGAATGAGGCTTAAATACAAAAAAATAATTATTAAATTATAGAAATACATCACAGAAAATTATATCATCAAATATAATTAGAGTAAGATGTGCCATTGTTAAGCTAACAGAAATAAAAATCTACAAGAGCAGGACTACAGCAGGAAATCCTTGGGAGGTAGTCCTTGGTGGGGACTGCTATGTCCTTCTGAGGTTTCCTATCACTGCTCCCCAAACTAATTTTTCATTAAATATTTCTGCCTAGAGCAAATTCTTTACTTGGAAATTTGGAAAGTTCTTAGTTACAACACACGTAATTGGATTTCTTTCTCCCATTAGTGATATATGACAAGGCTTAATGTGCTCAGGTGGTATCAAAGCCAAATAGTGACAGTTTTGTTTGACTTGGTTTAGGTTAAAATTATTTAGGTGTGTGCAAGGAAATGTAGATGTGACTTTCAGATGCCAATATCTATTCACCTCTTTCCTCTGTAGTTTAAAAAAAATAATTATTCAGTTTCTTCTTTTTTTTTTTCCTTCCAGTCTTTATTTCTTGTTTTCCTTTCTTCAAATCTCATCAGTTCTCCTGTGTCTTTTTCAAGAGTAGTTGATGAGGGGAGAATGCAGCCTTTCCTAGAACAGGATCTCTTTCTGGAGCAATTATAGATACTTTAGAACCATCAACGTAAATTACTTAAAATAAGCAAGGAAGCGAAACAATTTTGTCTTTTTATACAATTAATCTGTCATTTACTCTCTGTAAGCACTTTTTTTAATAGTTTCACAGAAGAGCTGTGTATTTAAATCAACTGTATGTTTTCATCATTCCCAGTTACTTGTCTTCAAACAGTAAATACTAACCAAAAAAATTCCAACAGTGAATACTATTGACAAATACGAGTCTGCTGTCCAGGCTTCAGCTGGAATAGTGTTGGTTTTCTTCTTAATAGCTGGTATAGTACTGTGTTTTGGGTTTACAAAGAGCATAATGCTCATATTTTATAATTATTTTTCTGAGTCTGTTATTATTTTTATTATGATCATCATAAACATTATTATTATTACAGTTTAATTTACTTCAGATATTACTGCTCATCTCTCAACTCATGGATTTTACCTTTTTCCAGGTCCCCTCTCCATCCCACCTAGACAGTGCTTATTGCTTTACCTATTGGTATTTTGAAATCCATGAGCAGCAGGGGCACTGGTCAGCCTATAAATGTCATTTTTTTCTTCGACCAACTGTAGAAATTCTTCCTTCTCTGCCTAAGGCAGGGACAAGAATCATAGGCTGATAAATGAGCAGAGGCTACAAATGGGAAAGAAAAATGCCCTTCTAATAGCTGGACAGTTTAGGAGCTATAAGAGTTTAGGTGATTTATAGTCCCCAACCTATTTTAGTTTTCCTCCCTTATCCTTTTTTAAGGACACGTGGAAAGAAAGAAAATGAGAATAGGTACAAAGAACAGGAGAGAAGATTATGTGGTTTACTACATCAGAAGGAGAAGATGTTTATAATAAGTTATTAATTGTTGATGGTTGCTTAATAAAGTGCAGAAGGTTAGAAATACTTCTCTGAGACTTTTTACTCTGCTTTTGGATGGCAGCATTTTTTTTCCCTCACTTTGGTACATATATTCTTTGTGTTAGTGAAATGCTGGGCTTGCTGTTCATCACTTCCAGTGATCACTGTTGAGCATTTGTGATCCCTGTTCTCAAAAATGTGACACATTTGGTCTGATTGTAAGTGTTTAATTCCCTGAAAAAAACTGAACTCCACAGTTCTTACATAGTGAATCATTTTCACAGTAAATTTTGAAGAATTTAAGTAACAGACAGTGTAGAGATCTTCTTTTTGCAATTCCAGTATCCAGTTAAAATTTAATCTATACTAATTTATGAATTTTTGTACCCTAAGCATTCTGCGTCTTCAAAATAATTTCATTCCTTTTACTTCTTTTATTGGAGTGTGTTTCATCGTGTAGAAAAGCTCTTAAAGCAAAAGTGGAATGGGAACAAAGTGTTCCAGGGAAGTGAAAGCAATTACTTCATTGATTTGGATGAGAGAGGATGTTCCTACTCAGCTGATGTCCAAGGACAAGATATTATAAGAAAGATTTCAAGCCAGGAATAGATCTTAATGAGTATAGAGGGAATGATGAGTTAAATTGCCACTGTAACGTGGAACAGAATAAAAATTCCTCCTGACTCTTTCCTGGTTGCATTTTTATCAGTTAATCTTGTCTGTTCCAGGTTTTGGGGAGGGAGTTAGGACTAGAGGAGGAGGTGGTGTGATTTTTGCCCTCTGGAAATGGAATAAAAAGTAGTTCCCATGCTTGCTCCCACAAATCTGTGTGATGTTATGACCTGCCCTACTCTGCTTTGTTAAAAAGTCCCAGCACACCCCTGCCTCCCACTAGGCCTTTCCATTCTCAAAATTCACAACTGTCTAAGAATGCTTTCATTTTTTTAATCTGCCACATTATTTAATGACTTAATGTATTTATATGCAGACTACAAATATTTTGTGTTATTTTGGTCTTTGGAAGACCTTTTCTGCAGAAAAGCAATTTATGTTCCCCTGCTTCCTATGAGATATTAATGTAACAAAAATGTCTTTTAAATTGCATGTAGATGTAGGCATGGTGAAAGTGACTGCATCTCACAGTTACTGTCTCTTTCTAGAAATATTCCAGCTTAGTTTTGACTGGAAGCTCTGCCAAAGAAATGTGTCCTGCAGAGTGGGCATTTTGCCCCTACTTCTAAGGCTGCAAAAACAACCTTTGATTTATATAGAATCCTGCTTAAACTTTCTGGAATTTGGGGATATAAAAGGTTTGCTTCTGGGTCTCTATGGGAATAAACTTCATTGGTGGACAATTACAGCTACAACTCAGGATCAGGAGAAACCAAGACTTGACAAAAAGCCTAGATGTAGGAACGAGGCAGGCAGACATAAGAAAAGGGTAATTTTTAATTTATTATTATTATTAAATACTTGGTGTGAAGGACAGCAGCAAAAATCTGACAGTTGACCCAGGACAGAAAAAATTATTATATTAAAGGGTAGAGATTTTGCTGATTCTTTTTTCCCCTTCTTAATTTTTTTCTCTCATAACATCATCTTTGAACCTCCCATGTTGGTTGCACAAAAAATTCTTCTTTGAGATAAGCATCTCCTTAGTACATTCCTGAGTCTTGTAAGAACACACAGGTGGGATAGTGTATTTGCATGTATACATATTTTAAATATTGCTCTGAACAGATTATCTGCAGGGAGCTGCAGACTGAGAAGTGACATTATGGCTGTGAAGAACTGGTTGGTGTCTGGGGCCATATGCTCAGGGATTTTTGTGATTTTTTTAGGATTCATTTGGCCAGACTGAAGGGCATGTTCCTTGTGTTGAGCATGACCTAAAGAGGTACAGGACTAGTACAGAAATGGTACTTTTTAAACAAAAAAAAAAAAAAAAAAGAAAAGGTACTGTAAAATACAGCATTTTACCTGTAGTCATCACCAAGGTAAATCCCTGTAGTTCCAGGGATAGAGTAATTACATTACATTGTATATTACATATGTAAGTTATGTAAGTATATGTCTGTCACACACACTTACATCCCTACAGATAGTTTCATGCCTTCAAATTTGTCTACCTGTTACATATTTGCATCTTAGCAAAAGAACAGATGGATACTTACTGAAAGAATATGTATTTTCTTTCAAATTGAATAGTTAAATTCTGAAAACTTGTACAGCAGTTTCCATGTAGAAGAAATGTGGTCAGCCCAATGCATAATCATATACTCACTTCTGGGTTCTGTCTGTTGACAGAGTTTGCCACACTCAGTAATAGCAATTTTTTTATGGTACCCTTTATCATTATTCTTGCTGTTACTGTTAATTTTCATATCTCATTGCTGTTTTCAGTAAATTGTTCTTATCTCAACCCATTATCTTTGCCTTTTGTGCCTCTTAAGTAATTCTCCTCTCCATCCTACCACAGAGAGGATGGAGAGGGGGATGTGAGTGAGCAGTGCCTGTCTTGAAGTGTTTCTAGAGGGAAGACTAAATTGGAGAAATCCATTCCTAAATTGCAACGAGCCCATTGTAATGTTTAAGGGTATTAATGTTTAAGTTTAAGCCCACAATATTTAAGTGTATACATGTTGTATTGTGCTTTTCATGACTTTGAATTTAGATGGTAAGTCAAAGTAAGTTTTTGGTCTGCCTTATTCCTCCTCAACATCTGTTCATTTCTCATGAATTTTCTTCCTGCATAAGTTTTAGCTTTTGACACCGTTGGAATGTAGATGTCGAAGAGAAAAAGCTGCTGAAAAATCACTGGGATACATTAAATTTTGTCTGCAGTGAGGTCTTGATTGAACATGGAATTCCTCTTTAATCTGAGTTTTGGCTTAAAAATTAGAAAAGTTAAAATATAACTTTTGAGCCTCTTAGGGTAGTTTTTTCTTTCAGGAAAGTGAAAGCTCTGTGTGTCTTTTCCCTAATTCTTCATATAGAATCATAGAATTTTGTTAGAGTTGGAAAATATCTCTAAGATCATTGAGCCCATTAGTGTCTTTGTTCTGTTTTTTATTACTTGCATTGTTTTGTGAGAACTTCAAGAATGCAGGTACTTGTACTTCTTTTCCCTTCCTGGATTTTGAGGATAAAGAGACAAATGCTGTTGTAAATTTACAGAATCTGCATTGAAATTTGCCCCCCCAAATGAAAATAACTGGTAGTTCAAAACTAACATACTGGGTCTCTGTAACTGCAGTGTTTCTTTCAGAGTGGTTTCTGAAATGCTACTCACAGAGCATTTTCAGGTCGGTCTCATGAGGAAAAGGTATCAGCTGGAGGCAGTGGTGCTGACTCAGTCCTCCTGATTAACTGAAGTTCTAACCTGTTTATTTGTTTGTTTGTTTTCTGTATAGATGTCCACACTGAAGCAGTACAAGCAGCCCTTGCAAAATATAAAGAGAGGAAGATGCCCATGCCCTCGAAGAGACGCTCTGTCCTGGTGCACTCTTCAGTAGAGACATACACCCCTCCAGGTATATGTTGAGTGATCACAGAGAATTAACAGAGCTGCCCATGGAAACTGTGGCTGTCCATCCCAGCAAATGTCCAAAGCCAGGTTGGACAGGGCAGCCTAGGACAGCAGAAGGTGTCCCTGCCCTAAATTGTTAGTAGGTTGCACTAAAGTTCTGTATCGTGGCTGTATTTCCCAGTAATCAGATTGGATTTATTCTGTGATGTATTTCCTCGTGGTTTTTAGTGTCTTGTCTAGAGATGGTGTAGCTGCTGAAAGTCCACATGAAAGCAGTCATAGAATGAGAAGGTAATCTCACTCGGAGGAGATAATCTAGGCAAGCATGTCAGAGCTGAAAATACCTCCTTTCACATTACAGAAGATTCTTCTTTTATAAGTTGAAGAAAATACCAGAGCATTAAGTTGCTGCATTAGTTGTGGAGCACTCGTCAGGTGGTTACAACTATTCAGTGGTGAGCAGATTGAAACAGTTAGAAAATCATAGACTATAAATTGTTCAGATTGGTTATGGCAGAATATCTTCTTTAATTTTTAGGGGGAAAAGGTAGTCTGTTGTCTCACAATTTTCTGGAGGTTAAGAAAATCATACAACATGTTCAGCTAGCAAGCCAAGTGGTTTGAGGCCAGTGTCTTGTATACAAAGAGGAGGGATTTCCTATGATGTTTTTATAATTTTGAGAATGTGCACGTCTCTTTTGTAATGTAGCCCAGGAGCAGAAGCACATTGACTTCTAATGCCCTTCTCCATCATTTCTAGTTCTTAACTCCCTTCTCTAAAAGAAGAGTTCAGGTGTGCCTTCCCCCTGCTTTCTGAGCTGTATTTCTTCTTTTTGTTCTTCCCATTTAAAGAGAATTCCACTTTAGTTTGCTAGTCACACACTTAAGTATATTATTTTTGAGGATTCTCCAATTATTTCATTAGTTAATAAACAATAATCCTCTGTGTTCTTATATATGGTCTTTCTTGGCCCCTAATGTTTTTGCCTAGAAGATACACTATGTATTTTTATTAAAGTATCTTTTTTTTTTTTTTCTGGGCGACTACTAAAAAGCAGCAGAGATGCTATGGAGAGAAAGTTAGGTTGTATGATAAAAGCTGCAGAGGAGCACAGAGCATGGCAGGTGGGGAGCTCAAATAATCCCTTTCCCAGGAGCCACCAGCCTGTCCTAGACCCATCTGCACAAGCCCAGAGGGGCACTGGGTACAGCAACAGGCAGGAAGGCAAGTTCAGGACTCTGAGAAGGGTCAGGCTTGTCCCTGGAGAGCCTTAGCCCTCCTGGGCAGGTGTGGAGCCCATCAAGACCAGTCAGCACTAGAGCACCTTCTGGACTGGAGGGAGCACACAGAGGGGTGAGGGACACAGTGTGGGATGCAGGGCAAGAGTATTTCAGAGCTGTGTGCGTCTTGTTATGGGATGTTAATGTGAGGGAGTGCAGACAGGCAAAGGGACAGACTTAGGGAGGAACGAGTGTGGGAAAACAGCAGGATGAGAGGATCATGAAGAGTTGGTGGTGTGTTAATGGAACATGTGCCTGGCCATGTCCCTGAGCCTGCACTCCATGTTGTACATGGGTGTACACAGCAAGATGAGGCATGGGATCTGCATGTTTTTTGTGTGTTTGTGCTGCTGGAGTGTCACCTAACATGCCTGTGCAGGTGGTCAGCAAAGAAGCCAAGTGTGCTCACACTGGGATTGAGCAGGGTGCAGTAGTACCTTAACAGGAGATGAAAGTTGGTGGTGTGACCACCAGAGGGATGTGGTCATGACCACAAGCCTGCTGCAGTTCATGAACTGTTTGAGCAACACCCTCAGGCATGTGGTATCATTCTTGGGGTGCTCCTGTGCAGGGCCTGGAGTTGGACTCAGTATTTGTCAATCCCAACTCAAGATATTCTGTGAAGAGTTCAATGCCTCTAGAATCTGTCAAGCTCTTCCTAAGAGAAGGTGTTATGAGATCCCCATATCTCTATAAGAGAATGGGCCACTGGATGAGTTCTGTATCATGGGGAACCAGGACATTAAAAAATATTCTAGGTCCTTTCTTCAGCTATATCAAATCTTTAAAATAATTGTATTTTTATGGGTCTGCCTTTATTTGCAAAGTTAGCTCAGCAAGAAGAATCCAATGTTGCAAAAACCCGAGTAGTGCTGAGCATCTAATCCTGAGCCGTTCACCTACTGCTTTAATCCTTGTATTGGCAGGAGTTAATGAAATTAAAACATGCTTTGGTATTAGTTACTTCAAACTTAATTCAAACTTTGTTTCAAACTGCCACCATCAAGTACCAGGAAGGAAGCATTGGATTCACTTTCTTTACACTGAGGATTGTGAGGCATTAGCCCAGAGAGGCTGTGGCTACCCCACCCCTGGAAGTGTCCAAGGCCAGGTTGGACAGAGCTTGGAGCAACCTGGGATAGTGGAAAGTGACCTTGCTTATGGCAGGGGATGAAAGGAGATGAGCTTTAGGGTCTCTTCCCACTCAAACCATTCTGTGAATCCATGGTTCTCAGCACAGTGTTAAATTGAAATCCAGCTCCTGGCTGGCAGTAAAGGAACTACTTCTATCACCAAAAATTTTAACATACTTTTGGTTTTATCCTATTGAGTCTCTAATCCTTCCCACACGCATTTCCTGTGATCAGAACTGGAGCTGAGCCTTTGTGTAAGTCTGGCTCAAAGAGGGGTGGCTTCTGTCACTGTCTTGGGTCAGCTCCCAGCCAGGAAGAGCTGGAAGCCAAGCACACAGTTTTCTGTCACTGTTCTGTCACCACACACCAGGATCCATGGATTAACCCATGCCACTGCCACAGGGCTACTGCTGGGGTGACCTTGCTACTTCATGGTGTATTTATGTTCTGATATTAGAATGCTTTCACCATGGATCCTCCATTTTTGTACACTGACTTCATTGGTCTTGAATCTGGGTAAAGAGATATTATCAGAGTATTCTGTGAGAAAACTGCATTTTTTTTGTAGTTTTACTTCTTCCTTTGAAGTGATTATAAATTTCAGACATGGTGGTTTGATTTTGTTTTTTGGTTTTGTTTTTTTTTTTCATTCCCTGGCTGTTCATAATCCTATCTTATTCCTGGAGTTATTTATTTTTGCTTTCTGCCTAAAAGAAAAGGAAGGTTGCAAGCAATGTGGGGTAAGTTTGACTTCTCTCCAGGAGCAAATGAAGTCAGCTGCCAAAAGCTCCAAATGTAGCAGCAGGCTGGAAGTATCATATGGGACATGGACCCAGGAATGGGGATGCACCACAGCTGAATCTTCTCAGAGATCTGGTTTTTTGGTTATTTTCATTCAAAATTGTCCTGTTTGATAAGGGAGGTCAAATAATGAGATTTCTACAATTTTAACTTTAAAAATCCATCAGGGTGATGGAATTCTTATGAAATGGTTTTTTGGTTTTTGTGATTTTAGACTCCTAAGAGAAATTATTCTGAAGCTATTGGAAATGCACATATTCTTGCAAATAAGAAAATTAAAGAGCTGAAATGTGTTGCCCAAGATGAGGAGTAGCTTTTTTTATGTTGCTTCAAGAATTTATATTGAATTATATCTAGCTGAACAGTTGTAGCTAGATAAACAATTGTGTCCAGAGGATTAAGGAAATACCCCAAATTAAAGTTGCAGAATTTTTGATGTAACCCACCCCAGATTTCCAGTCTGCACTCTTAGGGTGTAGCAACAGATGTCCTACCTTATATAATGCATGTAAAAGATCAAGTCATTAAAATTCAGCAATTTCTTTATGAGGGCAAGATTTTTTTCTGTAATAAGACTTTCTGGTTTTCACTCAAAATCACAAGGGATGTATTTTCTTGATGTTTAGAATGACCTTTTTATTTTTTCTTGGATGGATAATAAAGAAGGAAAGATTGCATGCCGAAGAGAAATGTCTGGAAAGTTGTGAGTTACTGGATGGTAATTAAATTAGGATCCCTTTGTCAGACTTCTAACAACAACAATTATACATCTAGAATGAAAAGATGCTTTACTAAGCATTTCTGTGTATTACTCGTTAATATCAGTTTATGTGGTTGAAATACATTAATGAAGTTCAATTTCATTGAACTTTAGAGCAGCGTGGTGTTTTTAGGAATTAGTTGTCAAAACAGTTTGTCAGAAGAATCAGAAAGTGAAGAATTCCCTTCCCCTCAAAACGAATAAAAAAGGAAATAAACAGAAAAAAAAAAAAAAGGTTTTTATTTATTCAGGTATGATGAGATAAAATTTACCTGTTCAGAACAGAAATATTTTTTCAGTGGAATAGGGACAGGATGGGATGCTCACTGATGGTAGAAGCCTTTTTTAACTCTCATGTCATTCCAAATGTTGGAGTTAACTGAAACTTTGCTCCAAGTGTGCTGTGGCCCTGATGTGTAGAAGTTGTGTTAAGCCACAGAGCAGCAGCAAGGGGGATTTATTTGTGTGTGTGACTGTGCCATTCCTTTAGCACCAGCCCTCCCGAGCGCGCGCGGGGCACACGGGGCACGGCGCGCCGTGCTCCTGCTGCTGGGTCATTGCCATTCCCACATTACAGGCCTCTCATCATTATTTTGACCACAGACACCTCGTCAGCATCAGAAGATGAGGGCTCGTTGCGGCGGCAAGGGCGGATCAGCTCCACTCCGTTCCAGAGCCATTCCAACGTAGAGCCCTGGCTTAACCGGGTCATTCAGGGCTCCTCCACCTCATCCTCTGCATCCTCCACCTCATCTCATCCTGGAGGGAAACCTGCTGCTGCTTCCAATACCGCTCCTGCCACCACTGCTGCCACTGTGCTTGCAGATCTCATGGCACACACGCAGATAGGTCAGTAAACCTGCCGCTGTGGAATGAAATCACATTGCAAAAAATCCCAAAGCAGGGCTAAACACAAAGGTCTTCACCAGGAGATGCCTGTGAATAGCCTTAAAAAGTGCATTTCACAGACCAGGTAGGTATGATGTATGTGTATTTAACCCAGGCGAGTTGCTCATGAGATCTGAACGTGCATTCTTCTTGGTAAAATGCTTGCTTTACCAAGAAACTAAGGTTCAGTTTAGCAGAATTTCAAAGGATTCCTGGTTTTGCTGCATGCTTTCCAATCTGCATGTATTTACCCTAAATAATGTCAGATTGTGTATTTCAGACATGATTCAGCTGGTAAGCACCCGAAAGATAGAAAAACACACAGGATCTTTGGGAAAATTATGAAATCAGAGGTACTAATCATAAGGGAAATTTTGTGCTGTTTGTACAAAGCCTTTAAAGAAACGTAATTTTTCATATTCCCATTTCCAAGCTTATTAATAAAGAGAAATTTGCAATTTTGTTTGTCCTTGGATGTAAGAAGGAGGTAATCTGTCACCACTTCACTTTGAGCCATTCTGGATTTCATATTATGGGTTAATAGATACCATGTTTAACTCCTTAGAATTACAAAATAAATTATGGCTAACCTTTTCAGCTTAACTGGGATTGATGGAATTCTTAATATAGCTGTAAAAACTTGCAAGATACACAAAATATAGCACAGCATACATTGTCTTATGTCTCATGATCCAGGCCAGATAGACCTATCTATCAGGACTGTTTAATCAACAACATTATAAGCAAAATCAACCTTATTATGAGTTCAGAGTCCATCATTTAAGCAGCTGAATGTTGGGCTGTATGCAGGTTTAAAATTTTATTAATGGGAAATAATTATACTATCTAGAAGGAAGGAAGCTCAGGGATCATTAAGAGCTGATCTGTTAAAAATATTTCTAAAGATAAAATTTCCAGTGCCTTTGACAAAGAAAAAAACAGACGCATTTTCACATAAGAATGGTCTTCCTCATTTCTGCAATGCTTGCCATGTTCTGTCAGTTTTCATTCCTAGCTTGGTAACATTCATGCATGGCCGATATCAACTCAGTTGGGACATTCTCCCCCCTGCATGTACTTCTCCTAGCTCATAAGAATATGAAAACTTAGTTCTTACACTGCAAACTTTTATGATTCTTGATAAATACTCACATGCTTTCTAAAAGGGGCTTTGATTGTCGTAGAGCATAGAAGAGTTTATTTTTTCAGACAGTGTGCTGATACCAGCAATCTGAAAGGCGTCTTGCATATCTTAATTGTTATGCCCTACTGAAGTATTCTGTGTCTTGGTTATGTACTGAATAGTTAGTCACAGTTTTGAGATGTTGGAGAATTTAAATTTAACAGCTTGTTCCCTTGCAGCTCATCTTCTCCAGCCTGTATTTTTAATGGTGAGCTCAAGCTAAGTTCCCAGTCAGTAAACTGCAGTGTTGGAAATGCAAGGTTACAGTATTTAATGGAGTGAGATAGGAATGTGCACTACTTCTAAAATGTTTGTCTTTCATTTAATAGCAGTAAGGACAGCCCTTCATATTGGGGGCATTTTTTTCCTTTGTTTAAATTTTTTTTTTTAATAAGGTTGGTGGTATGTCTCAGTTTTTTCCAAGATCATCATATCAACTCTGTAGTATTTCCCACCTTAGCTCTTAGAACAGCTGGAAATACAGATCATGGTGGTTTTTAATTCTCTATCATATCACATTTGTTCTTTCTTTGGCCTCTGCCTTGTTGCATTTATCAATGTCTTGTCATCACTAATGGAAAGGTGCTTCAGTCTCAATCCAATTAACTTCCTGAAGTCACAAGTCTGCTCACACTTTTCTTTTTTTAATTCCTCACCACTTCTCTTACCCTGCTCTGCCATGGTATATCTGGATTATACAACCTAATAGCATGGGGTCTCATGGCAATTTATTAATAAAATGCTCAAATGATTAATTAAGCTAATGAGCATAAATCCTGAACACTGAACCTGTCCCTTCTCCATATATAGTGAGACATTGCTAGTCCCTGCAGGGTTTGTCAGGTGGGAAGTGGGACCCAGGTACACTTGTCTCTGTGGCCAGGTTCTATGCTGCAGGAAGCCTATGGTTTGGGACTTTGGGAAAACCAAGGGAATAAAAAAAAACCAACCAAAAAGCAACTTCAGAAATCTATAGAACAGAGTGAGAGCGTATACATGAGGCAGGTGTATATGTGAGTCCTGTACAACGGTTATAAAGGTCAGCTGTACACAGTTGTCATCTTCGTGGTTACTGATTCCAGGGCATTTTTCTGAGAGGTGAAGTAACACCTTCTCCTTCATGTACCTCAACCACATGAAAGGAATTCAGTCTCTGCAATGCAAACATTGCAGTGACGTCCATTGGAAAAGATGGGAATGGATTTAAATTTTTCGTCTGGTGATCCCTCTGAAACTGCTTAGAGCTGGACTTGTGGCTTGTGTGTCAGCACTGGGAATGTGGGCCCAGTGCAATAAGCATTTGCAATCTTGGGGCTGATCACTGCTTCAGAGTGGGGTATAATTTATGTATTTCACAGCCCTGCCCAGATCTCCCTCTGCCTGGAGCTTTTCTGGCAGGATTTGTGACATGCTGAGGTCCTCCAAAGGCTGTGTCTATAGAGGCAGCTCCAGCCCTGGGCAGCAGGGGTTTCTCCAGCTCTTCCCTGCTGCATTCCTGTTTTTACTCATCAGGATTCTGAATATTTCAGTCCTTCTATTCTTGTTGTCCATTGTTCAAACACTTCTCAAAAATACTGCCATTTCCTAACCCATTCCATTCAAAACCATTCTGTAACCTCGGTTACAGTTTTGGAATGATGATAGCAACTTCTTACAGGGGCAGTTAGTGATAGGACAAGGGGGAAAGGTTTTAAATTTTAAAAAAAGAGAGACTCAGATTAGGAAGAAATTCTTGCCTGTGAGAGTGGGGAGGCCCTGGCTGGCACAGGTTGCCCAGAGAAGCTGTGGCTGCCCCATCCCTGGAAGTGTTCAAGGCCAGGTTGGATGGGGCTTGGAGCAGCCTGATCTGGTGAAACCTTGTCCATGGCAAGAGGTGGGAGCAGGATGAGCTTTGAGGTCCCTTCCAACCCAAACCATTCTGTGATATTCCCTAAGCAGTGCTCTAGAGCCAGGAAATGGGACACAGCTCCAAGCAGGCATGTGCCTCTGGGTTGTAAGGAGGTTCTCAAGCCTGTGAGGATTTGTGAAATAGCCTCATGTAAGAAGCAATTTTGATTCTGTTGATTCTTAAGGTGCCTGATGAGCTCCTCTATCTGTCTTGCATTTCTGCAGAGAACCACTCTGCCCCCCCTGATGTGACCACTGGCCTGGTGGAATACCTGCACCACGAGCGCCCGCAGGTCGCATCCGTGCGAGGAGTGCCCAGAGGCTACAGCAGCAGCATTCTGGAAACTGCAGATGGTGATTGCACTATAGACCTCCCACCTTTCCCCCTTGTATATACATATCTTCATGTGCATCTTAGTTTTATATTGCCTCAGAACTTTAAATTTTGATGCATATAAAAATTTCTAGTTATCACATACAAATGAAAATCAGCATTTAACATGTTTTGTATTGTGATTATTTTTACAAGCCCTGTAAAATATTGAAAGATTCACTCATCTTTTCTAAGCATTCTGATGCTTTCAGAATAGAATGAATGTTAAGGTGTAGTAAATACCTAGATTCCTGGAGAAAAGGACATTCTTCATGTTTCAGTTAAAATCTCATGAAGGGATCAGTTGCTTGAAAAGCTCAAATAAAGTGTGAGGAGGTGTCTGCATCAGCCAGGTAGCCAGGGAACAGCATTGTTTGAAAGCAAATAAATCCATGGTGGAAACTCGTACCGATTAAAGCTGTTTTCTTCCAAACAAGGTACTTGTCCTGAATGACTTTCCCACCTGAAGGTTGTGTGTTTTAGTGTATTTTGGTATTATAGGATAAATAATAAATCTTTTCCATTTGGCAGGTGTCCCAGTGAATAGCAGAGTGTCCTCTAAAATCCAGCAGCTGCTAAATACCTTGAAAAGACCGAAGCGCCCACCTTTGAAGGAGTTTTTTGTGGATGATTTTGAAGAGCTGCTAGAAGGTTAATTTTCTTTCAGATACATTTTTTACTCCTTGTGGAAGTGGTTCATGACAGAACTGATACTTAGCAAGTGTTGGTTTCTTTTTGTCTTCTCAATAGAAAACTAGTCATGGTGGAATTAATACAGTGGAGTGAGAAAGGGCATATGTTACCACAAGTGGAAATCTTTAACTCAACCCTCCTACTCAGTGTGACATTTCTGAGCAGCTACCACTAGAGTTCCCCTGCTATTCGTTTGATACAAGTTTTTGTGATTCTAGTCTTTTGCTGAAGTTTCTTCTGATGAACTTCCATTGAGGTGCATGTAATTGTGGAGAGCATCACTTGGAACCATTCATTTTACTGGTTATCTACATTGAGTGTTTGCTAACTTCAACCAGGACTTTGCTCACTAAGATCAAGATACTTCACTTTCTGGAGCAGCTTGGAGCAGGATTTTAATGGAAAGCCTTTCTTTAAAAATATGTTGTTAGAGAGGCATAGTGTCATTTTTCATCACCTGTTGAGAATTCAGTGCAGCAAAAAATATCAGTATTCAGTATTCAGTGTCCAGGCATCACTGAAGCTGTTGTCTCTGATAACCCTTCTTGACTTTCATTGAAATAGATGTGGAGAACAAGCAGCAGAAAACAACAGCTTTCCAAAGCAGAAAGAACTGGCCTAGAGATTCTGATCTTTCAATAATATGGAATCACAGCTCTGAAGTGATGGTCACTGTTTTTTGGGAAGCCAACAGATGATTAGCATAGCATTCCTAAAGCAGAGGAGAAGTAGTGATAGCTGTGAGGAAGAGGTGAATGGTTCACAGAGCAGTCTGTGAAGTGTAACTTACATGTTTTGTACAGATTGACATTTCCCTTTTACTGTGCTCTGGTTTTAGTGCAACAGCCTGACCCAAATCAACCAAAGCCTGAAGGAAATCAAGTGAATGTACTTAAAGGGGAACCCCTGGGGGTTGTGACCAATTGGCCCCCCTCCCTGCTGGCTGCCCTGCAGCGCTGGGGAACCACCCAGTCCAAAGCCCCTTGTCTGACAGCGTTGGATACCACTGGGAAAGCCATTTATACCCTGACCTACGGTACGTGGTGGAGCTAGCTGGGGGAGGAATTAGGTGTTCATCATGAAACACCAGTTTGTCTTACTTCAGAAGGACTGCCTGTGCTTGTAGCACATGACTGGAGATTGCTGTAGGAATGGAAATTATTAATTCATTGTATATGAGAAACGCTTTTAAAGAAGTTAAGGAAGAGAAAATGTTTATTGCAAAACATACTGATTCTTTCCAAGTGGCTATTTGTAAATCTCTTAGAATTGTGTGGGATTTTTCATAAAAGAACACTAAAAATAGCCCAGTGTAAACTGGAAGGTAGAAACAGATGACTAAGAATGCACTCTTCAGATTCCCAGGGGAGACATTCCATTTTAACATCTTGCACAGCCTTATAAAGAAGACTCATACCTCAGGAGCATAATCAGGATGTTAATGGTGGGAAGTGAAACTTGCCTGTAATAATGAACTAGAAGTATTATAGTAAATTGCATTTTTAGGGAAAATAACTGTATCCTGCAGAATAGCTCACTGTAGCATTTCATTGTATAATATGTTAGAATGTTAAACTTCATTGTTTGCATTCTCACAGATGAAGGATGCAGGAAATATGGCTGAGCAGCTGCAGTAATTTAATTACTCTGCAGTGGAGCTTTGACTGTTGTTTAGAATATCATGTTTAGTTTTACATTTAAAATAGAAAAAAAAAGAAAAAGGTAAACCAAAAAGAAGCCAAGTACTAAATTGAACTTGGACTTAGCCAACTGTTCTGATACAGTCATGCTTAGTGCAAGTGTGAGGGACCAAGTGTTCAAATTTTAGTTTCTGCTTCTTAATTTCTTCTTTTATTCTTCAGGCAAGCTGTGGAGTCGAAGCTTGAAGTTAGCCTATACCCTGCTAAACAAGCTAACCACTAAGAATGAGCCCCTGCTGAAGCCTGGAGACCGGGTAGGCTCTGTTGGAAGTGGTCCCTAGGGATGAAATAGTGAGGAACAGCTTTAGCTGAAGAAAGCCTTGTAATAAAGTATTGTAATAATATATTGTGAAATAATCAATACTGTGACTTATACATTGTCTCCATACTTAGTATTTCTCTGCCTGGTTATCTGTGAATCTGGACATTGATGTGAAAATCTGGTTCCACAAATTAAAAAAACAGCCCCCCTCTCTGCCAAATGACAAAAAATAAATATTTTCTTATTTTACTGTATTTCTGTAGGTAGCTCTCGTGTTTCCTAATAGTGATCCAGTTATGTTTATGGTGGCATTTTATGGATGTCTCCTGGCAGAACTTATTCCAGTCCCAATAGAAGTTCCACTGACAAGAAAGGTAGGCAGATACATTCAGAATTTTTATGGTTTGGTAAATAAATGAAGAGTTTGTCTGTGTGTGTGTATGTCTAAATCCTGCAGTCCTTACATGGGGTCCTTCAGAGCCTGCTCTTTAGAAAGCATCTGGAGGACTGTTCAGTGTACATTCTGTGCTTGGAATTATAGTCAATATTTAGTTAAGGAATTGGGGAAATAATATTAAGCTAGCGATTTAAGTATTTTAGGGTATGTAATTGTAAAAACTATTTTAATTCATTATTTTTGAAAAAATGTGTGGAAGTATTTATCTGAGTATATCAGAGAAAGGTTGTCTTTTCAGCTCTCATGCTGAGTAATCAAGCAGGCAGAGACACCACAGTTACTGGAAATACAGGTATAATCCTACACACCTGGGGATTGTTAGGAAAGAGCTAAAAGGCTACAGGCTCTGCTCCTCAGTGTGCCAGGACTCAGAAACAGCATCAAACCAGTTTTCTGTTTTAGCAGAATTTATAAACATCTCTATTGGTTGAGGAGGGATGTACAGCCATTGCTTCTGGCACTGCTTTGCTTACTAGATCTGCTGTAAATCTTAGCTGGCACTAAGCAAAACTGAATTTTCTCAGTCATTTGAAGGTCCTATGGGATAGACTTTTGTTTTTTCCTGTGATATAAATAGACTTAATGTTTTCTAAACATTAAGAACTTACAACAAACTGTCCAAAAGCTTTGTTATTTTTAATTTTGCTAATTCTTTGTTTCTCTGCAGGATGCTGGCAGTCAGCAGATTGGGTTTCTTTTGGGCAGCTGTGGAGTCACGTTAGCTTTAACCACTGATGCCTGTCAGAAAGGCCTCCCAAAAGCTCAGACTGGAGAGGTGGTGACCTTCAAAGGTGTGGGTTTATTTTTTATGGCATGAATAACAGGTATATTCACTGTTGCTGTCAAACTGCAGCTTTTGGATTTGCTTGCATGGTTCTTACACATAAGGAGCTCCCTTGATTGTCGTGGCAGTGCTTTGTGCTGTTTCTTCCTCTCCTGCAGGGGATTTTGGCTTTGCTTGCCTCCTGTCATTATCCCTGAATACTGGGGAAAAAACTCTTGATTTTTGGAACTGTGGTGACAGTAGCTTTTCTTTTTCTTTGAAGGCTGGCCTCGTCTCATGTGGTTTGTGATTGATGGGAAGCATCTGGCAAAGCCAGCCAAGGACTGGCATCCACAGGTCCGGGATGCCAGTGCCGAGACTGCTTATATCGAGGTGATCCAGTGCAATGTGATAACTTCTATGGGTACTCTGTGATAGTTTGTAATGTTTTCTTCCTTTAAACTCTCCATACAATGAAAGAGATGGCTACAATATTTTAAACTGTGAAATAAGAATGTTTCCACCAGACTGCCCTCAGTTGAGTGACTGTGGAGTTCAGGTGGAAGACTGGGGATAATAATCAGCATTTTGGGGTCCCCAGGCAGTTTAATTGGAGTAGAGAAACAGATTTTTTTTATCATATTAGTGTATTCTGTGGACATAAATGTATATTTTATGCTAGCTTTTTGAATTTAAAAAAGCTTGAGTTTTTGTAGTATGTTTTCAATTCACTACTATAAAGTTACTTGGTTTTGCTGTTAATCTAATGCTTGCATACACTTTCTCTTGTCAGTATAAAACAAGTAAAGAGGGAAGCACAGTGGGCATTACTGTATCTCATGCCTCCATGCTGGCACACTGTCATGCACTGACTCAAGCATGTGGTTATTCAGAAGGTAAGTTAGATAGGTGTAACTGACAGCTTTGCATCTTCTGACAATTTATGTTACATAATCATGTCTGCTGTTTTCAGAGAGCTTTAGATATAGAGTAGTAGCTTCAATTGCAAAGGGAAAGACAAACTTCCCCATTCATAAAGGGTGTGATGTGTGAAAGCATGAAGCCACCTGAGAAATCGTAATCAGACGCAATATTCCTCTTACCTAATCACAAAATAACATCTCCCCAGGCACGTGAATATTGTGAGAGATCTGCTTGTTTGCAGTCATTCTTCCAATGAACAGCCAAGAACTGCACTTGATTTTGACCATCTGCATAGAGTTCATCTATGCTACCATTTTACCAAGTACTTTCCTGCATACATCCATCCTACATCAGTGATAAGCAAGTTTCACCTCATCAGTACAAGATAACCCTCAAATACCAGGTTGAATCCTTGATTTAAAATCTTTGGTTCTTACTTGTTTTCTTGAATCACATAAGATACTCAGATTCCACAGAGAAGATATTCAGGAAAATTTAGTAGAGCTATGGTGATATCTCTTACTGGATCTAATTCTTTCAAATACAGATTAACTTTTTCAGTTCAGCTGAAGAAGTTTCCTTGAAGACTGAGTCTTCAGTCTGCCTAGTTCAAACACACATGGAAGCGGTATTATAATAAATTAAGGTCTTAAATACCTTGTAATATTCTAGTTTAGTAATCATAATTCAAAAATTATTGCAATAAGTAAAGTAAACCACTCGGAGCTTAAGCAACCTCTTTGTTACAGGCAACAGAGCTTTGGTTCCTTGGCAGTCATGGAGTTCAGAGTTGCTTTAACAAATATTTGTAGTTCTTAAGTATTTTATAAATATGCTTTTTAAATATTATATTTTTCTCCTTCACTTTCAGCTGAAACACTAACAAATGTCTTGGATTTCAAAAGAGAGGCTGGCCTTTGGCATGGAGTGTTAACGGTGAGTATTGCAAGAAAGGCAGACAACTGGAGCAAATTGCTTCTTTCATTGGTAGTGTGCTGATACCAGAATTAGGCTATAAATTCATCAGTTCTCTCAAATGGTTTTTGTTTCAATATTTATATTTTTCAGAATAAACTGTTGCTTTTTCGGTAACTTGTGTAGTTTATTTTTTCAGAGTATAAGCATGGTTTTCACTACCAGTTAACTGTAAGACTTATGCTGTAGCTGTGATTGTGGGGGTGTTTATTTAAGCATTGTTACATGTTCTATATTTTTTAAGCCACTTGGAAGTTTATTTTTGAATCTCTTTCTTATAGAGTGTTATGAATAGGATGCATGTCATCAGTATTCCCTATGCATTAATGAAGGTTAATCCACTTTCCTGGATACAGAAAGTCTGCTCATACAAAGGTACCCTAAAGGTTATTTTAATTCACCCATCTCTTTTTGGGTTATTAAAAAGAAATTAAATTGTGCAAAAATGTCTTTGTACCCCACTGAGTACCCCATTTCAATATTCTGTGTGCTCACAGTTTCACTGATGAGTGACGTTGATGGCTTCTTCTGAGAGACCTTTAAAGAAACTGTTTATTGGTATTTGAATTTATAGCAAACATTCAGATTCTATGATCAGGTCCATCTGGAGACACTGAATATACACGTGTTACACTAGTTGAATATTTGGTGTTTGTATTTGTTTTCTACATTTGAAGTGTCATAAATTTTGTGTGTAGTTTTATAAATCTGTGTAAATACACAAGAATACTTTCAGAATTTTATAATTGGTCTTTATTTTGTTCTGCACACACAGCATAATTCTTGTTTTGATTTCCAGCCCGTGTAGCAGTAGTGAAATCCCGTGATATGCACTGGTCACTTTTGGCTCAGAGGGATCAGAGAGATGTCAGCCTGAGCTCCTTAAGAATGTTAATAGTGGCAGATGGAGCCAATCCGTGTGAGTATGGGTGCATTTCCTGAGTGTCAGTCTTGCCAAGATTCTGTTTGTTGTAGGCCCTGTGTCAGAGCTGATGCTTGGGGAGTTAAGCAGTTTGTTCTGTAGTAAAACACTATTTGTGTGCCACTGCTTTTTCATTGCTGTTTGCACTTCTGGGCTATATTTACCAGTGTAAATTCATTTTTTGAACTATGTGTTTTCATTAGTGCTATACTCTTCCATAAATAGACTTGAAGTGATACCTACAAGATATAAATATAGATATAATCCACTTTGTGTTAAGTGCTAGAGGCTAGATAGAATTGTGAAGGTATGTCAGAAGTGTTTGATATTTAAGTGCTGTGACCTCTATAAGAAACAATCAGGTAGGAGATGTATAAGAAGTCGACATAAAGTTACCCTTAGTGACAAAGTATTCTGATCCCTGAAGGACTTTCCATGATACTCAGTGCTGGTGAGTGCTGGCACAGGAGGAGTATGCAGTTGGGAATGTCATTCAGTGTAGTTGTCAGTCACTAGGAGTTCTTCCAGATCTACTCTCCTAGAGTAAACTGGAATGCCTTTCAGACAGTTTGAAAGAATATTTGGTTTGTACATGGATGCAGCAGTATTGATGTAACTGAGCTGAGAATGAGCACAGACTTTGAATTCCTGCAGCTCAAGCTTTCCTGCTCTTAGAAAAATGTTTCTAATTATGTGATGGTTCTTTCTAGGGTCAATATCTTCCTGTGATGCATTCCTGAATGTATTTCAGTCCAGAGGTTTGAGACCAGAAGTAATCTGTCCCTGTGCTAGTTCTTCAGAGGCACTAACTGTTGCTATTCGCAGGTAATTTCCTTTTCTGAGAAATGAACTGAAGCTTTTCTTGGCTATTGAAATGTGTCATAGAATCACAGCATGCTTTGGGTTGGAAGGAGTTCAAACCCCCTACCATGGGCAGGGACAATTTCCACTACACCAGGTTGCACTAAGCCCCCTCCAACCTGGCCTTAAACACTTCCAGGGATGGGGAATCTCATTTTAAGATGATAGTCAGAAAATATCATGACCCACACAGAGATGCCCAAAGACCTTGGCAAAGGAAATATGGAGCTCACAGGTGTCTCCTTCACTGAAGGATGGGTGATTTTTGTTTGGTTTCTTTAAAAAGTTTAATATTTTCTAAGAATAGTCAGGCAGAAGGTGTTTTTTTCATGCTTTGGGAAAGCAAGGTCTCATCCTCACTGAAGTTATTGGAGGGCCTTTTAAAATGCCCCCAAAGCAAAACTTACTTTTTTAAGGAAGAAGATGGTGAATCCTCATCACTTACTTACGTATGATGATTTGTAAACAGGGGCCTAAAATTTAAAAAAAAATTATTTATAACTGGTCTGAAAAGCACTGTTGGATTTCTGGAGATAGCAAGGGATGCTCTGAGAAAAAGAAATACTTTAATTATTAATAGACATATGGATGGGATATGCTGGAATTTTTTTATAGCAATTCTTATCAAAATGTGTTTTTTCAGAAAGTCAACTTAAAGAAAACTTGGAACAAAAAACTTTGACATTTTGGAGAGTTTTGTTTTAGCTCTTTCTTCATTTAGTTACTACATAAGTCTTTAAACTCTTGTTTGTTCAAAGTGAGAAACCATTCTTTTTCCTAACTTTACCAAGCCTGAGAAACCAGCACAATGTTTTTAGTGACCCTATCACAGTATTGGTCTGTTGATTCATGTCTAACTGGACTTTCTGTCTTCCAGACCTTCTGAACTGGGTGGGCCCCCTCCAGGAAAAGCAGTGTTATCCATGAATTGTCTGAGTTTCGGTGTGATCAGAGTGGATACAGAGGAGAAGTTGTCAGTGTTAACTGTGCAGGACGTTGGGCAGATTATGCCTGGAGGTAGGAAAGCATTTTGTAAAGGTTTCAGCATATTCCATATAAGTCATTTTTACTACTACACTTGTGTGCATGGAATAAATAAAAATGTTAAATACCTGTAAGGTAGTATGAGTTATGTTTTGACACATTACCTAATAAACACATGATGGGTTAGAGATTCATGCCCAATAAATCCAAATGACTGTAGATTTTGGTATGGGCAAATGCTTTTGGCTTGTTGCAGAATTGTTTTTAGAATGGAATGGAGTGGAGTGGAATAGAACAGAATATTTCAGTCGAAAGGGACCTCATTTCAGACCATACAAAGGTGATGGAACCACTAATTCTGGAAACTATTTTCTCATGCCCAAGGAGAGCAAGAAAGTGATCTGGAGTAACCTGGGTTAACCTATTTCCTAATGACATCTGTTTGCAACACTGTGGTTCCTGAATTAGGTAGAGCTGGGTATTGTTCCTCAGCCCATTAATTGAAGCAAAGAGACTTTGTCTCATCCTTGTTGTTCTCATTTGAGACCCAGCTGCATTTGGAGAGGAGAGCACTCTGAAGAAGGTTAGTGAAGGTAGAGTGCCAAACAAGATCTGAGACTGTGAACCATGGGGTGAAGGACTGGACACTTGGTGCCATCTACTCCAACTTTTAGGCTGGTTTTATGGCACTGTCTGTACTGCTAGCTTCAGGCCCTGTCCTGACCTGTTCTGGTGTGCTTGGAGAGGATAAAATACAGATTTTTTGGAACTCTACTCACCCCTCAAGTTTTTTATGTAGTTACCAAAGAACCTGATTGATTCTGGTCATGCCCTTTGGCTTTGATATTCTTGGTCTCCTTATGAACTTCCTGCTTTGCAGAGCTGTGGTTCTAAAGCCCTACTCTCTGTAGAGCATTTGCTCAAGGTAAAGATAAAATGGAGACTCAACTTGTGTGATTTCAGCAACAGCCTCTCCTCTGTACACCAAAGCAAATAAGAGGAGGTAGACAGCTTCCCACTCTGCTGGTGAAAATTTCAGCCATTGTGTGCAAGTCTCATTGGTCTTGTTTAATTGTCCTTATTATCCCCAGAAGCCCTTTGCCACCCCTGGAGTCAATGGTTCAGTTGTTGTTGAACTTAAATTCAGTAGAGCTTCCTTCTGCTGAAGACTGAGCAGAAGCTCTGCACTTCATACCAAAACAAAGCAGAGAAGTCACTTGGTTGTGTAGCTTCTCTCAAGTTTTTGTTTTGTATTAAGACCATTTGAAGTTGTTTTGAAAGTCTGCAGTTAATTCCAAGAAAGGCAGTAGTAACTTCAGCCTCACAGTTGGACTTGATCTTAAAGGTCTTAAAGGTCTTTTCCAACCTAATCAATTCTCTGATTCTGGGACTAGCATCAGTGTCTCAAAAAAATAGTGATTTTTTTTTTTTTTTTACTTCAACTAGAATACAGATGGCATGTACTGCTGCTGGTGTCTGTTTGGGGTGTCCACACTACTGCTGTCCCCTTGAAACCTCACTGAAATTCAGCTGTGCTCCCCATATTTTCCTTAGATAATAGGTTAGACACAAGGACATGAAGGGAGTGAGTTTGCATGCCCTTCAGGTAGTCATGAATCCTTTGGAGAAATGACTGAGCTTAAACTCAATGTTGCTGCTGTTCAAAAGAGTGGTGTTAGATACAAGATCAATTGAAATCTTTCTTTGGATCAGTTTGTCTCGTGTGGCTCCACCTCTGTGGCCCCCCTGCTACCAAAAACCAGGCCATGCAAAGCCAACACAGGGGAGCTCCTGGCTTTGCTGTAGGCTTGCTCTCACAGCAGAGTGTGCTTGACTACACTAAGACACAAAGCTGCCTGCAGCTACTCTTCATATTCAGTTGTTGGAGCTGTAAGTCCTCTGGGTTAATTTTTCACAGACCATCTGCTTAGTGGCAGGTTCAAGTCTGCCTTAGGATGTTGGAAAAGTTCCCTGTGTGCTTATGGTTAAGTAATTTCACCTCATTATGAGTTGTCATAAAAAAATACGTCTCTGTCCTTGTGAAATGCCTGACTGAGCAGTCAGAGGGATCTGTGAAAAAACCCTTCTCCTTTGACAAAATTCCTTGGAGCATTGTCTGGCAAATCTAGGGGATCCTTCTGCATTAGAGGGCCACTGGCAGGCAGTGATAACACTACCATAACTTTCTACATGAGTAAGAAACATCAAATGACTTGTCTGGTTGTGTGAGGGAAGACCACTTAAATGTGTATTAAGTGCCTCAGAGTGACATGACTTGTAATTGATGGCTGTTGCTATTTGAAAATACAGTAGTAAGTGGTAAAAGGTTACTACTTGAAGGTTAAGCAGAATTTGGGCAACTTAATTCATTAACTCTTTTAAAACTAGCATTGAGCTGTAAGAATCTGAGCCAGGTTTGCTCCAATTTTTCCACATATTAATACCAGCAGAAATTTCTCTGTATTCCTTAAGTCAGAATATACATGATAGATTTCATTATAAAAGATAATTTGTGTCTTAAATCCTCTGGAGTACAAAGGAAGTCAAAAGACACTAGCAGCTACCTAGAGGGGTGTGCTAAATGAAAAAAATTAATGACTTATAAGTAAAGGAATTACTTAGTTTCAAATGAGTCTGCATGTACATTCTAACAGTGGAGATATTTGTGCCTTGGTAAGATTTATGCTTTTTCCTGTGTAGTATTCATGGAGGGTGTGCCCTTGTTCATTCTGGCTTGATGTTTGGCATACAGGAGAGAACATACCACCACCTGTTCTTTGCCCCTCTGCTGAGTGATGAGTCTTGCTCTTGATTTGCTTTTGGTTTTGTATTTCGTTCTGAAGGCTTTTCTCCATCTTCTGATCCCCACTGAACTTGGAAGTCTGCCCTAACCTTTCAAAAACTTTGTGACATAGGAGCTCACATTCCTGAATTCCATTTGGAAATGGTCAAGCCAAATGGTTTTGATCTCATTATGTGTGAAGATCTCTGGCATGCTTTATTCTGGAACTACCTAGTTAAAAGGTCACAGATAAAATGTCCACTTGCACCCTCCTTTTCTTCAGATTGTGCTTTTTTTCCTGAGATGCTGAGCCCACCTGCTCAGGGGGTCTTACTCAACAGCACCAGCACCAGGGTCATGTCATGTGTCACTGCTGTTTAATCCATAGACCAGTGATGCCACATTCCCTTCCATTCATTATCTACCATGAATACCTATCAGAAGACCCTCAAGGAAAGAGCCAGCATCCACAGAGAAATCTTCCCTTCAAAGATAGCATGGGAATTCTTCAGAGAAAATCTGGTCTGCATTCCCATGGAATCCTGTCCTGGAGGAATGATATTTTACTCCACCTGTTGACCACCTTGGGCTGTTTTGCATAATTTCTGTCTGGGACTGGCATTGCTAAATTTGGCTCCTCACCATATTCAGTTCATTTTTTCAAACTGGACTGGTAAAGATGGTAGGGAGAGTGCCAAACCTCTTTTCTTCTGCCCATGCTCAGCCTCCAATTTTCACGTCAACTAGAATGTGATTGTTGTGTTATCTTTCATCTTGGAAGCATATTATACCTTAAGTTTGAGCCTGCATATGTTGCTTAGTGGATATGTTAACTGCAGTTAAGTTTGTCTCCCTTCTACTTCCCAACTAATCATTTCCATTCTTTTACCAGGATCATTCTTTGAAAAGAGCTAACACTCTTGAATCTGAAAGTTCTAAATCTCTGTAGCCTCTATATCCAATCAAAGGAATTGTAGGTTCCTAGAAACAGTGCTACTCCTGCAGCTACTTTCTTACACTAAAGCAGAAGACTTCAGTTTGGTACCTAATCTTGGGCTTCTCCAAGATGACCTTCTGCAATGAACAGAATCATGTTCTGGATTGTGATTGCATTCAGTATCTTTTCTAGAAGTTTAGGGAGATGGTTCCAATTTCCTAAATGTTGGGATGCTCACACTGTCTCCAGCCCATGGATGTCTTGTATTTCATTGTTTCCTCTGTCCACATCTGAGCAAACATTTGCCTAGCTTCTGGTAGTTATCACAACACATCTTCACTGCAGAGGGATCTGGTTCCTTTACCTCAGTGGACAGAGTTGTTACAGAACAACTTGGTGAAACTTTCCATTTTTTCCTTAGATTGTGGGTTAACATCACCTCTTTTTCACTCAGCCCTTAGAATTTATCACATTCATCTGTTCTGTGTTCCTCGGGGCTTCAGTCTGTCACACAGTGGCACAACAACCACTGCAGAAAAACTTCTCTTGAAGACCTGTGCCAGTGCATGCTTGGAATGGGATGTTTTCTTCCAATTTAAATGTTACTCTTTGGATGCTAATGATCACCTCTAGAGTCTAGATTTATGTTCATCCTCGTCCAGGAATTTGGCTTGTTTTCTGCCTATTGCCCTTTCCAGAGGAGCAGAAAGAGATTCAGGTCTACATTTTATATCCCCATGTGCTTTTTTTCTCAAGGATGAGGTTTCTCTGGAAAACCTGGAAATTCCACAGTGATTCTAGAGGCATTTTATCCTGGCATTTCAATATTTTTCCTAAGGCTTCATGCTTCTAGAAGAGAAATTCTTACTAAAGACTGTAAAGCAAGGGTAGCCATTGTATATGGATCCACTATGAAATGCTGGAAAGGGAACAAGAGAGCACTTCCTGACCCTCATCAGTACCTTTGGACACAGCCTTCTGCTGTGCAGGCCCCTGGCATTCTTCTTGCATTCCTGCTGTGCTAGTCTTGAAACATCCAGAGCTGAATCCAGCCTTTGGTAGGGCATCAGCGTCGTCCTTTGAGCAGCAGGACTCTCATCTCCTGCCAGGATACTCCTTGGCAGGTTTGACTGCTGCAAGTCACCATCTGTCAGAATGTACATGTGGACTCATTTGAAGAAAGCAAGCTTTCTTAGCAGGAATCTGTGTTCTTTGTGACGTGCAGTCCACATGTACATTCCTATCCCATCTGCTTTTCCCTTCTCTTTAATTCTTTTTCAGATGCAATGCTGTTGAGAGAGACTGAAATGGTGGTAGATGCACTCTCTTGTATGTCACACATGAAGCAGGAAAAGGAGGAGAAGCGAGAGTAGAGGCTCCACAGATACTGCAGAAGGGCAGCCTTGCAGTATAACCTGGCAGGACAGAGCTGTGCCTGCTGTTAGAATGTACCTGTAGACTACCTGTATCATACATTGGTTACTGGTAAGTATTTTTTCTTTTACTTGATCAGGGTGATAGGATTGTCCTTTGACTTCATGAATGGAGCATCATTTAGGGACTGCAGGCTGATCCATTGGTTTTTTCCATGTTTGTGAATGCAGTGAGGGCTGTACATTTATTAATGCCCACAAACTGTGGTTTCTCCAGTTATTAACACTTCTCTTTGCATCATTGTTTAAGTGTTACATACAGAGTTCTGATATTGGCTCAGGTTCTTTCGTGTAGTAATAAACTATTTCATCAGTTCCAATTTACCACTGAGTTTTGTTTTTAACTCCTAAATTGCAAAATGTGGGATTTAGCATGACTGACAGTTCATAGTGTAGATTTTAATTCCAGACATGTAGTTGACACATATAATATCCAGAAACTGCACCAGAATTTGAGTAGCATCTCTTTACTTGGCCACCCAAGGTTATCATTGCATGGTTCCAAATAATTACTGGTAACTGCTAGTTGTTCTGATAGGTAATTTTTATGAAACCAAAATAAGTTAGAAGTTGATCTATTGGTAGGATGAATGATTGTCTCACCTGTTCAGACCTAGGATGCTGGCAATTGGAAGACTTCTCTAAGGTTTGAGAATGTACTCACAAATCTATTTTACCAGCAGTCCTTGGTTCATGCAGGCAGCAGAGTTGGCTTTGCCATATTTATTTTGTATTGACCTGGGTAGATTTATTGATTTCTTTCTTGATCTTGAGTCCTAAACTGCCTTAGTCCACTGCACCTTGGATTCAGCTGAGCTGATGTGGAGGCTGTGGAGCACTGTAAGAATAAAACATTGCATTTGTGAACTTAATCTTGGAGAACAGATTGCACAGGCTGTCAAGAAGCTAAAGTGAGCTCTCTTACATGCTGTGTTTTTGCTGCAGCTGATGAATAATTGATACTAAAATCTTTATCTCTCAGTGGCAGAGCACCAGGTGTGTCAGCTGCTGGAGCAGACTAACACTGTGATTGTGTTCTTCCTCTGTGCAGCCAGCATGTGTGTTGTAAAGGTGGATGGGACTCCTTATCTGTGTAAAGCTGATGAGGTTGGAGAAATATGTGTGAATTCAGGAGCAACTGGGACAGCATATTTTGGCCTGCTTGGAATCACCAAGAATGTATTTGAGGTTTGGATTTCTTTGTAATTGTTATATTTCTAGTATTTCTTCTTGCAAATAGACTTATTTATTCCTTAAAAGTCTTTTGTGTGTACGTGTGTGTTTGTGTGTGTTTTATTGTTTGGTTTGCTTTGTTTTTTAAGTCAGTTAGAAAAAAGCCCTGGCCAGATACACTTAGCTTCATTCATAGAATTACATCAAGACATTCTGTCTCTTACAACCAAAAATACCAAGTGTCATCTGCAGTCAGTCAGCTACTTTTGTATTCCAGTCCAGTGCAGTGCCTGTGTGAGCATTTAAATTTATCTTAGCTCTGAATTAACACAGTGGTCTTATGTGTAGCTACCTGAAGGCATTTCAGTCTTTCTGCCCATATTTTTCTTTGCAGTGGAACCCTATTTCATGTATTCTGGCAGTAAAGGAATGAAAATCCTTATCAGTCCAGTGAGTGTCTGAATCCTTCTGTGTTCTTCCAGGCCATCCCAGTGACAGCAGCTGGCATACCTGTATCAGACCAGCCCTTCACAAGAACAGGATTGCTTGGCTTTGTGGGTCCTGTAAGTGTGAACAAGCCCTCAGGGCCCTGCTTTGTCCTGACTCCCAACTCTGAAGTGATGCCCCTGAATCCAGCAGGACTTTGTGCCCCATAGAGGGCACTGACTCCTCAAGAGTATTGTTGGCTTGAGTCAGGCATGTATTGCCAGTAGTGAGGAGGTTTTTCTGCTCTGCTCTGTTTCTAATCCTTCCTTCTTTTCAGGACTATTTGGTGTTTGTGGTAGGAAAATTGGATGGCTTGATGACAGTCAGTGGCCGCAGGCACAATGCAGATGATGTGGTAGCCACTGCGTTGGCAGTTGAGCCCATGAAGTTTGTCTATCGGGGAAGGTGAGTGTATTAAAAACTTCAGCACTGCTGGTTGGGCTTTGTTGCTCCTTTCTTAACCCACAGATGGTCATCAAGTGGCACAGCATACACAGGAGCAATGCATGTGAACTTTTTCATGTGTGTTTTGTAGGAAATTTGGCACTAGGTTGTGAATTTAGTTGTTCCTGCTAACTTGAAAGACAAATATTGACACCTTGCTTCATGCATAAGAGATTTTAAATTACTTTCACACAATGTGAAGGTAGATCTTAAAGTGTCTGGTTAAAACTTCTTTCAAAGCTTCTCTTAAGACACTCAGTGAAGCTCATATGCTGGATATAAAACACTTCTGTCCCCTGAGCCTTTTGGGTGGCTGAGGGAGGAACTGTGCAGCCTGTTCTAAAGAACAAACTAGGTTGCTGAAGGACCCTCAAAGGTAATGTGTTGTATCACCAACCTGAGTACTCTTCAGTGGTCCATTCCTCAATGTCCAGATGGAGATCAATGGCAAGTGGAATCTCAAGGTTCAGACTGGGACCAGTCCAGGCTGAGGCATTATTAATATTTTATCCTAGAGGAGGCAAGTCTAAAACTAAGGTAATTCCCCAGTGGGAGTTAAGTATTTTTCAGTGCAAGCATCTGGAGGTCAGTAATTTGGCATGGTTGGCATAGCTCCAGAAGGGACATTGTATGTAGGGGCTACAAGTCTAGTGTGCACGATGGAGTTTTATCCTGTTTGCACAGCCCCTACATGTATGAAACTTGCTTATCAGACACATGCTGCATGGGTGACTGCAAATCCACCTGAGCCCCAGCAGAAATCAATTACAGGAACCCACACGTGTTGTGAATTTTCCTGTGATTTTGTGATGATCTGGTGTGAATAATGCTTGTGTGGGTGAAACAGTGCCATGAGAGGCTGCAGCCATTGCCATGTGATGGTAAGCCATGCTCTGGTCACCCTGTGTTGCATCCTGTCATTCTCCTGTGCTTTGTGTTTTAGGATAGCAGTGTTTTCTGTGCCCGTTTTGCACGATGATCGGATAGTGCTTGTGGCAGAGCAGCGCCCTGACGCCTCAGAGGAGGATAGTTTTCAGTGGATGAGCAGGGTTCTACAGGTACTCAGTCTGTCCTTTTCTCTTTCCAGGTGAATAAGGCTGATGCATGACATGAGAATATCAGAGCTTTTTTTTTTTTTTTTTTTATTTCCCCCATAAGCAAAACCTATCAGTGTAACCACGGAGAGCTATAATAATATAATTTTTTCAGGGTTGAGAATTAATAGAATTTTGTAAAATGTAAGACTTTCTTCCAGAATGTTTTTTTAACTTCCTACTACTAAAATTTTCAAAGCCCTAAAGGTGATGGGTTTTGTTTGGGTTAATACTACATGTCTCTTCTGTTTTCATACTGAGAGCTGTCTCTGCAAATATTCACAAGTATACTGCCAAGTATCAGAACAGCCTCAAAAGCTTTTTATCACTAACAACCTTATTCTAGATCAGCAACAAGAAGTATTAAAAACTTTTTCCCTTAATTATTTTAATGTTTTTTTCTTGGGGATGAAGGGCAGGAGGAAGGGGAACTGCATTTGCAGATTTTAGAATTAATCAGTTGTCAGGAAGTGCAAATGGAGAGATCAATTATGGAAAACTCTGGGGAAAACTGAAGGGAAGATCCAGAGAGCAACTTAAAGGAAGTTTGCTCCTAACAGTATGGTTTCTGTCTAATTTCAGCTTTCTTATCTTTTTGGAAAGTATCTCTGGTATTGGAAGAAAATATTTTTGTTTACTTTTAGAAGTGTCATAGCTAAAAGACACACTTAAGATTTAGGCAGCAAAGATGCTTCCCTCCTAAATTTTGTGAGTTTTATGTTCTACTGTGCTTTTGTGATTGTGCCATACATGCTAAATTTGCTGTGATATAACTTTGGCTTTTGAAAATCTCTGCACTTTTTGCCCACTTTTAAGAGACTTTCCTAATCCCTGATGTGCAGGTGACATCCCCTTGATAGAGGGCACAAGCAAAGTCCTGGGTCTGCTCCTGCTCCCATTGAAGTCATGGCACAGCTTCTATGAGTTCAGTGAGTGCAGAATTGGACCCTTTATTTGCAAATTGTGGTGCAAGTAAAAATTTTAATGTTATAAACGAATTGAATTCAAATTCTTACTCTAGCTACATCCCAGTTGATAATGTGGAATGTTTGTTTGTTTGTTTTTAATTTCTGTGAAGGCAATTGATAGCATTCACCAAGTAGGTGTGTACTGCCTTGCCTTGGTGCCAGCCAACACTTTGCCAAAGGCTCCACTGGGAGGAATTCATATTTCAGAAACGAAGCAGCGCTTTTTGGAGGGTGCTCTGCATCCTTGCAATGTCTTGATGTGTCCCCACACCTGTGTTACCAACCTGCCCAAGCCTCGGCAGAAACAGCCAGGTGAGGAGAGCAGAGCATGTGCTAGTTCTGCCACACCTATGTTATACAGGGCACTTGCAGACTGAGCTGTTGCTTGTTCCTTTGGTTGGTTTTTCCTCATCTTGCACTGTTCTTTTCAAAATGCAGATGTTGGTCCTGCATCAATGATTGTAGGAAATCTTGTAGCTGGCAAGAGGATTGCACAAGCCTCGGGGAGAGATGTTAGCCAGCTGGAGGACAATGACCAGGCAAGAAAGGTGACACTGGGGTCCTGGTATTTTTAAATATTTGAATTAGCTTATTCAGAATGAAGGAAGACCAGATGTGATATTCTACTGAAAACAAACCTGAGGCAGTTTGAGTGAATTTGAGTGTCTCCTTCCCTTTCAGTTCCTGTATTTAGCAGATGTTCTTCAGTGGCGAGCTCAGACAACTCCAGATCATCCACTCTTCCTTCTGTTGAATTCCAAGGTAAGATGCACTTTAGGTCATACTTGGAGATTAAGACCAAAACAAAAGTTATTTAGATTCTAAGAAAATTCCTTCTAGAAGTCTTTTCCTGAAATGCTGCAGATTATTTTAATGAAGCAGACAAAAATTGCTAGTCAGTAAGCAGCATAAATTTTTCCACCTCTGGAATTTTGTGTTATATGTTTTATTCCACATCTGGAATTTCAGTATGCATTCTGCCTAGCTTAAAACATTGCAGTAATTGCATTTCCTGCAGGAACACTATTTTTGTCATATTAATGAAAGCCATGATTCTGTCTTCATTCCTGAGCATAGGGGTTAACTGTAAGTCAGAAATGGAGAATTTCCTGATTAGAAGATCTAGAGCCTAAGTAGAGAGCCCTTGGGACAGCTTTGGAGTCAAATTTTCCAGGAGCACTGTCACATCCTGCAGGGGATACTGATGCCTTGCCCTGGGCTAGGCTCTGCCCTCAAAAAGGATGGCACTAGAGTGACAGTAACAGCCCAGTGACAAATTGGATCTGCCTTGTGCTGTGCTGTACTACAGACAGGAGTCTTCCAGAAAGTACAGCAGCAGTCCTTGGAAAGTGAAGGATTTGTGTGTTTCATTCAGAAGGGCAAAAGAGTTTAGGACATTGTTCAAACTTTCTAACTTTTCTTTTGGGACTGTGCTTTAGTGAATGACCTTGTTGCAGTATTATTATTGGTTTATTCTCTCAGACTAAAGAAGATTTTGAGGGAAGTTTCTAGTATGAAGCAACTCTTTCCCAGGTCACTTTGTTCAGGCAAGTTTTACCCTTGACATGAAGACTCTGCAAAAGGAAACACAAAACTTGGGCACAAAGAAATTGTCTGTTGGTGAACACCTGTCCTAAGTAGCTGGGGACTAATGAGCCACCATGTTCTATGTTGGTGCATTCACATGCCTACAGGAGAAACCCTTTTGGTTTACACCTTTTCATGTCAATATCCAAGGCACTGAGCTGCTGCTGCTCCTTTCAAGGTTTCTGCTGTCACTTGTGTCCTGTGCAGGGTACTGTAGCCAGCACTGCCTCGTGCATCCAGCTGCACAAGAGGGCAGAGAGAGTGGCAGTGGCGCTGATGGAGAAGGGACGGCTGAACGTTGGTGACCACGTGGCCCTGGTTTACCCTCCAGGTAAAGCAACACAGATAGCAAAACCCACAATCACACAGCACAAGAAAAGCAGTTCTGCCCATTAATTGGATTGGAATAATTTTTACTGACTCGTAAATGCCAAACATTTTAACTGGGTGTGGATTTGAAGAGACAGTTGTGACAAATCTTTGCATCTTAATAACATAAATCAGTGTGTATTTTGATTGTGGTGAATGAGTTCAGCCTATTGATCTGATAAAAATGGCTTTAATTTCACAAATATCCTTTCCAGGAGTAGATTTGATAGCAACTTTCTATGGCTGTTTGTACGCTGGCTGTGTTCCCATCACTGTCCGCCCACCTCATCCACAGAACCTTGCTACCACTCTGCCCACTGTCAAAATGATTGTAGAGGTAGGTATGAGACATTCCTGTCCTCGTGCTTTTGGGGAGTGCTGAATGGTTGATACAGCCTGATGCATTGCTTTGCCACAGTCAGTGTAAAATAAGCTTGAAAATAAATATTCAGTGTGCTGTGGGTGAGTCAGTAATGACTTCTTCAGAAACTCATTTCAAATGGTCTGTTACTGCTGTGATTTATTTTGCTTTGTTCCCTATTATTTTCTTCATCCCACTGTTTATCTTATCTGGATGCATAGGGCATGACTTTGAGCATGCACTCCCTGGTTTTATCAATGGTCTTAATGCTTTGCCTTTTGCAGGTCAGTAAGTCTGCGTGTATATTGACCACCCAGGCTATAATGAAACTGCTCAGATCCAAGGAGGCTGCAGCAGCTGTAGATATTAAAACATGGCCCACTATTTTGGATACAGGTATAGTAACCAAAATGGAAATCGTTTGAAGAGTGATACATTTATTTTGCTACACCACAACTGCTTGATTGCGTGGGTGTGTTGTACATTGCATTAAAATAGCTGTCCAGAAACTATGGGGAGGATCTGATGATAATGCTGTAAAGATGCATTTTTTATCCTGTGCCAGTTTCCCAAAATAATATGGTACTCTCCTCTACTTACATGTTTTAAATAGATGATATGCCTAAAAAGAAGCTGGCTAATGTTTTCAGACCCACGTCTCCAGATATGTTGGCATACTTGGACTTCAGTGTGTCTACTACTGGTATATTAGCAGGAGTAAAGGTACAGTAACAAGAGATAATCATGCTTTATTCCTTTATGTGTATAAAGAAATATGTAAAACTCTTTTTCTAGGAAAAGGTCCCTGAGGTCCTGTTTTCCTCTTGCAGATGTCACACGCAGCTACAAGTGCCTTATGTCGCTCGATAAAGCTCCAGTGTGAGCTGTACCCATCCCGACAGATTGCCATCTGCCTGGACCCCTACTGTGGCTTGGGCTTTGCACTCTGGTGCTTGTGCAGGTATGGCTCTGGAGCTCTGGGTCTCCTCATGTGTGCCCAGCCTTCTCTAGAACCCCAGGGAATGGACGTGGGTGAAACTTGTTGGAACTCAGAAGCCTGGGAGTTTGAAACGTGCTGTGCTTTCTGGCACTGACCCCAAAAAGACACTGCTTTTCACTTTGCTTTGGAGAAGGCTTCCAAATTTGAGTGATGGAGTTAGAATCACTGGTGTGTAGTTGGAATAGAAGTGTGTAATATCACATGGTGAAGGGTTTGGAATTTGGGGTTTTAGAATATTGTAATAAGTATGGGACAAGGTAGATGTTCTTGGGCGTTGTCTCTTGTTCCTTCTTCATGATTTCAGGTAGTAGTTTTTGTTTGGATAGAAAGTACCACAGTGCAGGTCACAGGTGTTTGGTTATTGGGTCAAAAGTATAAATAATATAGATGTTAGCTTTTAATTGGATACTTACTTTAAAAAACCTTGTAACTAGGTAGATACAACTCCATTTTCTCACTTTTAGCTTGTTAGCTAGAAGTGCTGCAGAACTCTCTGTACTATAGATAAGATTTAATAAAAAACCAAGTCTGAACAAGAAAATCCATCTCTTGAGTTTCAATCCTGACTCTGAATGAAGGCAGAAAAAAAAGCAGATAGCCACTAATATGTGGTGCCACTAATAGAAACTGTCAAAGAAACCCATAGTAACCTTTTTATCAGTAGTTCAGAAAACACCTTTTGTGCTAAGAAAATCCATTTAAGTCAGTTGAGTTAGTTACTTGAGTGACTTCAGGTTTGCAAGTGGAATTAATTGGATACCAAATTCAAGGAAGAAAAAAAAAGGGCTCCCCTGTCTGTTTTACATTGATTAAGTAAATCCTTTTCAAGTCCTTTGAGATTAAACCATATGTTTTAACAAGACCTTTAAGGTGTTCACTGCAAGATTGGTATGCAGTAAGAAATACTCTTAAAGGAAGCACTTAAAATGAGTGAGTCTTGACTTGATTCAACCAGATACCTACTCTAGGGCAGCACATCTCACAAAGCTGCAATTTTTTTTGCCTTTTAAAACATGCCATATGCATTAATTAATTGAATTTCCATGTTCCTATTGCTTCCTGTGCCCAGTATATATTCAGGTCACCAGTCCATCCTGGTGCCTCCCCTGGAGCTGGAGAGTAACGTGTCTCTGTGGCTGTCTGCTGTCAGCCAGTACAAGGTGCGTGTCACCTTCTGCTCCTACTCTGTCATGGAGATATGCACCAAAGGCCTTGGGACACAGACTGATGCTCTCCGGGTGAGTGGGCTGCATGTTTCCACATACTGACATAAACAAACGTGTATCTTTCTAAAAACTTCGTTTGGCTTGGAGGAGATGAGGTTTTATGTGTTCCTGTGAGAGCCTTCCACCATTATGACTTGCTTTTGGGGGAGTGTTGAGACTGCTGGAATATTCAGCTTACATGTTTGTAGTGGAGGAAAAAAAAAAGAAGTTCTTTTCAGTTTTAGTTGTTTGTGCAACCTCTGTGCTGCTGGATGTTTTGGAGATTTTGGGCAAAATACATAGCAAGCCTATCAATTTGTTTGTGTCTGAGACAAGAAAAAAATCCCAACACCAAACAAAAAAAATCCCAGATAAAACACACACCAACAGAAGGAAAAATCCCCAAGCCCCTCCAAACACAAAAGACCTCACCAAAACAGCCAAAAGAAAAAGCCCCCCAAAACTCAGCAAGTCTCACTTACTTTCAGACATCACTTGATGCCGTAAGTGTTGAGTTCTAAAGTGGATATAATCTTCCCCAGGCCTGGAAGTGTTCCAGGCCAGGTTGGATGGGGTTTGAAGCAGCCTGATCTAGAGGAGGGTGTCCCTGCCCATGCAGAGGGGTTGGAATGAGATGAGCTTTAAAGTCCTTTCCTTCCCACTCAAAGCATATCATTCTTTGATTCCTAAAAACATCAGTTACACTCTAATACATCTATTTATTTTTGAGGGAAATCTCTCAACTTGGATTTAATTCCCTTAAAGAGGAAGGAGCCTTGCAACAGCTGTAGTAACTCAGCTGCTCAGAACTTCCACTGGGAATGTGTGGCAGCTCCTTCACAAAAAAGTGGTTGTACTGTGTGCTCTCAATAGAGACAGTAGAACTTGTCCCTCTGTTCCACTGGACCTCACCAAAGGGAATGCTGGCCCACAGCCAGTTGCTCCAGGTTCACATTCACGTTGAGAGGAGCTGATGATGTCTGGGACACCTAAACTGTGCAGTGCTGGGAGCCAGCAGGTCTCTGGCGAGCCCAGCCCTGTGACAAAATGACATTTTGAGGGTTTTTCAGCTCCAAATGCTGTGTTGCAGCTACACGATGCCTGTAGTGTTAATCCAGTCCATGCCTTACTCTAGTGCTTTTAAAGCTGGTCTGTTGCACAAATGAAAGGGTTTATTTCTAGACCTGCTGCCTTTGAAGTGACAGTGTTTGTTCTCTCCCCCTGCCCTCCAGATGAAGGGGGTTAACCTGTCCTGCGTGCGCACCTGCATGGTGGTGGCAGAGGAGAGACCCAGGATCACCCTCACCCAGTCTTTCTCCAAGTTGTTCAAAGACCTGGGCCTCTCTGCTCGTGCTGTGAGCACCACCTTTGGCTGCAGGGTCAATGTAGCAATTTGCTTACAGGTGAGATTAAACTGCTTGTTCCTCACACACAATCTCTGGGAGCTTGGTAGAAAATCACGTTCAGCTGAATGGATTTCTTTTTCTCATGAGCTGGAGCTCCAATGCTTGCTTGCTTCATCACCAAGTTAAAATAAGCTTTTTAATAAGATGTTTAATACGATGTTGATTAGGATAATTTCATTTTTCTGTACTCATTGACCAATTGATTTGCTTTTCTAATCCAGAAGGTCAGTACTAAGAAACTTGTTTCTTTCCTACTATGCAGGAGAAGTATTTAATAAGCAGCTTCCTGTTCATAAATATCCCATGTTACAAGCAGTGCTGTTTCAGCTTTTGTGTGATACAGATTTTGTCTTGTTTTGTATAATGTGGAATTAAATGGCAGACAGAATTTCACAAATAAGACCCAGGGAAATTGATCCAGTTGGCAGATTTTTTTATTTTTAAAGATCTCAAATGAGTATTAGCAACATGCAGATATTTTTGTCCCACCTTGTATGAGAGCTGGACTTTTTTTTTTACTTTAAAGTGTGAAATCGGAAGATTTGAGAGGGAAGATACACCCATAAAGTACCCAGCCATGCTTCACAGTCTGGAGATAATGACATGCCAGAATCACCTTTGATAGTTTAGTATTCAGCTGATAATAATCTTTTATGTGTAATTTAACCAGATAAAGTCTAATTTTTCATAATGAGGTATTTCTTTACCAGTCAGGAGATTTTAAAAAATACATACATTAGAGATAGATATAGATATATATATATATATATATATTCCAAAACTTAGCTGAAAAATCAGGTGTTAAGTAAGCATAGACTAGGAAATGGAAAAGCACACTGGAATTTGAAGGATGCTCGAGATAATAAATAAAGTGCTCAGGTTTCAGAGGAGTCAGTGTGTAGCTTTGTATGTGGGGAATATCTTAGGGGGCACATGGATTAAGTATGTGTAACTGTAAATTTAATTTCCAATTTTATTGGTATGGATCACAGTTAATAAAATAGGATTCTATGAAAATTGCTACTATACTTCTGCAAAACTTTGTTTTTCCTTTTTCTTTCTTCCTGGTGCCCACTAGATGAAGAAAAGCCTTTTTAGGTCTCAGCATATATTTCAGTGTTCTAGGTTTCCTTCAAGAGAAATATTCTGGGACATGAGTTACTTAAATATGTTACCATTCACAATTATTTACGTAGTTACTATAGTTTCTTTCACAATTAAATGAAAAAGGATTTTTAACAAGACCGAGCTAAATGGTTATGAAGAAATAAGATCAGTGTGATTTTATGAATCAGTAGGTGGAAAAACAGGAAGGATACACATGAAATCAAGATGACTGCAAATTAGGATTTTAAATTCATTGAATTAAACATTTCAGCTGCCAAGTCTGAAAGAATAGCTTTCCAAATTGCCTGTGTGAATAAAAATTTCAAAAGCCAGCTTGGGATAAAGGGGTGGGAAACAGTTTTTCTGCAGAATACTGAATGGCAACATAAAAAGTACTCAAAAAACCCCCAGTGAGGCATACAGGACTGCTAGGCAGTTAAGCTTTCTCCTTCATTTTGCCTTTTTCATCTCTGTTTTCCATTCTTGAGCCCCTTTTTAGTGGGAGGGGTTTTCTACCCCTTTTCCCCCATTCTTCCAAAGTCATACCTCCGTTAGATTTTTTTAAATTGGATTTAAATGAAAGTAAATGAATGACCAAACTTTTGGTACCAATTAGCAGGCAGAGATAAATGCATATCTTCCAACCCTGCTGAGCTGGTTCACTGAGAAGGCGTTTCTGAAGCTGCAGTCTTACAGAGGGGGAAGGGATTTATTATAAAGCAGTGTATGAGTTGCTGTAGCCCTCTTTTGTTCATGATCTGAGACTTGCATGTTTCCAAAAGAACTACCTAAAAGTGCCAAGCTCTTAAATAATCTGAAATGGAAATTTTCTTCTCATTCTAAAACTGTAAGTTTTGTTTTCTGTCTTACTGTGTGTATCTTATGTTTCCAGTGCCTCTTTGTTTGTATTTTCTTTTTTCCCCTTTCTCTCTGTTTCCCACACTTTGATGGCCTCTGTTACTTCTGTTTGTGGTCCTGCTGTCAGCCAAACAGGCTGGGCAAGCTGGCTGAACAGGTATAGTGATGCATGTGTGCTTGTCACGTCCTAAAATCCATCTGGTTCTGCAGTGTTAGGGACTAGGCCCACATAGGTTTGTGCTTACATCCTTTTGCACTGGCTGTGTGGGGTTTAGAGCAGGTGCTTACTCAAATAAAATCCTAAAAGCTGAATTCTCAATTTAAAAATTTTGCAGACTTAGACTTACCTGTACTACATACTTCACTTGTGCATTCATTGACTAATTCCATAAAAAGCAAAGGCTCTATAGTACTCACTGTAGAAAGGGGGGCTGCTTTATTTCTTGTACATTAGGGAAGTGCTTTGTAAGTGTCAGAAAAAAAGGGAGAGAAATTTATGAATTTATGTGGCTGTGAGAATGAAAGCAGGGTGTTGTGGCTTCTGTTGAATTTGTTTCTTCCTCCTCCTTATTCTTAGGGAACAGCAGGACCAGATCCAACAACAGTGTATGTAGATATGAGAGCACTTCGACACGACAGGTACAGTCTGTGTTAAAGCATTCACTCTTCAATGTGGAGAAGAAACTTCAGCCTCATTGCATTGGTTTGTTGAAACATCCTTGGCAGCAGCCAACTGACTCTCTGCCATATTATATCCCTGTGCTGTGCAATTCCAGGAAATCTGCTCTCTAAAAATCCTTTAGGTAGTGGAAGTAGCACAGTTAGACTCTCCCTTAGTCTTTTTTTCCCCTTCAAATCAAAACAACTCTGTTCCCTCCAGCCTTCCCTAGGCTACATTGTGTCACTTAATGCCACTCAATCTTTTTGCTCTTTACTGTTTGTAATTCCTACTGATGCTCTGCCATGATTCGGTGTGACAAGTAGAGGTCCAGGAGAATCCAGAAAAGAAGGTGGATTCAAAATGCTGATGGGACTGCAACCTTCAGCCTTTTTTGGAAAAAGCTACTCATCTTTCCAGAGAGCAGAGTTACAGATTATTAAAAGAAACATGTTATATGGGAATGCTAATAGGGAAGTTTTGAAGACAGCTAGAAACTTGTAACTGTGAGTTGTGAATAAATGAGAATAAGTGGGTGATTCATTGCAGCTCAGTCACTGCAGCTAAGGATGGAGTAGCAGTGGATATACTAGAACACATCTGTTTCACTTCTGTTTCAGTTCTTGTCTCGGTTAAGTACAGTCATTATCATCTCTTAAGCATCAGATTAGAGAAAAATCCCTGAGAGAAAAAGGGAAGAAAAAAAAAATAAATCCTAACCTCCTCCAGCAGTTCTTAAAGCCTTGTACAAATGTGTCCTCTTATTTTCTCAGGGTGCGTTTGGTAGAGAGAGGTTCTCCACACAGTCTGCCTCTTATGGAGTCTGGGAAGGTGAGAGACTGAGTGTGATCCTTCCTCCTCACAGAATCACAGTGGTTTGGGTTGGAAGGGACTTTTAAAGCTCATCTCCTTCCAGTCCCTATCTGCCATGGGTGGGGGGACACCTTCCACTATCTCAGGTTGCTCCAAGCCCCGTCCAATCTGGCCTTGGACACTTGCAGGGGTGAGGCAGCCACAGCTTCTCTGGGCAACCTGTGCCAGGGCCTCCCCACCCTCACAGGAGAGAATTTCTTCCCAGCATCTACTCTAAACCTCCTCTTTCAGTTTAAAGCCCTTATGGCACTCCTTATGTGCTCATGGCCCTCATCTGGGTGGGGAGCTGCATCACCTGGATCTCAGTAAAGAATATGTGGGACAAGCTTGGCTAATCAGAATATGTCCAGGAGAACAGGTTGATTGAGGACTTAAAGTGAAGCCAGCTTTGGGATAAATTGCTGCTACCAGAACAAATCTGAGGCCTTCATATAGAAGGCATTTTCCAGGTATAAAACTAATGCTGAATCTGCAAAATGACTGCTCAGAGTTAAAATTATTTAACAAGTTACACAACAGTGGTAGGAAGAGATGGTTGGTATCTGTGATGCAGAAATGAGTAGTAAGGGAAGCACAGACTGTTGACTTCTGATTAACTTTTTTGATGAGTTCATTTTCTTAACTTCTGTTTGTTTCTTACTCAAGATTCTTCCGGGAGTAAAGGTCATCATAGCACACACAGAAACCAAGGGGCCTCTGGGAGACTCACATTTAGGAGAGGTAAAGGTTTGGTACTGTTGTGCTGTGTTGATCAGCAGTGATGTGATACATGGCTACCTCCTGTTAGATAAATGCCTCCTTCCCGAGTGGGACAGCAGGATAACCCTGGTGTGGCACGTGAATGAACCCCACAGAGAGTGCATTTCTGCACATGTGGCTGCACAGCACCAGGTGAGACCAGGGCACTGGTCTGTGTCTGCCCAGCAGCTAGAACAGCTAGGCATGTATTCCCATCAGTGGGCAGCAGCAGTAGGTCATTTGCTGCTTGCTTTAACCTTTGTTTTACAGGCATCTTTTGTTGTGTAATAAGATGCCCAGCTAATAGGTTAGCAGGTGTTCCTTTCCAGTAAGCCAAATGCATGATTCATTTTTTAATGGCCTTTACCATCCCCCAATTACGTGCATGTCAAACTCCTTTTCTCTGGTCAGAACTTAATGATTTCAATGAAACTGGTGTGTGTGTGTCTGGCAAAATGACCCCTGTTTATTCCAGCCTTGCTTTGGTTTATCCTGCAGATCTGGGTGAGTAGCCCACACAATGCTACAGGTTACTACACAGTGTATGGAGAAGAAGCACTGCACGCTGATCACTTTACTGCTCGCCTGAGTTTTGGGGACACGCAGACCGTGTGGGCTCGCACTGGCTACCTGGGGTTCCTGCGCAGGACAGAGCTGACAGATGCCAGTGGAGGTGAGAGGAACCCCTGCACCCACAGGGGCACTTGAGTCAGGCTCCCTGGGGAGGCTGAGCCACAAAGATTGGGCTGTCCAGCAAGTTTGTGCTGACTTCCATCACAGAAGACTCCTGAATTAAGGAGGAGATGTTCTATCATTCAGCAGATTCAGGACATGCACAGACACCAGTGATTTTGCAGTCTTTCAGAAGTTAAAGGTCTAGAGGAGAAACTTTCCAGTATAGAAAATAAATTGTTAATCTTGAGGGTTTTTTGATCTAAGCCAGGATGTCTAAGTTTGGGAGCAGTTTATCTTCCATCTGCTCTGTTTTCCATTGAGACAGAACACAAAGTGGATATACATATATATCTACTAATAGATACATATCTACTAATATATATATCTTGATTATCATAAACTTAAAAAAAATCTCTGAACATTTTAAGGAAAGGAGTTTGAATGCTTGTAACTTAATAACAGACATATATTGCTGGTTGTCTGTGATTGGACTTAAACTGTGTCTACATGAATAGTGTCAGTGTCCCAACTGCTGCCACTGAACAATAATAGCAAGTTTTTGTGCCTTATAGCTTTCTGAAAAATCACATATCACAGAGATTTTTATCACCATGGAACAATGTCAGTTGTCCTTTAGTTTTTAAGAGGCTTTGTGCAGTGAATGAACACACAGTATACATGAAATAGAGCTTCCCAGTATGATTTTCACCTCCAGTGACACAACTGAGCAAGACTATAAAATAGCTAAAGAAAAAGTGAAATTGTACTGAACAGAGTTACAAGGATGAATGTGAAGAGTGTGTCCTTCAGATAGGGTCTAGGAGAGCTTTGCTTATGTAACCTGGCGAAGCTGAGGCTGGGGAGAGGACAGAGTTGTTCTTACTCTGTAAACTGTGGGATCTTAAGAAGCTGAGTAGAATTTTGCTGGCATAAGGACAAGTGGGTATCAGCTAGCGTTTAAAAGAAAATAAGTTAAATTTGGGAATTGGAAGAGTAGTTGTGTCAATCAGAGAAAAAAAGTCTTCTGGTAAGAATAGTGGAACAAAAAGATGCTTAGCTTAAATGGTGGATTTTGCTTGAGTTTATGAACAGAGGTTACATTACATGAGAGAAAGGACAGAACTGGATGATGCAGAAATTCTTTTCATTGTGGTTTCAGTTGCTTGGAGTCATAGGCAGAAGTGCTACATGAGCTCTTAATTCTCTCCAAATGCTAGAGCTTGTGTTCTAGAGTCTTTCCCCTAGGAAGCACTGGGAGCACCATAGAACGTCAGGAGTAAGCACATCCAAGTGGCTGTGTGTCTGTAGGTGTGCTGATGTTGCAATGTGTGTGCTGTGTTGCAGAGAGGCACGATGCCTTGTATGTGGTGGGCTCTCTGGATGAAACACTGGAGCTCAGAGGGATGAGGTACCACCCCATCGACATAGAAACCTCTGTCATCAGGGCACACAAGAGCATTGCAGAGTGGTAAGAACCACAGCATTATTCTTCTGTATCATTCTGTTTCTTCTAAAGCAGAACTTGTAGCTTCCTTGGCTGTGTTAGAATGTACATATGGGGGTGTGGTAAACACATCTCAAGGATTTCATGGGTGATGTCTTCTCACATGCATTATTCCCATTTGGCCCTAATGAGTTATGCATATCATTGGCTGTAGGTGCTCTCCAGCCTCAAAGCATTCAGTTTTTAGTTGTAAAATTTGGGAGGTCTTGTGTTTCTTTTATTAATCTTTTAACAAGGTGATAAAAAGCACCTATTTTATCTGTTAACACGTGTGTCATGCCCACAGTGCTGTGTTCACATGGACAAACCTGCTGGTGGTGGTGGTGGAGCTGGAAGGCTCAGAGCAGGAGGCACTGGACCTGGTGGCACTGGTGACAAACGTGGTGCTGGAGGAGCATTATCTCATTGTTGGTGTTGTGGTCATCGTGGATCCTGGGGTCATTCCCATCAACTCCCGTGGCGAGAAACAACGGATGCACTTGAGAGATGGATTTTTAGCTGATCAGTTGGATCCTATTTATGTTGCCTACAACATGTGAAAACAGCAAATCACATCAAGGCTAAAGCACCAAAATCCAAGGGGCTTTCCTCACAATAACATTGGAATCCATGCTCTTGTTTTTAAAAGCTGTTGAAGACCTTAGGAAAATGGAGATACTTCTCTTTACGTACAGCCCTTCATCTCCCAGATTGTATTTGCTTTCATAAACCCACTGCAACAGTCACAGATGTCTTAGGATGGAGAGTTGACTGGAATTCCTGAAGGAAGCTTATTAGATTTATCATGGACCAATTTTATTTTAGGGAGAGGGGCAGAGGGGAGAGAATAATTATGAATGTCAGTACTTGATGCACTGCATAAAAGGACATAGAGTGGGGTGGGGAGAGATCACCAGCTGTGAGGAGGACTCCTGGAAACAGCACCCAAAGTCGTGAGTAGCCATCCAGAGTTCACCCTCCACGTGACTGCAGTATATTGACAGGAACAGGACTGGGGCATATCTTTCGACATTGCACACACCTCTACCACATTCTCTACTGAAAGGAATTTTGCACATGTTTGAGATTTAAAAATGCAGCCTTTTTATTTTAAATCCCTGACTCATCCCTATTCAGAAGAAGCCAGTCCATTCCAATCCTGGATCCAGCGTAACAGTTGTGCTGCTGTTCAGCTTTTTTGTACCAAGCAAAAACAAATACTGTAACGAGGTTACTTACAGTGCCATGCTGGACTCTGTAGTGCTATAAACTTTATCATAAAATACAAAGTAATGCCCAGTTTTAAGTACTTGATGCAGGTGCCTTCAGTGCTCTTGCTCTTGTAACTCCATGTCAAAGTTGCTTGTTTTCCTAATGTTAGCTGTTAATTCCTGCCCTGCACAATGCCAAGGATTTGAAAATCCATTCCAAAGCCACTCTAAATCATTTGTATAAATGTTTACAAAGCATAGGATTGCAAAATGTTTTCCCTGAATATTCTGTGCTAAAACTTGAAAAATAGTAATTTTATTTTTTTTTCCCCACCATGGAAAACCTATTCAGTGTTAGTTAGCTTGAGCTGCTGTGGTACAAACTTCCTTTATCTTCTTTGGAGTTGTATTTAAACTCTTTTGTTCAGGCTAAAATACCCAGTTGGTTGAGTCACAGTTGGACTAATTAAGGTTTTGAAGTTTCTGCCTGATCTAATACTGCAGCGAACCTAATGCAGAAAGAGAATATGAAGTTATTCAAATAATTCTGTGTTTGAAGGTAGGCACGAGACTAGCAAATAATTATTTTTATAGATTTAAAGACTTGAGAGCTACATAAATTTTTTAAAATAATGCACAAGTTTGCAAAAGAGCCAGTTTTTTCTGCAAGGCAATTCTGCCTGGATCAGTGCCTAAGAAAGATGGATGTCAGTCCCCTGTTAGATCAGATTTATCCATGGTCAAATAAACTCTGAAACCTTCAAGGGAAAGCTCTCCTTTATAGTAGTTATGGGCCCTGATGGTGTTTACCTGTGGTGTATAATACAGCTGCATACTCTGACTGTAATTATGTACAGAACTTGTGTAACTTATTGTTTGAGCCCAGCAGCCTCCAGCAGCAGGCTGTGGGACACTCCTCCTACCAAAACAGCTGGCAAAAGGAGACAACTCCCTAACCCCCAGTTCCATGTTGTAGTTTTTTAGCAAATAAAGCATTGTAAGACTTTTGTATTGAGATACTGATGAAAGTGATACAAGTTGCCTTGTAAAGTAAATCTTAAAACAAAAAGCTTATTAAACATTTCAAAACAGCTCTTGCCAATCTGACTTGATGAATGTTGAAGCTTAAGCTGTTAGCTCAAAACCTTGGCTTAGCACAGTTCTCACTCATATTACAGGCAGTTTAATGCTTTAAGAGCTTTTTCTGTGAAGTTTCACTGCAATTGCTTTGCAGGTAAAGCAGTTGTAAAGCCTGGATGCTCCTGAATTTCCTGTGTTTTGAATCTCTGCCAAGCTGCAATGCTGACATCACTACATTATGTATGACATCACTGATGATGCCTTCCAGCAACTTCTTCAGGCTGACCCACAGCAGCCACTGCACCTCTGAAATTCTCCAGAACTGTCAGGGTAAAGAAAGTTTTCTCTCCAGGCTCTCCCCACTTGGGCCAGCAAGTCCCATGGGCCCCTGTGTCCCCTGGGAAGGAAGGATGGGAATGAGAAGGAGTGTTGGGTGTGAGAAGGGCTGGGGAGGGTGAGGGCCATAGTCAAAGAATCCCCTCAAGGACCAAGGATGCCCTGGAAAACCAGAGCTCAGGAGGTGAACATGTCACTGCCAGCCAGGGTAGTTAGGATGGGATGAGATGGAATGGAATAGGGTGGCATGACATGGCACAGGGTGGGCTCACCTTGGGGCACTGCACAAGGCAGAGCTTTGGTTTTTGGCTTTTTTTTTGGCAAAAAAAGGCAAGCCTGTAGAAACCCAGAGATAAGAGACCCCCAGCTTACATGGGGCTGCTCCCCCTCCACACCCCTGAGGTGCTCTGGCCCTTACCCTGGTGGAGGTGATGGTGCAGAGGTCATCAGTGAGCTCTCCTCCAGCTCTGCCAGGTCACTGCTATGGTACATGCACCACGTGTCCTCAACTGGTGACCATGCCCTGCATCTGCCCCCTCCCTGCCCACTGCCACGCCTGGACCCCTGAGCTGAGAGCACCCTCAGCACCCCACACAAGTCCCTGCACACCCTGAGGTGATCCCATTCATCCCTGGCTGCAGTGATGGCACCATCCCCAGAGGAGCTGTCAGCCAGAACCAGCACTGCTGGCACCCCGGGACGGTGCCCTGCACCAGGACTCAGCAGAGAGGTCCTGCCAAAGGAGGTGCCTGTCCCTAGAGAGGGAGAAGGAAGAAGGGACAGTTTCCCAGCCTTTCTCTCTCAGTGCAGAGCAGCCTGGCACAAAAGGACACGTTTTTCACCAGAGGCCAAACCAACATTTTATTCCTGTCATTTCCACACACTCAGGAGGCTGTTCCTGGTCTGTGGTCACACTGGGCCAATCTCATTTCCCTTCTGACCTTGTCAAGGCACATCCCAGGCCCAGGAGCTGACCCCAGTGCAGGAGCCTCATACGCTGTTGCTTCCAGTTCTGCAGGCTGCTAAAAGCAGGATTGATGTTAACAAGTGAAAAGCCTGAGCAATCAGATTTTTAGCTTTTAGATTGTTACACTTTGTCTTACAAGCCAAGGGTGTCACAATGTACCAAGAAGTGGGTGGGCTCTGCTGAGCACCTGTGAGGGGACAGGAGCTGGTTTCCAATGCCACGCAGAGAACCCACAGGAATCACTGGGAGCCTTCCTGTTCAGGCCAGTGGGCTCAGCAGCAGGTTTCCATAACCCTCTGCATCACCTCTTCCTTCAGCCCCTGAATTTCCTTTTTTCTTTTGTATGCAAGCTTGGACCACACCATCCCTCTGCTTCTAGCCCCATGCAATTCCTGACTTTAAACAGCAGGGAAGGAACTTGAGGCAAGGCACTCACTCACTGCATCCAGGCAATGGGCACTTTGGCCTTTCCTGAGCCACACAAGTGTTTAGTGCTCATAAAGCCACAGCACTTTTAATAAGCTGCTTAAGTCTAGCACATGCTGAACTCTAAGGTGTCTGTAATCACACCCAGTCGTTTTCCTGGAGGAGCAATGCTGCCTTGCCTCTCTCCAGCATGAGCAGAGGGGGCTCATCTGCCTCCCACCAGTTCACTCATGCTCAAAGAACTCGTGGCAAGCAGCAGTGACCATTGCAATGAAGGCCACAAACTCCTGGAAGTCGCACTCTGCATCCCCATCGCAGTCCAGTGCCTCCATGACTTTGTCCACAGTCTCCTGGTCTTTGATTTCCTGAAGGGATAGAAACAAGCAGCCAAAGCTGGGGAGGACCACCCACACAGTAACATGTCCCCGTTTCTCAAGTGCTCTCATGGCTGAATCTCTGTTCAGACACACCCCAAACATCTTGTGGCTGTTCCCAGTCTATGGTGGAGCACAGTCTATGTCCTGGGCCCCTGGGAATTGCTGCTGTGCTCTGCGAAGGGACGTCTGGAGCCCCCTGGGGCAGGGCTGTTTCCCCCATGTCAGGGAAGGTAATTTCCCTAGTATCCAACCCACACCCCAGTCTGCCATACAGGCTGTTCCCCTCATCCTGCAGCTCTGTAGAGCTGGAGCAAAGGATTTAATGGCCTGCTGTGCAAATAAACCTCTTCACCTGTGCTGCCTTCCCGTGGAGACAGAGTTAGGGAAGTGCAGTGGCTGTGTGGTGACCCCTGAGCCCAGCCAGGCTGGGGAGGGCAGTACTTACACCAAGGAAATGGGGCAGCTCGTTGTTGATGAGCTCCTTGAGTTCCGACTTCTTCAGCTTGTGCTTGTCTCCCTCCTTCCCGGAGTACTGGTGGAAGGCATCGATGATGGCGATCATCGCCTTCTCCAGCTCAGACATGGTCGTGGCGTGGCCCTGAGGACAGAGGGGATGGTGTTAACCAATGGGCAATGTCCAGCAGTTCCCATTGATTTGGAAGCGCGGCCATCCCGGGGCTCCGCCCATGGATCAGCAAGGTCGGAGCCGCGTTCAAAGTGTTCTGCTGGGAAGCTCTGGCAGCAGCTCTGGCTTCAGGGGAAGGCCACGAGAGACCATAACTCTGCTGCCAGGGGCTCTGGACGACAGCAGAGCCGTAAGAGGAGGAGAGGGCAGACAGCTCTGGAGCTACAGAAAGGTTTAGCAGTCCCTGCTGTCACAGGTCCCCTCGCCTGTGCCTTTGACTGCAGACCTGTGTCCACCCCAGCAATCGGGAGCCGGGGAGGAACCAGTTCTGATGACTGCCGGCAGGTCACAAATTAACCTCTCCAACCTCCCTCTCCCGCACTCGGTCTGGAGACCCTCTTGGGAACAATAACAATTCGTGTTGCAGGGTTCCCTGCCGGCTTTACAAACCAAAGAGACAACGATCAAGGAGGGAGAGCTGCCAACCCACCTTCCTAAAAGCTGGGAAAATAGAAATCCCTTATTGCCCAGCACTCGGTTCGTTCATATCCCATAGGTAAATGTCTCCTGACTCCCTTTCTCCACCGCAAGGTACTGAATCTGAGCCCACAGCTGATGTCCTCCCCCGCTCAGCAGTCAGTGCCCGAACAGAAAGACAGACAAGTAGAAAATATCCTAAGAAAAATACCTCAATTTTCTACCAGACAAAGTAGAACATGCCCTAAGAAAAACACCGTTTTCATGCTCGAGCCCTGCCCGTTTCCCGTCCGCGAGGCGGAGGAGCGCTCCAGCTCTGCTGGGGCCCCGCAGAGCTGCTGAGGAGCGGTGACTGCCCCGACAGTGTCACCCCCGGCCTCTCTCACCTGCTGGCTGCGGCACAGCGATGCGGCGTGGCCGGGCACCGCGGGGACCCGCTGCTCCTTGTGCCCGCGGAGGGAGCGGGGAGGCGGAGGCCGGGGCGGGGTGTCCGAGCCGGGCGCTGTGCCCGCCCCGCAGAGATGCTCGCTGGCGCTGGAGCCGCTGGAAAGCCGCCCTTGCCAGAGGAAAACAGCGCCTGCTTCACTCGTTTTCTGGAGATGGTAAGGGGACACACTTGGGGATTATCCCCAGACCCAGCTGGTACACATTACAAATCTGTTATGATGCCATTTATTTGTTCCTATTTTTCAAAGATAGAATGCCTACTCCCTGTCCATTAGATGGACATTTCAATGCACAGAATGTCCCGTGAATCAAACTTGCAATTCAAAGATGCGAATGCTTTCTTTAAAGCCGCTGTTCTGCTTTGAACAGTGAGGATGCAAAAATAGCAATTCCTTGTACCCCTGATCTTTTTGCTATGTATACCCCAGTTCATTGGGAGCACACTATTAACATTCAACACACTTTTTCTCCTTTCTACTGTTTCTACTGTTTTAAGATTGTAGAGTCAGGCCAGACAGGGAAAATAAGGGAAAATAAAGTTATTTCAATTCACTCAGCATCACCAAACATACTACCAACAAAATGTTTTGTCAAACTGAAACCATTGCTGCTTGTGCAAAACCATTTATACCATGGGAGTGAAAGCATCAAGGAAAATACATTTTGCAATGAGTGTGAGTATAAGCCTTATACTTTTCTGTGTGTATTGTTCAAGAAATGTTGAAATGTTCAAGAAATATCCACCTCACACCAGAGACAAGTGAAACTGCAAATATTTTGAACCAATTCTGAGAAGAGAAGCGTAAATCAACATCCAAAACTCAGAAAAAGATGAGTTATTGTTTGTATACTGATTCACACTAGAAAAAAATCTTTTAGAAACTTTCAAAAGTTATCTCACACTTAAATTCTTTATTTACTTTTAAATAGGGTCTTGATACAAAACCTTTTCACAAGTCCCAGCAACAACCATGAACTGGCATTAAATGCACTTTTATCTAAACCCTGTTGCTGGACAGACAAATTCCCTGGCAGTTTCTGTGTTCCCAAATCTAATGATACAACATTGACCATGTTACTTAAAAAACATTTTCACATACTGGTATAAAAGAAACCCATCTACATTGATAATTTCTTTACATCAGCTCACAAAATCTTTTGTAACAGGCTCAAACACTGGTTTGGGGAAGAATAATTTCCCCAGCATAAAGGTTGAGTATGCTGACTTTAAATATTTACCTTGCCACTGAAATTCTTGCATTTAGGTCATTGCAAACTACACCAGTTATCTGTGCACTGGTGGGACCAGCAGAGACAGCAGAAATGCTTTTAGGGAGTGTTTCTAGTGTGGAGGTAGTTTGTCAGCAATTTTGCACTATTTGATTTTTTCCAAGAGTATTTGCATTCCTCTAAGAGCTGGCTATAAATGGGGCTCTGTGTCAACAGGAAAAAGACAGGATTTTTTTGCTGACAGCAATTTGATCTGGTAGATCTCTAGCTCAGTCCTCAGCCAAGAAATGCATTAAAGCAAACTTTTTTTAGTCAGAGACAAGGTCCTAGCTCATCTCCTTAAACCATTTTCTGATGTTATTCTGGAAAGTGACATTTCCTTAAAATGGAACAGAAAAAGTAACATTTGACAAATCAAAACTTGAACAGTCTTGAAATTCTCTTTCCTGGTCATTCTTGCTGTCCGTTTCACCCCAAATCATTCAGACTTCTGTATTTTAAGGGTGATGATCTGGAATGATGTGCTGATGGGATGGGAAGGAGCAGCAGGATCAGATGTGAACACCAGAAACCTTGACCTTGTTCTGCCTCTGCTAATGGGCAGCTCCAAGCAACTTTCCTGATCCTTGTCCAGGCTCATATCCTTCACAAAGACTGCTCTCCTGGCCTGGATCATCCCTAACCCAGCCTGTGATATTCCAGGAGGTCTGGATATGGGTGTGGGGCTGGGAGCTGCCTGTGCTTTCTGTGCTGCCCAAAGAGCTGCTTCTGTAATTTAAAAATTCACATTCTGATCTTCAAACAGGAGGTGCAGCCTTGGGGCTCCTTTCCTCAGGGTCAGGGTTTCCTTGCCAGAGCTTTGGGCTGGTATGTTTGAAGAAGCCAAGGGGGTTTTACAGTGCCCAAGGCTGAGCAAAACACTTCAGCCTCACAATGTGGGTTCCTTATACCAGGACAAAAGCCAGCCTGTTTCTTTGTCTCTCTGCTGTGTATGGCCCCAAGCTCTGCCAGGCCATGAGACAAACCAGCAGTCATTGAAGTGGGACAAAAAAAGTAATGAAAGCAGAGGAATTTGGGTGGGAGGGTGAAGAAACTGCCTGTACCTCTGCAGGGCTACACTCAGTCCCAGCACACACAGCAGCTTTGCAGGTTTCCTGGCACCTACAAACACAGCAGTCAGAGGTGAGCTGGTTCCTGGCTGAATCCAGCTCAGGTTCAGACACAGGAAAACAGGGACAAAAACAATGCCTAAGTAACAGGAATTTGGCAATTATTAAAAATTTCTGGTGCAGGTGGGTTGTATAGAGACAGGAAAAAGAAACCAAGTTGTTCATCCTCCATCACTCTCCTTAGGCAAATATTACCATAAATTATCTTAAGATTTTGGCATCCACAGACAAGTGAATACTTGCATGAACCTCATTTCAGGCAGACTCATTATGACAATTTTTTATTTAAGCCAAAAATAAACAGACTATTAAGCCTCAAATACAACACCCACATCAGTGAACTTCTAGAATTCCCTCTGTTCATATAAACTGTGCAAGAGAAGCAGCACAGCTCTCCCTACTGAGGGCCATGGGATGAGACACAAGTCAAAGATATCCCCATCCATTCTCCCTCCAGAAGTCCAGCACCATCCAAAAAACATTTCGTTCTTACTGAACACAGTCAGGCCTGAAGTGCTGACTGACCTAAGCCTAGTTTATGAAATAAATACCAAATTAATCCTTTAATTCTCAAATTAAATTACCAAGTCCTCTCCAAATAACCTCTGACGTTATTCCGTACCTGAGTGGAGTGCTATTTGCTAGAAGAGGAGTACTTTAAATTAAACTTCTAGTGTGCATTAAATACTCTAAGTATTAATGATTATGCAAGTATTAATAGACAGGCATTTTTCTCTCCTGGGGTGCTGATGGGTGCCACATTTGTGAGTAGCTCTTCTGTCCCTGGGAAGTGCACAGACATGGAGGGGCTTTTCTGTCAGTTTAGCTTGGTCTGGTGTCACCTCTGTGGTAGGAGGGAAGCCAGGTCACCCTGAAAGGCTGAAAGGAATTTTATCACTCCATTTAAACAAGTATACATTAAATTTCTACCCAGCCCTTCCAACAGCACAGCAGCCAGCAAGTACAGCATCTCTGGGCTTTACAATCCCTGTGTGCCTCCTTTTGGGAAGCCTTCCTGAGCCAGGGGGCTTTGAAGGGCTGAAACCCGCTTGCTCACTGGCCTTGGGAAGGCAGCGATGCAGCTTTGGGGTGTTAGGAGAGAGATGGGGACACGGCACTGGGACAGGACATGAGGAGCTCTGCCATCTCCTCACGGACTGCTGTCCCACGGCACGACCTGCAGGAAGGTGCTGGAGGCACCAAGGCAGGGCTCACAGTGAGGAGACCTGACTCACCTGTCACAATACACCGTGTTTTATGGGCTTCACCCCCGCCGGCCGCACCCTCCTCAGCCGGGCAGGGCCCGGTGTTTCACAGAGCGCCGACACCCCGGGAAAGCGGAGCTGAGGACGGTCCCAAGGCTGGGAGCGTGGGCACACGGGGTCAGGGTGCACTGTCCCCAAGGCTGGCACTGCGCACAGACACGTGTCCCCGGTCCCTCCTGGGCACCCAGGCTGGGCCGGCGTTGTTTTGTTATTTCCATCAGCGTTGGAAACCACGCTCCTGGACTCTGGGGGTGCACGGAGATGGGGACAGTCCCTCTAGGGGCTGGCGCTGTCACCAAAGGGACGGGACGGCTGTCGGGGTTTGTGAGGGACATGGCGCTCCTGAGGAAACGAGCGCGGGGGCAGACATGGGGGACGGAGGAGCCCAGCCCCGGCAAGTGGGCGAGCGATGGCCCACGGCAGGAGAGGACGGGAGG
>JAOTQP010000362.1:4738409-4749491 GCA_026413545.1 Cichladusa arquata | reverse complement strand
CGGCGGTGGGCTCGGGGCGATGGCGGGGGGCAGCGGGTGGATCCCAACGGTGGGCTCGGGGCGATGGCGGGGGACAGGGGGTGGATCCCGGCTGTGGGAGCGGGAGCGGCGGGGTCCCGGCGGGGCGCAGCGGGGTGGCGGCCGCGGCTCACGGTGCCCGTGTCCGGCAGGGCGGTTCGGCGGCGTGGCGGCCCTTGGCGCTCGGCGGCGGCCACGGAGCTGCCGGCCTGGCGGCTGCGCTGCGAGGGTGGGCGGCAGCTCTGGCACTACCTGGGTGACGGCGATGGCGATGGCGGGGAGCGGCGAGCGCAGACAGCGCTGGAGCAGCACAGCCTCGGGCTGGACACGGTGCGGGGGTCCGGGCCGGGCTGGCGGGGTTGGCGGGGCCGTGCCCGGTTGGCGGGGCCGTGCCGGGGCGCACCGCTGAGGTGCCGCTGTCTCCCCGCAGGGCGCGAAGCTGCGGACGCTGCCGGCGGCCGGCTCGGCCCGGGAGGCGGCCCTCAATGGGATGCAGTTCTACGCAGCGCTGCAGGCCGAGGATGGGCACTGGGCGGGCGACTACGGCGGGCCGCTGTTCCTGCTGCCAGGTAAGCCTGGGCACCTGCCCAGGGGTGAGTGCCCTGGGGTTGGCTCTCTATCTCTACAGTGCCGGCCTGTCTGGTCTTCCAGGTCTCCTCATCACCTGCCACACGGCCAAAATCCAGCTGCCCGAGGGGTTCCGGAAGGAGATGATACGCTACCTGCGCTCTGTGCAGCTCCCGGATGGAGGCTGGGGCTTGTGAGTAGCTAAGATGCTTCTATGAGTGATGGCAGCTCCAGGGTCCAGGACTTGGAGCTGCTGTCAGATCTGCCCAGGCTTGGGAAGGAGGACTCAGCACCTGTGATAGCTGTGGGTGGTTGGACTTGCTTGTGCAGCACTGAAGGTACACTGTTTGTCACAGAGCTGGCTGTAGCACCAAGTCTGGCCACATCTCCTCTGGGGCACTGTATCCCATGTGTGACATGATAGTAGTAGTGCAGAGCAATGCTTCTTCCTGTATTAGTCAGGTCCCTCTTTTCCAAAGTCACCTCTGGCATCCCGCTTTACCCTGACAAAGACAGCTTGTGCAGTGGCTTGTGTCTGGCTAATGGCAATAGCTGACTAATGGATCTGGTGTTTCTGACAGACATGTGGAAGACAAATCAACAGTGTTTGGCACAGCCCTCAACTACGTAGCCTTGAGGATCCTGGGGGTTGGACCAGATGACCCTGACGTTGTACGGGCCCGTGTCAACCTGCACAGCAAAGGTCAGCCATGGGGCTGGTACACTGGTGAGAGAGGACTGGCCAGACCTGAGGGCTGCAGAGAACACTGGGGGCTGCCATGTAGTGGAAGAATTGCTGTTCTTACTTGCCTTTCATGGCAACTGCATTTTCAATTGATGATGGGAAGCTGTGTTGCATTTTTGTACTATTGCCTGCTTGCCCTGTTTTGGGACATGTATCCCAGCCTGAGGAGTGTGCTCCCAAACTTGGAGAGAAGTGGGCCTTGTGATGGGGAAGGAAGTTGGGAGCTGGCATGGCTGTGTAAACCCTGAAAGCTGATACTGTTCTGTGCAGGAGGTGCTGTGGGAATCCCTTCCTGGGGCAAGTTTTGGCTGGCTGTCTTGAATGTTTACAGCTGGGAGGGAATGAACACGCTTCTCCCGGAGATGTGGTACGTGTCCCCTTCACTGTGGAGACAGGAGCTAGTGTCAGTCCTGCCACCAGCCTTGACCCAGAACTGTCCCAGGCACTGATGATGGCTGGGGTAACTCCAGCTACAGCCAGGAACTGGAGGTGCTCAGGCTGCTTGTCAGTTGGGAGCCAGCAGCAGGCCAGCCAGTAGGTGGATAGCACTGGACACTGCATCCAAGGGAGATGCCAGAGTGCAGCCCTGTTAGCATTTCCCACAGGGTCCCTAATACACTCATGTGCTCCCTGCCTGCCACCAGTATCTTCCAGCAGCCAGAACTGGACCCTAGCTGGAGGGGACAGCCACATATAAGACTGCCAGCCCTAAAACCTTGCTTGTACCCTGTCTGAATATTCAGGGAGCTGCTGGATGTCAGAGAGGGAAACTGTCTGACAGTATCCCTGGAGGAAATTGGGGGCTGAACAATACCAAGGGCTGCTGGTGCTTTGTCAGAAAATGCCATTAACTGTCAGTCCAGGCCTCTGCTTTCAACGTCTCATGTGATTTGACTGGCTTCTCTCCTTCCTTGTTGAGCTCGAGGTCCTCCCTGGGCCTGGAGTGGTGTCAGGAGGGAGGATCCCTGTTGGAGGGGGAATCTGAGCAGGGCCAGGCTGTGTGTATATATATCCCCTAGTGCAGGGGACAGGGAGAGGCCTGCCCTGCTCTGGGCATTCAGGAGAACATCTCTCCAGTAGCTCTTGGCTTTCACTGCTCCGCCCAGCAGCACTTTCACTGTTCCACCCAGGCTGCTTCCCACGTGGTTTCCAGCCCACCCGTCACGGCTCTGGTGTCACTGCCGCCAGGTTTACCTCCCCATGAGCTACTGCTACGCTAAGCGTTTGTCAGCAGAAGAGGACGAGCTCATACGGAGCTTGCGGCAGGTAAGGAAGGAGCCGATGCTGCTGGACGAGGGTACATGGCTCCATGGCCACCTGCTGTGCTGGCCATGCCCATGGGAGCCAGCTCCTGGCAGTAACTGGCCCAGCTGCTTGCTCCTGGGTGGCCAGGCTGCCCTTTGCTGTCTCTTGCCAGGAGCTGTATGTGCAGGACTACGCCAGCATAGACTGGCCAGCACAGAGGAACAACGTGGCTGCCTGTGATGTCTACACCCCACACAGCTGGCTGCTGGGTGCTGCCTATGGTGAGTGCAGAGCTGCTGTGAGGAATGCTGAAGCTGCCTTGTACCCTCAGAGCTCTTTAGGGTCTACTACCGCTACTGGGGTATGCCGTGCAGCTGGGATGGAGACAGGAATTATGTGATCCATGTGGCTCTCCCTCCCTGAGAGCAGCAGGGCCTTGTGTCCATGTCCTCAGGCCACTCTGGGGCAGAGCTTTGCTTTGTCCTGGTGCTTAATCAGTTGTATGAGTTGGGGTGCAGCCTGCCACAGCAAGTGAATCTGGCTGCACAGGGTACGAGTTTCTTTTCATTGCATGTCCCTTTCTTTTTCTGTAGCCATCATGAACGTGTATGAAGCTCACCACAGCACTCACCTGCGGCAGCGAGCCGTCACAGAGCTGTACGACCACATCAAGGCTGATGACAGATTCACCAAGTGCATCAGCATTGGCCCAGTAGGACACTTGCTGTTAATTCTTTCATATCCCACCCTTTGTTCTTTAAGGACCACAGCTTGTGCAGTTGTGGCATGTAATAATCACTTGCTCAACTCTTGCTGCTCCTGATGCTCAAGAGCTTAAGGCTAACAGGGCACAGGAGATGCAGAGGGCATGGGGACAGCTGTGGCCCTGGTGAGGAGTATCTCTCCTTGAGGTCCAGGGAGATGATCTGAGAGGAAGCTCTGGAGTAATCTCATGGCACCTGCCCTACTAACTCAGCTGTGCTGGGTGATGCCACAGGTGGAGCCATTGAGATCAAGGCCAAGACAACCTCTGGGTGGCTTTGTGTTGAGGCAGGGGAGATGTATGTCTCTGGGGCTGGAAGAAGCTCTATCCAGAGCAGTGACAATGCTCCTCTTGGCAGATCTCCAAGACAATCAACATGCTGGTTCGGTGGTTTGTGGAAGGAAAGGACTCCCCAGCTTTTCAGGAGCATGTTTCCAGGATCCCTGACTATCTTTGGTAAGGGCTGAGTGTGTCCCATCTGGCACAGCACACCATGGCTCCCAACTTGCCTCCTGGTGCTCCACTGTGCCTGTGCTGCAGCGCTGTGCTCTCTTCTCCCACAGGCTGGGCCTCGACGGCATGAAGATGCAGGTGAAATGCTGTAGGAGTTCACCTATGACTGAAGGGACCCTGGTGTGCTGGGGTAGCCCATGGAGTAATGGGATAGAGTGTTCATCCCAGGCCTGATGTCCTGGCATCTCAACTCTGGTGTCTGGTGGCCTTTTCAGTGCCACTTCTCCCAGCTGTGCCAGGAGGGAGTACTGTCTGTCCTGCTAGTTTGCTTCCCTGTGGCTGGGAGCTGAGAGGCCTCCGTTCCCTCCATCCTCATGAGTCCTGGGAGAAGGGCAGGAGAAAGCCAGATCCTGCATGTGGGCTGAGCTCTGCTTCTCTCAGAGCCATTGTGTCCTGCTGGTCCTTAATGCTAGCCACTCCTCCTGCCTTGGCTGTGCACTGAGCAGACTGAAGCAGCTGTCTTATTTCGTGTTCCCTTGCTGTCCCTTGACCTGCTGCATTTGTCCTCTGTACCAGCACGTCAGCTGTGATGCAGGGTGACATAGGAGGGAGCTATAGGGGGCAGTGTGGGAGGGATGTGCTGTCCCATAGTCCCCACAGTGGGTCAGGCTGCTGCTAGCACCTCTCTCTCACTATCTATTTTCTCTCTTCCAGGGCACAAATGGATCCCAGCTCTGGGATACTGCTTTTGCTGTCCAAGCCTTCTTGGAGGTAATGCACCCTTCAGTGCTACATGCTGCTGTGGGAAAATGATCTCTGCTCATGAGTCCCCAAGTACCAGAGCTCCTGCTGTGCCCCCCCTTGGAGCATCATTCTGGCCTGGCATCCTGTGGCTGAGCTGGGAAAACATGTCTGGCTACAGCCCCCTGCCAACTGCTTACTGTGCATCTCTGTTTTTAGGCAGAAGCCCAGGAGATGCCTGAATTCACCTCCTGCCTCCAGAATGCCCATGGGTTCCTCCGGTTCTCCCAGGTGAGCAGAGCTGGTCAGTGGTGTCTCACACACTGCCTGTGCAGCCTTGGCTGTTGCTCAGAACCCTGTTGGATGCATCTTGCCTTCTGAAGAGTGATTCTGAAGGGCTGACTAGCAAAGTCCCAGATCCAGCCTCCTGTTTTCTACTCCCTCTTTTCAGGGAACCATCTTTGAAGCTTGGAGAGGACCTTGCAAAGGCCGAGGGATGCTTGGGTTGTCCGCCTGAGCTTAGAGAGGCTGGAAAACTGAAAGCTTAGGCTTATTTGCCCTTCATCTTGTCTGGTACCTAGACATTTGAGGCATCCTTCTGGGAAACCCAGGATCACTGGATAGTGACTGTATGAGCTCAGTTTCTGCTGGACAGGCCAGCAGTGGCTCAAAGTGAGGGTCACTTTCACCAGCAGCTTGGTGCATATGCAGTCACAGGTCTTGTTCATGGTGCTGCCCCTGGGAGCACTGAAAGCAGATGGTTCCCTGGCAGGCAAGCTCCCAAAGGGGACTTTAGCAACACTTGCTGAAACCAGGCCAAAAGGTGATTTCTCTTCTCTCTGCTCTGGAGCTGACCTCTTTCCTGTCTACTTCCCTCAGTGGAAGGCAGGTACTGTCCACTTCCATATGGTTCTGCACCTGCAGTGGTTTCAGCCCATGGTCCTGCAGCCAGGTACCTCCAGGCTGCCCTCACTTGTTTCTTGTGTCCTGCAGATCCCAGAGAACCCACCCGACTACCAGAAGTATTATCGCCATATGAACAAGGTATGATGGCTGGCACTGGTCTCTCAGGGACACGTGACTGGGACAGGGATTTGAGCAGAGGGAAGAGGAACCAGGGGCAGCACCTGATCTCTTCCAAGAATAGAGTGGGTGAAGGAAAGTGGTCCTGCTCCCTAAGCCCACCTGATCCTTTTGCAGGGTGGCTTCCCCTTCAGCACGCGGGACTGCGGCTGGATTGTGGCAGATTGCACGGCGGAGGGGCTGAAGGCAGTTATGCTGCTGCAGGAGAAGTGTCCCTTCATAGCCAAGCCTGTGCCTGCTGAGCGCCTCTTTGATGCTGTGAATGTGGTAAGAGCTGCAAACATCAGGCCAAGGGACATGCAGGACTGTGAGAGAAGCCAAGGCCCAAGGAATTATTAGATCTTATATTAGATCTGGTTAGATCTGAGCTAGGATGAGGCATGGTGTGGCAACACTTCACTGTGATTCAGAGCTGCCTATGTGACCTGATGTCATGTGATGGCCTGGACTGGGCCTGCCTGTCATGGTGGTTTGGGACCTGGGTTTTCTGTCAGCCCCATAGACCTGTGGGTCTGAGTTTGTCCTCACAGCTGTACTACTGGAGTAGTACTGCTCATGAGGTTGTCCCACTCCCTGTCTACTTGCCTGGGCAGTTGCTGAGCATGAGGAACTCAGATGGAGGCTTTGCCACTTATGAAACCAAGCGAGGAGGCCACCTGCTGGAGCTGCTGAACCCCTCGGAGGTGTTTGGTAAGGGGAGCTGTGGGGGTTGGTTGTCCTGCCCACTGTGAAGGGACAAAGTGGCCTGGGCTCACCATGCCCAGTGGGTGCCGGACAGGGGATCAGTGTGCCCTGGGTCTGAGGGACAGGCTGGCAGCAGCTGGCCTGGAGGCTTGCTCACACAGGGGCTGTGGCACTGATACCCACTGCCTGCTGGCAGGTGACATCATGATTGACTACACGTACGTGGAATGCACATCAGCCGTCATGCAGGCACTGAGACACTTCCAGAGCCAGTTCCCTGAGCACCGAGCCCTGGAGATCAGGTGAGGCACTGAGATGAGCTGGGCAGGGGAGAAGACAGGCTCACTGTCCCAAGCTGCCTGCCGTGGCCTCCTGAGCAATGTAGCTGCCTGTCTGCATGCTCTTGTCTCTTGTGCCCTCCAATAATGGGACCCATCAAAGCTTCAGAGGGGCTGATGGAGGCCCCAATGAAGCAGACACTGAGTTTGAGCTGCTTCTGAAGTGGGTGACTTCTTTCCTGTCCAGGGAGACTCTGCAGAAGGGCCTGGATTTCTGTCGCAAGAAGCAGCGAGCGGATGGGTCCTGGGAAGGGTAAGCGGTGTTCCCAGCACTCAGTTTTCTTCTGGCGGCCCCAGTGTGAGAGGCATCATCATGGCAAGCATGGCAGCTGGGAGGGAAAGTAGGGGCTGATCCTCCTCTAGCTGTTGTGCTTTGCTCGCAGTTACCCTCCCTCCAGCCCAGGTAGAACAGATACCTTGTGTGTTGTTTACAAGACCCAGAGAAGTTTGGGGTGGCTCCAGCTCCTGTGGTCCCAGTTCTCCTGACACTTGAGTTAGCTGGGAGCAGGTGCTGATGGGATTTGGCATGGTTGGGCCATAGGGGAAGGCAGGCTGCAGCCCTGTGCCTGGCTCTGCTCTTCTGTGAACACAGCTGTGTTGCAGCCTGCCTCTCCCTGGGGCCTCGCACCCCTGACAGTGCTGCTCTCCCCTTCTTCCTAGGAGCTGGGGGGTTTGTTTCACCTATGGCACCTGGTTTGGTCTGGAGGCGTTTGCCAGCATGCAGCACACATACCACAGCGGGTGAGAAGGGGATGTCTGTGTGCCCTGCCCCTGCCGACCTCCTGGGCTCGGGCAGGACTCTGTGGTGGGGCTGGATGGATGCCCAGGCTGTGCATGGCCTCTCCTGCCTCAGAGACTGCTCCTCCCAAATCCTGTGCCTGCAATATGGCCAGGGCACTTGCTGCTTGACCTTCAAACTCTCGGGGCAGTCCCAGCCACAGACACTGCATCTCTTTGCAGCTGAGAACTGTGGGCATCCAAACACTCTCTGTCCCCACTCTTTGTTGATTCTGGCCCCCATCCCTGCAGGACTGTCTGCCCAGAGGTGGCCCAGGCCTGCCAATTCCTCATCTCCAAGCAGATGACAGATGGCGGCTGGGGAGAGGATTTTGAGTCCTGTGAGCAGCGCATGTACGTGCAGAGTGCTGAGTCCCAGATCCACAACACCTGCTGGGCCCTGCTTGGGCTCATGGCTGTCAGGTAAGAGCAGCCCCACCTGGCCCCAGTGCTCAGGGAGAAGAGATGCAAGCTGTCTTGGGTGGCCTTGGATCTGGCTGGTGTGACTCAGTGCAAAGCAAAGCTTCTGATCATGAGTGCAGGCCTCCAGCCTGGGAAAATGGTGCCATATTCATAATATCTAGTGTCTTAGGGTTGTGGGGAGCCCGTCCCAAAGCACTGAGCATGCCTGGGGCAAGCTTGGGGCAGCGTGGAGGTGGTTGAGTTCCCCAGGCATGTGGATAAGGGTTTGCAGGTCGTTTGGATAAAGATGCTTACATTTCCCCTGTGGTTTGTAGGTACCCTGACATCAGTGTGCTGGAAAGCGGTATTAAAGTGTTGATGGATAAGCAGCTGCCCAACGGGGACTGGCCTCAGGTAAATCTTTAGCCTTTCCGAGGTGTTCCTGAGCATGCAGCAGTCCCCCGTCACTCACACCATTGTGCTCTCTGCTTGTCTCCCAGGAGAACATTGCTGGGGTGTTCAACAAGTCGTGTGCCATCAGTTACACCGCGTACCGCAACATCTTCCCCATCTGGACGCTGGGGCGGTTCTGCCGGCTGTATCCCAACAGCCCGCTGGCTGGGCAGCTGCCAGCCAGAGCCAGAGCCTCAGCTGGGGCAGGGCAGGAGGAGCAGGGAGCCCTGTCTGCTTGAACCTGGGGCACTGGGTGTGCCATGGTCCTGGACTGGTCTGGAATCCCGGTGTGTGCATGGGGCCATGGCAGTGTGTGCTGCACGGGGTATCTCGGTGCTGACCTTAGCATGCAGACCACTGCCTCTGCCAGGGAGGGGCGCTGCGCTGCTGCTGTACAGCCTCTGCTTGCTGCTGAACCTCTTCTAAACATTCCCTTTCTAAGGTTTTTTCCAGGTATATTCTCCATCCCCAGATGGGGAGTGAAGTGCCTTTTCAGACCATTTTGAAGATCTGACCAAGCTGCCAAGCTATGTTGTATTTCACATCAGGACAGACTCTCATCCTGGGTTGCAAGGCTGCCTTTACTGTCACAGGCTGTCTGTCTATATCAAGAGTATGGGATTTGGGGTCTCCCCTGTGCCCACAACCCCTGCTGAGCTGACCTCTATATTGTGGGTGCCAGTGATGGCCTTTGAATTGCTCACTCTGGTCTGGAGCCCGTGCTGGGAGGGGAACTTGTCCTCCCCAAGATGTGGGAAAAGGAGTGCTTTGCTTAATTTTGTTATTGTTCTGTCCCCCAGCTGGTGGCACCTAGCTTCCACAGGTGAAGTCACCACCAGTCCTTGGAAAAGGGGCAGCTGAAGCAGAAAGCTCTGAGGTGGCTGGCATCATGGCACAGCGTGAGCCCCAGGGCTCCAGCCTTCCCCCAGCTCAGGCCATGGTGCTGTGGGGCATTCACAGGTCTTTGTCAGAGCTGGAAGTCAGATGGGATAATAAATTGCTAAGGGTGATGCAAGAGGAACTTCACTGCGTTCTTTCTGTCTGCTGGTGTGTGTCTGAGGCAGAGGGGAGCTGGCACAGCAGCCTCATGTCACATGGCTTGGGTTGCCTGTCCCCAAATGTATGAGCACCGTATCCACTTGTGCTGGTTTTGCATAATTGATTTTTGGTGAGGAGGGAAAGAGCCAGCCATGGAAGTGATTTCCTAGGAGAAGCTGCTAAGAGCTTCCTCTGTGCCTGGCAAAACCAATTGCTGGCTGGCTCTGAGAACAGGCATGCTGATAAGCCAATTAAAGAGCTGAACACAACTCTGTGAGATTCACATTTTAAGTCAAACGAGCCCAGGAAAAAGCTCTCTTGCTTCTAGTTTTTTTTGGATTGCCTGAAATCATTGCAGTTTAATCTCAGAGCATTACCATGAAAATTCTCTGCAATGACAGGCTGAGCATCTCTGACTTCTACTGGTGCACTGTGTAAATGGAAAGATGTGCTGGCTCAACCACCATCATCCAGACCAGATGTCAATGTCACCATCACAGGTGGAAGGCATTTTGGGTGAGAGCTGAAAATGCAATCCACAACATCGAGAGAACTGGGAAATTCAAATGAAAACCCCAAAAGCAAGCTTTGACATGTTTGAGAAGTAATGAAAATTAACAAGACAGCAATGATTCCACGTTTAAAGGCAAACAAGTAGTTAAAGGCTGGTGATTTTGTTTAAAAGTGATGGTTGAAGTGAAGCAAGGTGTAGGTAGGTAAGTATGGGGGAAGGGGTGAAATGATTGTAGCTGAGCAGAAAAGCAGTAATAGTGTTATTGTATATTGGGTTTGGCTTTGTGTGTGTTTCTTTGACACTGAGTTGTCTGAGGCAAAACGAGATGTTTGTTCAGTGCATATGGTGTTGGGTTTTCATGTCCATCTCAGCTTGTGTGCTGCTGAGGCAAGTGCCTGTCAAGTATTTATATTTTTTATGTGCCCAGCCAAGTCACAGAGCAGCTGAGGTCTGTCATGCAGGATGTAGCCTCTGATCAGCTCCCTCCAGCAGTGGCGTTTGTAAAGTCACCAGGACTAAACTTCACCATGAGGGGAATCTTCAGGGTTGAACTGTGCTAGAACTGGCATCTCTGGTGTTCATCAGCGCCGAGCCACAAGGAGGGTTCACCTACCCCTGGCCCTTCTGGGTATCTTCACCAAAACGCCACAAGCACATTAGTGTGAGGGCTAAATTTCAGGATGGGATGACTGTCATTCTGTACCTGCAACCCTTGCATTCTTGACCCAGTGCTTGAAGCAGCTGAGTGACTGTGACCAGTGACTCATCTTTCCATTCCCGAATGGGTACCCTGAAAGGAAGGCCTCCAGCACTTTGACTGGTACCTATCCAGAGCACTCTTACACCCCTGGGGCCACAGGGACCCTGCTGCAGGCACACTGATGCTCCCAGCCTGGGCACAACCTGCAGCCCACACCACAGCTCCCCCGAAGGGTGCAACAACGCACAGATGCCTCTCATAGGTATGAAAAATAAAAGACATCAATCAGTATCAGGATATCCATCTGCATACGTCTTCGTGAACGTCATTTTGCCACCACATGACCTATAGTGCTACCTGACAGAGACCAGGTGTTGCCACCAATTGCTCCAGGTGCCCCTGCCAACAGGCACCTGCAGAAAGGAGCACAGGCACCAATGCACGTGGGCTTTGGCTGTCCTCTGGCACAGAAGTGCTCCAGGGGCACAGCTCTCTGTGGCAGGAGCAGGCACCAGCACTGGCAGGTCTCCTTTGGCAGGGACTCTGCCACACCTGCTGATT
>JAOTQP010000362.1:4703191-4732472 GCA_026413545.1 Cichladusa arquata | reverse complement strand
TGGGCAGAGCACACAGAGCTGTCAGGGGCCTGTGCGAGGGAGATTCGGGGCCAGCACCTTCCAGCTGCTCCTTGCTGCCTCCTGCTGCCTCCAGGCCGTGGCAAGAGCTGGATGGGCTGGTCCTTTCAGGGGCTTTCCTCCCTCCGACCGTGGGTCTGTTCTCTGTTTCAGCCCTTCAAGCCCTTAACACAGATGAGAGCCCCTCCAACACAAACCTGATAGTTCAAGTCATGTTCGATGAAAGAGCTGCATCATTAAATTCATCTTCAGGACAGTGCCAGATCCCATGCAGGAAGAGACCACCTGGAGATCAGAGACTAGCTGAAGCTCCAGACACCGCTGATGCTGCGCAAACCTGAGCTTTCCTGGAAGCTCGAGTAGCTCCCCGCCTCTCCTTCCCTCTTTACTGGTTCCTCCCTTCAACCCCCCTTTTCCTTTTTTCCTTTTCCCTTTTCCTGCTCCCAGCTCATCCCTCTGCTTTGCTTGCCATGAATAAAAATTTCAGCATCTTCACCTTATTTGTATCTTTGTGGAGTGGAAGCAGACCAAAACCTGAGCCCTGGAGTACACAGGCCCCGTCCTGCCATCCTTTTCTGCGCTGCGTTTTGTGCAGAGACGAACATGGGCAGATCAGGCTGGAAAGGTCCCTGCCCTGAAGGTCCAGTTTCACAACATTGTGGAGTTAAAGGTCTTGCTGAGTACACTGAAGGTCAGCAGTAGCACACAGACCCTGGATTTCAGAAGAGCCAGCTTCAGTATTTTCTGAATCCAGCTGAGAGGGATTCCATGGCAAGCATCCACTGAGGGCAAAGGAGCTTGGAATACTGGAAGTTGTTCAAGAATAGCTTCCTGAAAGCACAACAGTGGTGCTTCCCTACAAAGGAAAAGGAAGAGGCAGAGCCAGAGCCCACCCTGATTTACAGTGAGCTTTGGGTGTCCTAAAAATGAATCAAATGAAGCAGCAGCACAGAGGCTGAGGCTCAGACGTGTGACCATCCCACAGTACTGAGGGCTGTCAGGCAGTGCTGGGATCCTAGATGCAGTTCTTGTCCCTACAACTGAGGAATCACAGCTCCTGCCTCATACAGGAAAACCAAAGTGAGACCAGCTGGAGGAGACCCTTCCAGTCTGTCTTGGGCATGGCTGCAAAACAGCCGCTGCTTCTTCCTCCACCTGAGTTTGGGGTTTGCTGACCCCAGAGTCAGAACTAGGTCATGCTTATTGTCCCAGAGCAGACATGAAGAGTGCTCCGTGCACAGTGGTGAGTCCTAGAAAGCGCTTACAAGAGCATCTAACCCAAATCTACCCTTTTTAAGCAAGTGGTTTTCTCCAGCAAGAAAGAGTTCCTCTGGCTCTGTCTGTTCTGCTGTCTTTGGGCTACCTAATTTTGGGACAAGGAACTTGCACTAATTCCAGAATCCATAGTGACGATAAAGATGCTGAATTTGGGATTGGTAAATTGGTATGGTGGGTATAAAAGGCTAAGTTGGAGTCCTAAAACTTTGATGCTGTGATGTTTGCTCAGCAACTGAGAACTTGAGTACCATTGTAGTTTTGCTGTCAGCTCTGGGAATCCCAGAGCAGTTTGAGTTGAAAGGTATTTTAAAGATCCTGTAGTTCCAGTTGCCTGGCTATGGGCAGGACACCTTCCATTAGAACTGGAAAAATGGGACTAATCCATCTTTACTTTCCTCCCTCTGGATTTTGATCTAAACTTAGATTTTGTAGCTCACAGCACTGGGAACAGGAGTTTCCCAATATCCCATCTAAACCCATTGCAGTGGTTTTGGTTTGCCAATTTGAAATTTCCCAGCCAACACACCAATTTATGTCGTGGCTTTAGCATTGGCCAAATTACCATTGCACCCACTAGAATTATTCACTCATTTCCTGCTGTGAGATAGGATTAGGAGGAAGGCAAAACAGGCTCAAACTTTAAAAGGTACAAAGAAAAACTTTATTACTAAGAACTATAAGAAAAAAAGAATAAAATTCAGAATAAAACTTTTAGAACACTCCTCCCACAACTTCTTTTCTTTTACACTGACAACATACAGAAAACCAATTAGTCAGTTTACCATTTTTTAAAAAAAAAAAAAAAAAGGTTTTTCACCAATTCACTTGGGAGAGGAGATTTCTCTCTTCAGTGTATGGAGATTTCTACACAAGAAACAGTTTTCTTGTGGCCTCGATGTTATAGTGATCAGCTGCCTGGAAATCAGATCACTGTGTAAAAATCCCTTCCTCAACTAACAGTTTTCCTACAATCATTATTGAGGACTATATCAACTTATGAGGCACACTTTAAGGATTATAACAGTTCAAATAAAAGCTTTATTCATCTTTGAAAACAGAGGTTTCTTTTCTTCCCTGGAGGGCAGCAGGGATTTTCATCTCTTCTTTATTTAAACTTATAAAATCACAACCATTTAAGTATCTGCTTACTCTAGCACCAACGCCTCTGCTCATATCTACAGTTAAAACATTCACCCATCTCATAATCTCTGTGTGTTATAGGGAAACAAGAGTCTCTTCTCCATAGCATAAAAAAAGAGACATTTCACAATCATGCCATCAGAGCACAAATGGGGATAAAGCACTTTTATTTACACTTACTCAGTTTGTAAAACCATGTATACACTGCCATCATTTAAAGTGCAAGCTACATGTCTTCTGAATAAACTGAAGGCATAACAGGTGCTATGCAAGATAAAATACTGCCACCAGTAGTTATACAACTAACCACAAATGCCAGTAGTATAGTTCAAACCATGACCAGCTTAGTGTGTTGCTTCCTCTTTTATATTACCAGCCAAAAACATATTCCATTGCTTTAGATACAATACTTTCATCTTTCCGAGGAGTTTGTCTGTCAGTAACCACCTAGAAGGCAGGGAGAAAAACAAAAAGAGAAAATACACAGAATCAGTCAACATGTAGTTAATAGTTTTTACACTAACCACTTATTTCTTCTCCTCCTAAGCGCTACTGTATTTTGACAAAATGTGTTTGAAATCTTTTCCAGGGATGAAGGGCTTGTTTTGAAAATTAGCAAGTCATTAATTTAGTATTTTTTTATTATTATTTTAGAGACTGAACAGACTGGGCTTGTACTTGAACCACATCATTAAAGAACTGACAGCAAAAGCTAAAAGCTAAAGCCACACTAAAGTTAATGTCTGTACAACCTCACAGAGTTAAGGGGAGACAACACAAAAACATGATTCTGCTTCCCTCAAAATACCTGATAGTCACTAGTGGAAGCCTTATATGCTGTTGCCAGAGGTCTCATTGTAGAAATCCTTGCAGTATTATTTGCAGGTTGTACTGGTGTGCCAACGGATTTTGTAGGTGGAGTGAAAATTGAAGACATTGAGGATGTAGAGCTTCTTTTAAAGTTTTCCATCACACTCTTAAATAGAAGATTAATATAATGTAAGCAAATACTGAAAAGCAATATTTCAACCTTTATCATCTAAAATTATCTACTATTTAATTTTTTTTTATAAAACATATTTGGATCCCAAAAGATAAAAGGCATGTCAGTACATGACATACACATGACCATCAAGCACTATCCTCACTATCCTATCATTTACATGTTGAATTTTGCCATTGCAAAGTAGTGGAAGGTTGGAATCTGTTCACTGTCTGTACTAAAGTAGAGAAAATATATTGTATGACTTGCAATAAACTTCAAGGCTCCATTTCATAGGCTTATGTTTAGAAAGGAATGCATGTAGAATGGAAGAGGCAGCAAGTGACTTGATGGGAACCACAAGTTCCAAAACAAACCAGAGAAAGGGCAGGTGCCAGAACAGGATTGGGATTTTCTTGCTAATTTTCAGTCCAAAGTACTAAGATAAATTCAAGAGAGAGGCACATAGGAACATAAAAAATAGAGAGGTACAATGAGGAGCAGCAACAGTCTTAATCTGCCATTAGCTATCCATTGCAGGCCCTAAATGCCACAAATCCCTGTCAGGAAACTTATCTCAATTTCTCTTATATTATGGTTTCACTTCCTTGTCTCATACAGCAATATAATTGTATGCATTGTAACTTCCAAGGAGCATACAGACTGCCCATAATGATCTTTCTCAGCAGGAAATGTTGACAAATACTTAAGAAAAAACATATGTAAATGTGTAACAGACTGTATCTATAGAGATGAACTACCTACAATTTGCAATTGCAAAAGAAAAAAAATTAAAGATGTGAGGGGAAAATAAAACGAAAGACCAAAAGCAGAGTGCCTTATATTTAAACCAACTATTAACTTACTTTGTCTATGCAGGGCTTGACACCAATCATGATAGATTCACCAAAAATTCTTCCATCTTTGCTTAAGGCTTTCCGGGCTTGAAGCTTCGACTGGTATTGAATATGCATCCAGTTTCCTGTGTTGGACATCTGAAAGAGATTAAGTGAAAATTGTGAAATGTAGTTTTGCAAATGTTTAATTCACAGTGTTTTCTGACATAAGTGTCAAACGAAGACATACCACATGCTTTAATATGTTTCCATACTGAGCAAACTGCAGTAGAATATAGGAAGCTGATGCTTGAGGAAATCTGAAAGACAAGAAAAAAAATGTAAAAAATTATGAACAGTTTAAGAATTCAGGTGTTAATATACAACCCTATGAAGCATTTACAGAAATCTAGAAGAGACCACTGTAATGACATCAGCAGTGACTTGAGAAATGCCACCTTTTGGCACTTTACCACACACCCCAACAGCAGAATGGTCTCTTTTTCTAACTAGAAAAAATAATGTGTAGCTTAAGTTAAGATGCCTCACTGAAATGTATGTATTTGCTTGCTTTAACTACAGCAGTATTTCCTGCAGCACATACCAATGCCAGACAACATCTATGCCCAAGTATTTTTCTCGTGTGCTGTAAAGACTTGACCCAGGTTTTTGTGATTTGGAAATCAACTTACCCAAATACAGTTACCCATGTGTCATCAAGTTGATCTTCTGAAGTAAGGGAATCACCTTGAGTATAAAAAGGATCTAGCTGAGCAGGAGATAGAGTAGTCTTCTTAGGTTGCCCAATACTTGCAGGACTGAACATACTTGAAGCTGTTAAATTGAAACAGTATTGTTGAACAAATTTCTTTTGCAAGACAAGGGTTTATAATAAAAGAATAAATTCAGTGTCAAGCACTTCACTTGTATATGGAAGAGTTTGATGGGGATTTACTCACACACAGAAAAAGTAAGTCAATCATAACTTCACATCTGCAAGCACACTAACAAGTTTTTATACTAGCAACCTAACGTTCCCTTTGGCTTTGAAACACCAACAGCTTAATGCAGTTGCCAAATAGGAACAGACTAACAGAATAAAGCTTAGCAAGAAGCCACCAGTTCATACATAAGATACCAAACCTTGTGAAGATGGAAGGCAATCCATCAATCTCAGCTTCTTCATTCAATTACAACCACCTCTGTGCTCAGTTCAACACCACATTTGGAACAAGGAACAAGAAAAGTTGCTTGAAACTCAGCCAGTCTCAGAATGAATAATTATTTCCTACTCATACCCATACACCTTTTGAAAAACTAACGAATACACAACCTCTTCATAAACTAGCAAGAAACTGATGTAGCTTGAACAGTGATGATTTTTGTGTATTAAAGAAAGCAGTAAGAAAAGAAAATTTTGACAGGACATCTACCTGCTCCTGGAGTTGATGGCAGAATTCCAACTGATGGGCTCTGTGTAAAGCTGGCCTGCATTAATATACAGAAAGTAACAAATCATTATTATAGGTATACTGCTCAGATCAAGAGAGACAATTTTCAAGTGATTTAAGCACCCAGGTAATAATATTAACTGTTTGCCTTAAGTTATTCCTAACTTTTAAGAGTAAGAACAGACATTTGCATGTATATTTAATAAAGGTTTACCAAGAGGTATTAATGAAAAGTTATTTGACAATATATTTGACATAGGCTTTGTGAAACAAAGAAGCTTTGAGTATTAATACTCAGAAAGCCTTTAGTTTACCTTCTCAAAACAGCCATGTCACTATTGCTGCACTGTAATAATTCACACCATTCATGTGCATCCTGATGGGAAGGATAATAGTATCCTAAGTTTATCAGCATTTTCACTGCCTAAAGGGTTCAGAAATCATGGAAACATAATCTTCACTTGTATGGAGACTATTACTAGACTTGCTTTCCTGCTCAACTATTTAGTGCATAGAAGGAAAGTATACTTTGAGTTTTAGATGGTAGTTGTTTTCTTTTTAACATAGGATTTCAACACCCAAAGCAATTTTAGTCTATTTTAACACAGGATTTCATCACCCAAAACAATTTTAGTCTATTTTAATACAGGATTTCATCACTCAAAACAATTTCAGCCTATTTTTAGCCTGAATCATGGCATTTCTTAGATACAAGATTGAACAGCCTGGAGAACCTGTAGACCTAGCAACACATGTTGTGATAGCTGCTCAACATTTTCTGAAATTTCATATCCAGTCCTTTAAGACACTATAGGACTCTGTCCTTCACAGAGAAAACCTCAGCTTTCAGAATTTACTTTTCAGAAAGCAACACTCAGAAAGACTGCTCATTCAGTGAAGTGTTCTCCTTGCATCAAAAGAGTTCAGTGAAAAAGACCTAGAAATGTTTGATTACTCAGTTAGGCAGCAGAGCTTATAATAAGATTTACCTTGTAGAAATCTGAGTGTTCCTCTTTCAAAATGAACCCCAACTACCCAAATTTTGATTAGATATTTTACTCAGAAAAAATTTCCTTCTGTTTTCCTAAGTGTGTCTATTGCCTTCTACAAGCTAGCCACAGAAACACAGAATTATTAAGGTTGGAAAAGATCCCTGAGAGACCTCTCAGTGTTCAACCATTAACCTAACACTGCCATCTTGACCACTAAACCATGTCCCCAAGCCACTTCCACACATTTCTGAACACTTTCAATGATGGTGATTCTAACACTTCCCTGGGTGGCCTGTTCCAATGCCTGACCACCCTTCCAATGAAGACATTTTTCCTGATATCCAATCTAAACTTCTTCTGGTGCAACCTGAGGCCATTTTCTCTTGTTCTATTACTTGCTACCTGGGAGAAGAGGCCAGCCTCCACCTTGCTGCAACCTCCTTTCAAGTTGTGAAAGGGTCCTTCTGGGAATCAGCAGCCCAGTAAATTTACAGGAAAGTGAAAAGGTGACAAACAAACCCAAATTTGTATGCACAAAGCATAACTGAGGCGTGACTTGCATTTTTCACTTCCTACTGTACAGAAAATTGGCAGTAACAGGAATTTGGTTCATGACCACAGCTCTTGTTTAGCCTAAACAGGAACAGGTACAGTGAACAACCCAGCATGATTTGAAGGGTCACCAGTCATTTTGCTACAGCAGTTTATACAACTAAGTTTGAGAATTGACTGGGGCAGTAAGCTGCCTCACATCTCTTCTGCTAAGAACAGAACAGTACCAAAGACACTTACTGGCCTTCTTGAGGATAGAGGTGTTGATCCAAGCCCAGGACTAGATAACTCATCATAAATGCTTCTAACTGGTGGAGCACCACCCTTATCTTTATGAGAAGGGACTACTGGTTGTGGGGGAGACCCTCCTGCAATTCAAAGGAACAAAAAAGCATGAGAAAACTTGTAATTTTGCTTCAGTGCTGCTTGTTCTTGAAACTTCAATAATAAATTCAGCCATGCTCTCATGTTGATTGTTGAGACTCTTGATTGTTTCACTGGAGATATGCAAAACCATCTGTCCTACCAAACTGTTCAGGTTTGAAAGTTCTAGGTAGGAGCATCATGTGTCTCAAACAGCATCCTGCAGAAGTACCATTTAGAGATCTCAGACCTCTTATTAACCCATTCTATTCACATTTCTTTCTTTGAAGTTCTGAACATGGCTGTATCTTTCAATTTTAAGCCAGGCCAGAAATATAATTGTTTCAGACTAACTTGCTTATGGTACAGATAGCAAGATTTCTAAAATTTAAAAATTGAGATATCCTTCCTACATGTTAAAGAACCATACCAAAATGCACAGAGACCTTGCACATTACTGTCACATTCCCACTGTCGGAATTCCTTGGCTTCCCATCTAATTTCATATTAAATGAAAATGTAATATAGACAGGATGAAGTAAAACCAGCTGCCCTCCCATTTTGTAAATTTTGGGACTTCCAGTATAACAGAGAATAAAACTCCTTGGAAGAACTTGAGATATCTTAACACTTTGTGTGGATTTTGCAACATGTAACAAATTCTGACCTGCAAGCAGTGGAGACCTTGTTTCCATTACACCAACAGAAGGGCCGTATAAAGCACGTGGCTGTGGAGTCACCGGGGCAGGTAAGTCACCCATCAAAAACCCAGGCAGGAATTGAGCACCAGCTCCTTGTTTTGGAGATGTCGGGGAGCCAAGAGTCATTGGTTCAGCTCCTGAAAACAAAATTTTAAAGTATGACAAGTAAGCTAACTTTTTCCATTGCGGGCTCTACTAAGGAGCCATAACACAAGATACAGTAAGGGATTAAGATCACAGAATCCCAGAATGGTTAGGGTTGGAAGGGACCTGTGGATATGATCTGGTCCAAAGCCTCTGCCAAGGCAGGGTCACCGAGAGCAGGTACACAGAAAAAACGTCTACAGATGGGTTTGGAATGTCTCCAGAAAGGGAGAGTCCACAGCCTCAGTGTAAAGAAGTTTTTCCTCGTGCTGAGACAGAACTCCTTGTGTTTTGGTTTGGGGCCAGCCAAACCGAGAGGAGCGCGGCACCGTCCTCTTGGGACCCGCCTTTGACATATTTACATGCATCGGTGAGACCAAGGGCGGTTTAATCATCCATTTTACAGCTAAGCGTAGTTTCCCACAACCTCGCATTGTTCGCTGCCCCCAGCGGCAGCCGGTCGATTGAACCCAGCGCGAACCGCCCCCTGTCTCGCAGGGCTCGGCACACCCACCCCGCCCGCCTGGAGCCAGCAGGGCGCGGCCCCGGCCCCGCTCCCCTCACGGACGGAGCCGCCGGGCAGCGCAGCCCCCCGAGGCGGAGCCCAGCACAGCCGCAGCGCTTTGGCGCGCTGGCGGAGAGGGCGATCCCAGCTCACCTGCGGGCGGCAGCTCCATGGCGAAGGCGGCCATGTCGGCCCGGATGGCGGGAAAGAGGCGGCGGCGGCGGCTCCGCCGGGCGCTTTCAAACGGCACCGAGCTTCCTGCGGCCGTCACTTCCGACCCGCCCCCGGACATGGCGTGAGGTGCTGCGGCGGGAGGAGCCCGGCCGGGCCGGGAGGGCGTCCGGGAGCGGCTTGTGCCGGGCTGCCGCCGCAGCGCCGCTTGGCAACCAATCCTTCCGAGAAGGGGCTGGTGGTGAGCAGAGTTCAGGGAACCGCGGTTACCTCACAAGGGCCGAGAACCCGGAGCAGCCTCCCCAGGGAAAGGGCTCTCGGTGCTGGCCCAGGCTGCTTCCCACGGACACGGGGGGTCACCAACACCTATCAGATGCAGTGGGGATGCCTAATCCCCGCATTAAAGTTTACCATGGAATCACGGAATGGGCTGGCTTGGAAGGGATCTTGCAGCTCGTCCAGCCCCTGCCATGGGCAGGGACACCTTCCGCTATCCCAGGTTGCTCCAAGCCCTGTCCAGCCTGGCCTGGGACACTTCCAGCGATGGACACTTACTCAGCTTCTCTGAGCAGCCAGGGCCTCCCCACCCTCAGTGTAAATAATCTAATCTCAACCTACTCTCCCTCTTTGAACCCATTCCCCCTTGTCCTGTCTCTACGTGTTCTTGAGCATCACCAATTCATACTGAGAACAGCAGAGCTGGTGGTTCAAACAATGATGCAGTACAGTTCAAACTACTGGTACCAGAATGCCAATCTTGAAACCAAACCTTTAAAATCACTTTAGCACACAATTTATCGAAACACAGTGTTGTCTTTATTTTGTTGCATATTAATATATCAAATCATTAAGAGCTGGCATGAAGGCCACAAAATACTGTTCAAATCCTGCAGATTTTTTTTTTTTTTTTAAGCATGACACATTAAGACAGCAATTTCAGCCTGGGATCTCTCAGGAGGGTCAAAATTATCAAAATTACAGACCCCATGATGTCTGTTCTTTACATATAATGTGGAATGGAGTGAGGCGACAGCACGTGAGGACCAGATGTGGAGAAAAGACAGTAGCATGGGCAGAGAAAGATAATTATCAACATATTTTGTGTCTCTACTGAAATGATTTACAGGGAAAAAAAGCCCTGCTAGTTCCAAGGCTGGACTCATCATGTTAGTGCAAATCAAATTACTACTAGATGAGAAACAATATAAATACATGAAGCATTAAAACATTCTATACATTTTGAGTATCCTCAAAAGACCATTGTTTTAATTTCCACAAAAATTAATGGCTGGCTAGTCCACAAAATTCAACAGTATCATCTGTAGTTGCAATATAATTTTAAAATCCAGTATCAAGGTACTTCATTATATGAATGTTTAATTATCTAGATTTTACAACCAACTAGGAATGCAGAGATTTGCACAGAAAGCAACTTATCTCACTTATTTTACTTCCTTTCTCTATTGCTTACATTTTCTGATGGTTCAGTAAGCAACCATCATTCTATTGTTTTCTAATTTTTCCAGGAAAATGGAGCTGTATCTTTTTATTAGTGCTTTGGTTTTAGGCAAAACTTCTCTGAAGTCAGTACAACACTATTTGGCCTTTTGATGACATGCTGGAAAAAAACAGGGTCAAAGGAGGCTAAGAAAAAATACATAAAGACTTGAAAATCCCCATGTAAAAGGGGATTTCAAAATGACAGATCAAAGTACATCCAACAGTTCCTGTGTAGTCAAAAGAGGTTATTTCACTTCTCCCTTTGGATCAGTCATGACTGTTTATGCTTCCATTTGCCTTTACAATCTGTTCTTGGTACTTGTGGAGCTGCTCCATGAAGCCAGGGTTTGGACAAGCTGCAGGCCTGGCATTTTTCACCAGGGAAAAGGCTCTGGCAAAGCTCAGTCTTTCTGAATTCATGAGAAAACCGATGACTACAGCCGCTGCACGGGAGACTCCTGCATTGCAGTGAACCAGCACCACGCCATCCTCCAAGAAAGAAATTGGGGATATTCATTAGCAAGATGACAAGTGTAAGAAACTTTATTTATAAAATTCTTGCTCCTTGCTGAGCTCAAAGCAAATATTTACACATATAAGTGAGTCATAACACTGATATAAGCACGAACTTAAGTATTTTTCTACCCAAAATGCTCTATTATTACCAAATAATAAATTGTCAAACCTAATTCATACTGTAGTACTAAAACACATCCTCTTTCTCTCTTCCAGCAGCCCATTAATTTAAAAACCAGATCAAAGACACCTGGGATCCTAAAGTATATGATCTAATTGGATGCCAATTTTGAAATAGATTTTATTTGCAATATTTAAAGGGATTTGACAGTCTCTTGTTAAAGGTTAAAAATATAGCAAGGCAGCCAACAACTAGGCAGAGAGGCAGATTTTAGAACATCTTGTAGTTCCAGCAGAGAATCTTGTGTACTCTGCAGGGAAGATTCTGGGTAACAGGGATCATGCATGGGAACAGAAAAATTAGAAAAGATATCATGTGATTTGCAGCAGATCTTTTCCTTCCCATCACACCACTGGTACAACTAAGGGCCCTTCACTGAGAACTAGGGTGCAAAATCCAAATCTACTCAACCCCCCATAAATTCACAAATTCTTCTTCTGGGGTTTGAATTCAACCCCAGAATTTTGAATTCAATGGCTTATCCTGAATTACATATAAAATTAGTGGGTTTTATCCTACTTACACAGCTCTTTTTACATACTGGAAGTTTTGTTAAGAAATAACAAACCCAAATTAACTCAAAGACAACTAGACAATCTAGCATTTCTTAAGCAATGTTTGCAAGGCCCAGGCTAAGTGATGTTGTCATGTTAGTATGTCAGATTATGACCTGGAAAAGCCTCAGTCCAAACTGTCTGCCACATGCCCCTTTGACACAAAAAGAAACCATTAAACCACATTCTGAATGAAAATACTGAAACATGACATGATGTGCTCAGATACTTGAGGCTAAACAAAACTGTTCTACTTATGAACAGCCTGTTCACTCTGCCCTTAACAGGCAAAAGTTACTTAATGGGAATTTTACCCACAGACAAAAAGGTCCTTTAAGCACCAGGGTTCCTTTCCAGCAACTTAACAGTTTAGGTTACAGATTTGGGAGCTACAATTATCTGGTACTTTAATAGACACACAGACAAAAAAATGGTTCCTGTTCCACAAATCTTCCAGTTTAAATAACAAGACAAAGAAGTATGAAATGGAATATTATTATCCTTGTTGGAGAAATTCCAAGCAGAGGCACTGAGGGTAAATAATATGCATTGGAAGCAATTTTTCTTTTCCTTTGCAGAGTTCATGCTTTATTTCCCTCTTTCATGTTTTCATGTATCTTTTTAAATAACTAGTTTGTTTTACACTACCAAAAAATTACATAGTGATACCCACGAATCCTGAAAATTATTAAATATTAATGAATCTGGGCCATAATATTAAATCAACTACAATACTGAAAATATGGGCTAAAGCCCATTGTTTACAATTCATACAAAAATGAATTTGGCATGTCATTCTTAACTAATTTTGTATTAGCTATGAATACAGAATAAAAGTGAGAAACAGACTGCAGACAGGAAATTAATCTCTATTTACCAAGAACTTCTTGCTCTAATCCTGATACCCTAAGTTTTCCTGCCCAGAAGTGGTCTGTGAACTTGCAAGAATCATGTAAGATTCAAGACCAAATTGTGGGGGTTTTTTTAAATTTTTATGGAGAGAGAAAAAAAAATCACCTTCCACCAACAGAAAAGGCGATTATACAATAGTTATATACAGTGGGCAAAAAGCCTCATCAAGGAAAGAAATTTAAATGAGGCGTAAAGTTTTTACTGAGGTTGAAGGCTAATGTAATTCCTTATGGATTCATTTTACTTTGCAGTGAAATGGAGGCTTTTTCCTTAGGAAAGACAGGGGGAGCAGTAAGGACTGATGGTCAGGAGTAAGCAAAGATTTTCTCTTTGAAAACAAAAGATTTCAGAAGTTTTACTATTAGCTATTAAGCATATTAAAAAGTATCCCTCATTCATAGTATTATGACTTGATATGGGTCACTGAACATGTAATGGAAAACCTGCCTGCCAAGTTGGAGCCTAGAAGCAAAGCTGAGCTCTGATCAGTATCAGAATTTGTACCATGATGTCTAGAGACTTGAGCCATGACAGTTTTAGAAACATGAATCCTGTTACAAGTAACCAGCTGGCAATGGCTTACAGAACAGTGCAGGCTTCACTAGCATCCTCAAATTCACATGCTCTCATACTTCCTTCATGGAGCTAACCATGTTCTAGAAATAATTCCTCATATATCATGTTCTCTCACCAGTGAACATCTCTTCCTCCCCCATTTTAGGAGATGAAACAGTAGTATCTCTCTGATTACTTAAACAGAAGAGCACTTCATGACACAATTTATCATAAACTCTTTTAACACTATTTAGACAAAGCAAATAAAGTAATTCAAACCACCCAGAGATCTGTCTCTGCATGCCACTATCATGTGCTTTTTGAACTGATCCTAGAAAACAACTACTCCACCAATTACCTTCTCTTTCATCCACCTCTTCCATCAGAAAACTACAAATGTTGTTGTAAAAGTTTTCCTGTAAACTCCTTAACCTACAAAATAGTAACTGAGATATAAACACAAGGGGCAGAAAGCAAAATTGTGCAGTTGTCAATGGCAACTCTCTTTTAGAAATGAACTGGAAACTGTAATTAGAAACCTTGAAAAGGTAATTTAGTGACAATACGTTATCACATGGCTTGTAAATTATAAATGAGAGAAGGAAAGAACACTGTGACACAAAGAAAACTGGGGCAAGATCATCTTTTATCCCAATCTACATTAACAATGAACCTGATAGATATGGTAGAATAACATGCAATAATGTTTGGTTGGTGAATTATAGTTCAGATACCAAAACAACAGTTGCTGTAAATTACACAGTAAGCCTGAATTTAACAGCTCTGAGTTGGGCATGTTCCTGGCCACAGGTAACTCTGTCAAACAACCCCAGAAGGGTTTTTCAGCCTATTTTCTATGTCACATCCTTTTAGGATTTTGTGAGCAGTTAAATCACTTTTGGCTCCAAGACTAACACATTTTCTGATATTCTTGATATGTGTGTGGATTCATAGCATCTCCTTTCTATTTAAAATGTTAAAAGACAATAGCAAAACTATTCACTTGGTACCATATCTTCTTTTAACAAAAGAAGCTGCTTTAGTTCTTAAGTAGTGTTATAAATAATCTAAGCAGGGTAACTACTAACATTAATTATGGATATACTGTACCTGGATCTTGGCTTTCTCAATAAACTCAAAACATTCAGGGAAATAGGAGGTAATATCAGTTTCTGGGAGGTCCAGAATGGAAATGGTTTTGTATACAAAGTCATTGAGGAAGGCATTTTGGACTCCATATGCCACATTTAGAACGTGAGTGACCTGAGTCAAAAAAATAAAAGAAAAAAAAAGGAAAATGCATTTTCTGAAGATAGCAAGCAAAACAAGCAGTAACAAAGGTAAATTAATCTTTAGGCATACACAGACTCTCCCTTACACTGATGCAATGTTCTGTTTTACACACATATGTTGTCTATAGTATGCTTTTCTCCAAGCAAAGATTCAAAGTGTGCTAAAACATACTGTCATAAATCTCAGGGTTTTTCTGAGAGAAAATGAAAAGATCAGTGCTCAAACACAGACTAAAAAATTATTTTCAACAGAAAAGGGAGTTTTCAGCACATGTTTGGAAAATAAAAGAGAAAGAAACAGGAATTAGAGCACAGACCATCCAACAATCGCCTAAATTTCAAGCCTGCTCTAACCCACCATCTTAACATTCCTTCTGGTTAGTTACCAGAAACATTTGCTGAGGCAAAAGGATTTCAGAGTAAACCACACCTGTTCTTGGCAGGTGACACCACCTCTAGCCTCCTGCCATCTCTGCTCTGTCTGGGCTACAGCCAGGTTGTGGGTTATTTAAAGTTACAGTAAAGTGGCATTTAGACGGCACCAGATGCCAACCTGGTGTACGGCCTGTCCTGCAGAACCTCCACTGTCCAAAGGCCTTATCAGCCCATTACTGCCACTGAGAAGACTAAAAAGACAAAATTTTGGGACAGGCTTAGAGAAGCTGCTTTGTTTTTCTAGTTTCATCAATCCACATAAGGCAAGGGGGAATGGTGCTGCTTAGAGTCTGAAGTGGAAATGCATGTGGCAGCGTAGGAATCTGTTCCATTAAACAGCTCTAAACAACCATCACTCTTTCAGGGAAGCAAGATTCTTTTCAGTGGTACCCAGCAATGGGATGAGGAGCAATTGCCAAGGAGTTTCACCTCAGCATGAGAAGAACTCCTTTAGATGGAGGGTTCCAAGCACAAGAACAGGTGCCCAGGAGAGTCTCGCTGTCTGGAGACATTCCAAACCCACCTGGACACATTCCTGTGTCACCTGCTCTGAGTGACCCTGCCTTGGACTAGATAATCTCCAGAAGTCCCTTGGAAGATTCTGGGATTCTCTGAAAGCATTTCAGCTTCTCGTGAAGCCAACAGAAACCCATCCACATGCAAACGGAGCAGCCTTTTCAAAATGCAAGTGGGATACAGTTTTCCTCCGGATTCGCTATTTTAGGATTTTTTAATTCACGCGAGAAACGCGCTGCGCGCATTACGCGGGATACATCAGTACGTGGGTGTAACGCTACCTTATGTTTTCTCATCGTCTCCAGGTCGTGAGCAGCATCCTGCGACCCTAGGGAGAGACACAGAGCGTTGCTGCGCTGAGCCCCTGCCCGTGCTGGCCGGCCCCTGTCCGTGCCCGCCGCCCCAGCCGCACTCACCCAGCAGCAGCCAGGGCTTCACCGCTCCGACCTGCAGGTCCGCGCTGAGATCCTGCACGAAGCCGCCGCCGGGCGCCGCCTCCTCCTCCTCCTCCATGTGCAGGCAGGCGCCGCGCCACGTCTCGATGATCCTGCGGCCGCTCAGCGTGGTCACTCGGGTGCGCTGCTTGCGCAGGTTGGCCCTGGAGAAGCTGCGGATCTCCTGGGCGAGGGAGTGCATGGCGCCACTGCCGGCGCCACTGGCGGCACCGCTCCGCTCCGTTCCGCTCCGGCCGCCGGTGACGCTGCCCCGGGGCGGTGCTCGGCACGCAGCGCCCTCCCCGCACCGCCCTGCCGTGACTAAAGCAGCCTGTAAATGGAAAAGCTGCCTCTCCAGGCCTGCCTGACTCTAACTGGAACCTGCTTGTTGGAAGGCATAGGAAAACATTGTAAGGAGCTATATGGAAAATGCTAGAATTAAATATATTGGGTATGACCAAAGACTAAACAAAATCAGCTTCTTATGTTTACCAAAGAGGCAAAATGAAGAAAAGGGAGCCAAAGTGAGGCTGCTTCCCCCTTAGTCCCAAACGACTTAATGCCTATGTTTTCATGTATTCTCTGTAGTGTACCGTTTGGAATGTTCCACAGCTGGTGCATAGTGACAGAATCCCAGCGTGGTTTGGGTTGGAAGGGACCTTAAAGATTGTCTCGTTCCAACCCCCCTGCCATGTGCATGGACACCTTCCATTCTCCACTTTGCTGGCTTCCAGTGCTTCCAGAGATGGGGAATCTACAGCTTCTCTGGGCAACCTGTTCCAGTGCCTTACCACCCCCTCCACGGTGGTGAAGGAAGATTTCTGTAAAGAATTTCTTCCAGATGTCTATTTCCTCTCTTTCATTTTGAACCAATTATTTCTTGTCCTATCACTGAGGTTCCTGATAAAGAATCCCTCTTCCTTGTAGGTCCCTTCAGATAATGGAAGCCTACATAAGTGTGTGAAACGTTTGTTTGTGAAGTGAGGTGGTGATACTGCTAACTTAAATTCTGCCAGAAATACATTTCAATTTGCTAACAATCCTCTGTGCTGCCTTACAGAATAAGGACATATTACTACAGTACTTCTCCTCTTGTGATATTCCTCAAATTTACGCTGGAGGGATATGATGACTGAAAAGATCCTCCTGATAGTTCCCCAGAAGGCAGACCAAAGGCAACTTAGTTCCATGTAAAGAGGGCTACAAATGCCTTGGCAATTTGAGAAGCAGAGAATGCTGTTAGGAACTGTAAGAGCATTAATTATTTCCTGGAATGCCAGAGGCAGTTTTCTAACAGGAATGAGACACAAAAGCAAGGTAATCTAAAAAAGGCAGAATACCCCACACACTATCTGCAGAAGCTGGAGTCTAAACTAAGATAAAATCAAAGATGATGTTTAGTGTAGAGAGAGGAACAGAGATTTGGGTTGGATCAGAGGTTAGGATGATAAAGGCACCTTGAAGTACAAGTAAGAGGTTTTGTAACATTCTGCATGGTAGATATGTGGCCTCTCTGGAATTGGATGTGGAATATGTTTTGGTTGTTTTTTTCTTTTTTTTTTTTGTTCCCCATTGCTACAGTGTGGACTGCGCTTCATAGCAGTTAACTTAAAAAAAAATAATGATGCACAAGTTGATTGATTTGTTTTTGGTTGAGGCCTTATCAGCTATTTTGATGAAGTTGATCAGAGAGGAAGCAATGGAGAGCTTTAGGTCTGTGGCCCAAGCCAGCAATTACATAGAATTTCATGGTTTTTTTCAGACTGTATTGGCTCACTGTAGCTACCTCTGTGAAAGTCAAGGATATTAGGGTATCTTGAAAGGGTTAAAAGCATTGTGCCTAGGCACACTTGGGCAAGAATTCTATATTGGAACCACTATAGGAGCTAGATGAAACTTGGCAAGAAATAGGGAACAAAACTTGCAAAAAGTGAAGGAGGAAGCTTGCTAAAACCAGTGAGGAAGTCGCTGAAACGGCTAACAGGAGGCTGTGGATGCCTGGAGGAGAAAGGTGAAAAGGGCACGGTGATGAAGACGCCCAGCCTTCATCAGGGGACCACCGAGGAAGACGCAGAGCCTTCCTCAGTGCCACCACCAGGGCGCACTGAGCCTGCGCTTCGTGTATGCTAATGAGAATGGTGAGTTTTAAGAAATAATTTGCATAACCACACCTTATCTAAGGAAAACAATGAATATGCATGAAATGTAGCCATATATTGTAATTTCTGTGTGGCTGGGTGTGCGCTGTTAGGAGGAGAGATCCCCGCGCACCCGGCGGGCTGAATAAAGCAAATTTCCGCTTCTTGGACTTTGTCTTGGAAATGTCGCCTGGCCCAGTTTGGGGTAATTCAGCTTCCTGTCAGGAAATTTGCAAGATTTGCTTGCATCCTCCCCTTAGAGTAACCAGGTGCTTTGTAGACAACTTCTGTCCTGTGTGAGTTTGGGATGTGCTGTGTAAGCATTTGCAAGACTAAGACGAATCTGTAAGACACTCACAGTTAAACTAAATAATACGTCTAGGTGTTGTTCCTTGATTTTAGAGGAGGAAGATGCAATAGGTGAGGATGCAGAAAGGCAGCTGACTCCAAAGGAATGGATTCATTTTTTTTGCCAGGGATGTTGATCCTTGTTATAACTGCCTTAAACACCAGGGGTCCCTACTGGACAAAAAAAAAAAAAAATCTGTGCAGCTCTTTTCTCTCTGAAATCCAAACACACTGCAGATGTTTATATGCAGAATTATTATCTTATTATTTAGTGTGTCCATTCATGTCATAGGCATGACATGATATAGCTTCAATATTCATAGACACTACTTATAAAGCAGGCATTTCCATTATGATGTCAGGTTGTTAATACTGTTCATTAGAGGACAGAAGAGAAGATAATAATGAATTAGAGTTTAGAACTGGGATTTCAGTTCACAGATGATTTCCTGTATTCCTCTTGATGCTTTGCTGAGAGTAGAAAACTTCTCTAAAGGCGTGGCAGGAGCTGGATGCTTTCTCTACTTCCTTGACTGAATGTATTTATGGTATTTCTGGATCTTCAGGTTTTGAATAAGCTACATATCAATGCAAATGCAGTAGTTTAAAGTAATTTTTAATGTTATGATTCTTCTGTTTTGTCTGTCAAGAAATTCAGCAGAACCTGTTCTATGGGTTCTATAAACTAAGAAATGTGTACTGTAATTACTAATTATTACAAAAAGCAGCTTGTACATATTTAAAGAGCTCATATGGCAGTACATCATCTCTCTGCTGTATCTATTTCCTTCCATTATTATTTTTGGTCTAGGTACTGCCTGTACTTATTGATGCAAAAGAGCTGGCTTCTATCAGAGAAGTGATAACCAGACATTCTAGATAGCTGACTTTGAAAAACCAGCCCTCTGAAAAATGCATGTTAGAGGGTTGAGCTAGATTGTCAAATGCACTGAAAATTGACAGTTGATTCTTAGGTTGGTAATTTAACTGAAGTGGAGAACTGAACCCTAATTAGTACACTACTTACATCACATTTCAAACTGCATTTACCAGATGACTTTGAGGAATAAGAGAAATGGGGGAGAAAATCATACTATTGTCAGCTAAAATCTAACTCTAATAATGCCTCTGCTTCAGACTCTGTTCCTTGGTTGAAAATAACAGAGAAGTTGAAAATAACTCTGTGCACCAGTTGGTGACTGGATGACTGTGAATCATGAATGTAGTGTGGTGATGAGAAATGCAAGTGTGGCAGTGAAATGCATGAGGAGGTATTTAAAACAGAGAGAGGGAAATAACAATGCCATTGTATGAAGTTCTAATAAGCCTTTTTAGGAGTGCATTGTGCCGTATAGGGATGAGGGTATTCAGGAAAGTTGATCTCATACTTGAAACAGTGCAAAGAATGGTTTAAAGCTTAAATTGCACTGCATATGTCAGACTTTCATCAAAGCACTCTGTGGCACATGGACTTTTTAGGACAGGCAGCTCCTAGGATGGCAGGAATAAGGGGTGAAAGCAGGGACAGATTAAGTATATAGCATTTTAAATGTGTTGCTGTAGTAGTTGGACTAAATGGGAAGCAGGGCCATGCTGAAGGCTGTGTACACAAAGCTAACAGGGCATTCCTGCACAAAGTGCTGCAGTTACACATACTGTGACCTGGTTGTTAGTGAGCCAAGCTTTTCCAGAAGGTGTTAGTTTGTTCTGAATTTCTGGATCTGCCAGTTTGTAACACAGTGGAAGTGCTAGACCCTATTGGCTAAACAAAGTGCAGTTACTTGTGTGTGGGAATAGGGTGAAGCCAGAGGTGATGGGAATCATCTGTATGTATTTTTGTGCTTTGTTTCTTTGTAAGTGTGGTGCTCATGTGCTGCTGCAGAGGGTTTTCCACTGTAAGGGGAAGTATATATCCTAAGCACACATTTACATATCCTGTCTTCCTATATTCCTTTGGCATACAAATCAAAGCATCCATTAAAGCCATGCTGTTAATGTATCCTGCATCATTCTTCACCAGCTTTATCTATGCAGTGTGTTAGGTAAGGACAGATGATGCATCCTGGTCAAGCCCAGAAACAGAGTCAGTTCCTCTACTCTTTGGAGTTTGGGGGACTGAGTTGGTGATTTAACTCTGATAAGGTGCAATATGAAAGCCCAGTCCAGACTGCTAAAGACTGCAAACAGAGGCCCAATGTTTGCTTCCAATTATGTTATTAAGTCTGTGAACCTTCTTCAAACACTGCATTTTATCCCTAGCCTGAAGGGTAGGCAGCTAGTCTTTGTTTAATATTTTATTTCAAGCAGCATAGTTTGCTGGTTTTTATAAAGCTATCCTGAGCCAGTGGTGTTTCCACTGGCATATCTTCTCATATTGCTGTGGAGAAATCTCCCCAGAAGCAAAGTCCTGCCCATGACCAAAGGCCTGGCCCTACAAACACCAGGGCATTCCTCTCTGCTCTCACCACACTTTGTGAGCAATTCATATAAATGAACAGATTGACTGATCTAAAGATGTGTGTTTTTATAGTGTGTCAGGGATTGTGCTTAATGAAGAGCATTGAGGAACAGGGTAGAATGCAAAGCTGAAATATTTAATAGCCAAGGGGGACTTGGTAGGAGGAAGATCTGGAAACTCGTGGCTATGTTACATAAGTAGGATCTGAATTCCACTCCCATTTGTGCCCAGGTTTCTGTTCTCTAGGTGGACTTGAAGTTGCTTCTCTGCAGTCATGAGTCAACAAAGGTAGACAAAGATATATATACACATGCACAAACACACACACACACAGACACACAAATATATATATAAATTGTTCATGTGCTCATGTAGCTTGGTGTAAAACCAATTATGTCAGCTCAGTAGTAGTTAGACAAAGTTAATCAGGGAAAGGAACAATATCAAGAACTACAAGAATTTTTAAACAAAAATGCACGTGTATGAAATACCTTCCATTCAGGCTGGCTGCTCTGCAAAGAAATGATGAGGAACTATGCAGTTAGCACAGACCACCAGGCACCAGGGCAGTTTTTTCTCCACCACTTGTGTGTTATTTCCTTTTAAATACTTACCTTCACTTCAGAAAAACCAGCCTAAGAGAAGTTAAGCTTGCAGTAAAACCTGAAAAACCCTGTAAGGGTCAGGACTCCCAAAAAGAAATAAAATCTGAGCTCCTCTTTGGGGGATGCTGTTAACATAAGTGAATTTCTGTAATGCTTTCAAGTCCTTTGAAACCTGAAACAGGGTTTTCTTTCTCTATTCTAGGTGGCAGACGTGAAGTAAAAGGTTATGATTTTTCAGTGGTTGTTGTGACTGCTCTTAATTTGTTGGGGTTTTTTGTCAGAATACTCAAATTTCCATTTTGTACTTCAGCTTTTAACAGTCTACTGTAAAAATGCAATTAATCTGTCTCACAACCTTTCTGTTTCTCTACAGGTTTGTTTCAGTGGTCATTCAAAGACAGAAGAGCTACTTAAAAAAAATCCACAAAATTTTCTCTTGCTGTGAACACCAAGCCAACAGCCTCAAAAATTAATCAAAGAAGGTAAAAATAAAATTTTACTTCAGAGTTCTTGTAGCATCTTATGTATAACTTTTGTTAATGTGTAGCTTCCACAGGAATAATAAAATATTAATATTACCATTTGTACCAGGAACCATAGCAAGGGTTTTTTTTTTGTTTCACTGAGTTCAGGAAGGAAAGCATTGTAACTTCTAGTCAGGATCATAAAACAGTAAATACAGTAGGAAAATTATTTTATAAATTAGTGTAGTTAGGCATGTAAGTAGTACCTGCTCTTACTGTTCATCATGAAGAGATGCCTTCTATTGTTAGGGTGAAGGTGATAACTTTCCTTTTTCTCTCAAAATATTGAGGCAGAACATGACCTATGTTATTTCTTTTAATTCCTGTATACAGATACAGTTAAGCTGTCAAGTCAGAGTCAAAGAATGACCCAGATTGACCTAAATTGTCTCTTAGTGTTTAATTCTTTTCTTCAATAATGAGACAGAGTGAAAGGTCATAATGAGACAGAGTGAAAGGTCAGGGGGTTTTTAATTATGTTTTCTCTTTGGGCATTTCAGTAAAAAATGTACAGAAGCACTATTTGCTTGAACTCAAAAGGTGTTCCAAAACTCACCTTACTTTATCATTACTTTTAAAGTAGCCAAAAGTTTCCATTCTGATTGCCTATTAAAGTAATTGATTCATTATTTTATTATTTTTATATGAAATTAATTTCTATCTGTAAACCATAAATGAAGTCCAGGATGATGTAGCCACCAGAAAAAAAGCTTGTATATCATTTAGACTTAAACTAATGGTAGAAAACTATATTTTGATGTCATTATGAATAGATTTGATGTAATTAATTTACTGTCTTGTTTATATCTTAATTAGGAAGATTTCTTTCCTTTGGGACTCTCTTGTAAAAACAAGTAATTTCTTCCTTTTCCATCCCGCATTTTTAACCACAATTTCAAAATCACCAAAAGCTCACTTAAGAACAGTCCTCAAATGTTGAAGATTTTCATTCAAGTTTGATTGACAGGACAAATGTCCTACCAAAAAGGCCATCTAGTGTTTGGAATACCAGTCAATGACTCTTTGTGAGCAGCACTGAGTGTTCTTGGCTTCATCTTAATATTAAAACTTCACAATTTTTCATAAGATGTAATGGCTGTTTTCTGTCCAACTCTAAACAACGAGCTTCATTAATTGAAGCAGATGAAATCTCTGATTCTACTTTGCTAATGGCATTCCTTGTTAATTCCTTGTTAATTCAGCAAGTTAAACAAGAGACTATTTTTGACATGAACACTATGAAGGGAAAAGATTTTTCTGGATTAGACATGATTATTTTGTGTGAATAATGCTTGATCATTAACAATTTCATTATCAATATCAAAGGGAAAACAAGCCAAAACAAATCTGGAAGATATATATAGTGAGTTATACCTATAAGCCAAACTTTTTTCAACCATGTTAAAAGGTATTTATGGTATTGACATCCTTAAAAAATTAAAATTAAAAACCCCTAAACATTACAACAACTTCAACAACAACAAAACCCTAAACATTTTATCACTAAGGAAATGTTTGTGGAAAGCTCTAAATGCAGTAGAACTAATCTGTGTAAGGAAATCCATTAGTAATGATTGGCATAGATCTTCTGATTAATGGTTTTATTACCTGTTAAAAATCCTTAAAATTGTGTTTTCATTATTCCACATTCTGCTTTATAACTCTTAACAGTATTACTTAAGTTGAAAAAACAAATTTTAAATACATAAAACACAAGTTGTTGGACTCATCTATACAAGGAAATTCTTTGATATCTAGTCCTCTTTTTCAGCAAAGGAAGCCATGGGCTGTTTACCTAGAGAGCAAATCATTAGGAAATAAGTACTTTCAAAGTACTCATGCTTCCTGTAGGAAAATTACTGTACCAGATTTCCCCAAAAGCAAAATTGTCTGCATTTTATTTCAAAGAAGAACTCAAACTAGGCTATTTAAACAGCTAAAGTTAAGATGCAGATTTCTCCCATATGTTTTTATTAAGTGATGTGTTTGATGGCCACACATAATTCTTTATTGTGGCAATTTTAATAACCACTGAAACTTCAGTTCTTAGCTACAGTTATTTGAAGCAGAAGCACTCCTTAGTGTTCAAAGCCTTATCCTGTCCTACCTTTCTTCACACACAGGGTTTCACAAGCATATTGGGATAGGCTTTTGTCATACATTCTGTCTCTGGTCTAAGTTGTATAATGTACTGTGTGAAACAACTGGGGTTTTTTATATCCTCAAAAAATTCATATTTCTTTGTCAAATGGAAAAAACATTACAGATGGAAATGTGGAAGATAACTGTAGTGGTTTTTCAATCTTTTCTCCAATTTGATCGTAGGTGTAAGAATTTGGATGTCATTCTCCTCCACTAGCTTGCTTTTTGACACACATTTTATCTGCAAAAACCTACCTCTGCACTGTTCTGTCACATATAAACCTCTAACTTTTAAAGATCCCCACTGACTGGTAAATGTGATTCGTAGAAACAATGGGAGAAACCCCTTCATTCTTTGGATATTCCTTGATTCAAATTTTCCTCCCTTAAATGCAAGATAAAAGTTTAAGGCATGGATTTTTTTTTTCTTTTTAAGTCTTTGCTGGATCCACTGGGTCCTCACGAGAGAAAGAGAGAGGAAGGGAGAAGACAAAGTGACCTCTAATAGGTTATTTTTGTACATTTACAACTGTAGCTACTTGTGCTACCCCATTTATCTAGGACAGAAGTGTAACACATGCTGAATAAAGTAGATCAGAGCACTGAGTTTGTACCTGCCTGCCCAAAAAGGATCTGTAGGTACATGAAGATAGTTTAACTTGTAGGCCCGATTAGAAACCCTATAGTTTTCCTATTTGCTGAAACATCATAACTGGGCTTTCCATCTGTATTCTAGCATCTGTGAATAACATTTTGAATACATCCCAGTTTGAAAGAAGTCAGAGGTTATTCTTTGCAAACTTGTGGTTTATTCTAGTCAGTGGGCAGTTAGCATAGCCTAGCTCATCTTTGTGACAAATATTTGGAGGTCATTAAGCATTCTGTTGCTATTTAGTGGCCTCATAGACATTTTGGAGATCACTGTTGGGTGATTTTAATTCTTCAGCCTGTAGGGAAACCGTGAATAAAATGCTCTTTCTAATCCAGGTGGCCTCCTAATCCAGCGCTCTTTCTGATTTCAGTATTTGCCAGGAGATTTTTAAAACTGGCTACATAATGCCTGCTTAGATAGCTAATTTAAGGTCTACAACTGTATCCATTCAAGATTTAATTTAGTTGTGTAGTTCATTCTGACAGCTCTCCTAAACTTTGTTTCACAGCCACTGGGAAAAGTCAAATCCATTTTCTCAATGGTTTCTGCAGCAGTTAATTGTAATTCTAACTCTGAAACTGAACAATTGGATTCTGATTCCTCTTCTGCTCTAAAAGTAAGAAGTGCCTCAGAATGGAACAGGCCAGATCTTAGCCCACCAATGCCCTCTAAGCTCATTCTGTTTAGCCATGCTGATAACTCACATGTATCAAAACAAATTCCTTTTTCCAGTCTCAGACTCCTATAGCCAGCAGGCTGACATTTGATTAGCCAGTTTAAGCATCATGGGTTAGTCATGGAGCTGGGACACAGGGAGAAAACTGGCTCTCAAATCTTGGTAACAGCCTGCTTCTCTACTGACCCATACTCATTTCCATAGTGTTGGGCTAGTAATCCTGGAGCAGAGTTGTCATACTTGTCCCTCCAGTATGAGCAGGGGTGCTCGTGCATTCTGAAGCTGGTAGGAGTCTGCACTTCGTGTAAGAATACCTGCCATGGTACTCACCCTCTGTTTCAAAATGACTCTGCACACCTCTTTTATGTTCTCCCTCTACCACATTTATGTTTTTTTAAAGTTCAGAGTTTGTATCTCTGAGTGACTGCTGTGTTCATATACAACCTCAGCTAGAAGGATGCCCACACACACATAGTTGAGCAGGGAGCTGGCACATGTATGAGCTTGCATTTTAATGGGAGAATAGATTAAAATAATGCCCAAATGCATTTAAAGGAAGGAAAGAAGAGAACATGGTAAGTTACAGTCATGCTGGCTTTATGATGAATTAAATAATGAAAAAGGTTTGGGTTCATTAAAAAAATTATAGATTGAAATATAATGAATCTGTCAGCTTGGTTTAGTGAGACTGATAGGCCCTTTGAACCTGTTGCTTCTTTACATAAAGATACATGTCTGATAAAGGCAATTGTGTTTTTCAATGCTATTTATGTTTTTAGGTTCTCTCAAAAATATTATAGCCTTTGTATGGTAAGCTATTCAGCTTGTGTGTCTTTACAAGCAAATTCAATAATGTAATAAATACTTATGTATTATTAACAAATAAATACTAAGACATGACCCAAATAATTGGGGTTATGGTGACCACTTAAAAATTCTGGTCTGTTAAAATTAGTTTATCTTCCTGTTCTAAATTTTTTCTACCTGAAAAGGAAATATTGAACAAGACAAGTCTGTAAAAAATCTTGGCACTATTTACAATAAAAAAAAAACAACCCTGTAATAACCCAAGGTGCTCCTTATAATAGGATCTTGTAAATAGGCTGATGAATAATGTGAGAGTTTCAAAACAGGGTTCTACTACACAGGGGAGAGTCAGTAATTTTCTCCTTCTGTTCCTTAGTCTGTTATCTGTGCAGGATGGAGAAATCTCACAGTAAAAACTGTGTAACTAGTCACAGACAGTTTGAGAGTTTTCTAGTGAGCTCTGTTAAGCACAAGCCTTATTAAACCAAGTAGCTCTGACTCCAATGTGATCTGTAGTTTTCCTACTAATTCCAGTGGAAGAAAGATTAGGATGTTGGATCATAGATGTTTCAATACAACACACAAAAACTCACAATGTATTGGCTCGGTGATGTCATTTCACTTGCTTGGCTATATATAAATTACAAATTATGTCATTGTTACTATTTGAAACTTTTAGAACATCTAATATGGCTAAAAATAATTGAATATGAAATTAAAAATGGGATGCTTTTGTGTTAGCTGTTGGTGTGTAGGTGAGGAACAGAAAAAGTAGCAATATTTGTTCTTAAATGGCTTTAAGCTGAAAGAGGGTAAGTTCAGATCAGATATTAGAATTCTTTACTGTGAAAGTGGTGAGGCACAGGAACAGGCTGTTCAAAAAGGCTGTGCATTCCCCATCCCTGGAAGTGCTCAAGGCCAGGCTGAACAGAGTTTCTGGTTTAGTGGAAGGTGTCCCTGCCCATGGCAAGGATTTGCAATGTGATGATCTTTAGGTCTCTTCCAACCCAAACCATTCTATGATTCTTATTTTGCAGTACAACTACACGAGAAACATCTTTGTTTCGAGTAGAAATATTACATTTGATACTTTAAAAATAATTTATGGAATATAATGGAAGATTTATAATGGAAGATGCTTTGTGTAAAATATTACTATAGAGATTATTAATTAAATCTCATTAAATCACATAGCATTTATTCTTTATAAATTTAAATAGCAATTTGAATATTCCTGATGTTTTCCATAGACTCCAGTAATGGAAAGTCAGGTCTAACAGGTCTAACCTAATTAATCATTACAACATTGTTGCTAGGTACTCCTGACTTTTGGACACAAAGCTAAGAAATAAAATAATCTGATAAAGGCCAGTGAATGAATCAATAGCAGACTTAATATTGGAACTCTAAGTTCTTGTTTCCTAGTTTTATTCTGGATCATAAATTGTCTTGTAATCACTGAAGAGAGAGGTCAGTAACAATTTAACTCTATTCAGGCTTTTCACATTCATTTCTATGCTTTCTAAAATAATTAGTTTAAAATCTCTGAAAGAGACTGATTCTGATTTCTAATGCAAGAATATGAACTGAAAATTAAATAGAAGTATTAATAAGCAAAAAAAGGCACAGATGGTGTTGCCACTATAAAAAAAAAGGTTAGATTAGAAGGTTAATTCTTAAGCCTGTCTCTCATTCCCTAGACTGGGGATCCCTGCATCCCAGCTGGCTGTGCTGGCCTCTCAGTGCTGAAATCATCTCCCTAAGACATTCCAAAAAAGGATGGTCTCCTGGAGATCTCTTGGTGACATTCACAGCACAGAAATCTCACCGTTCCATAAAAATATGCTTTTAATTCCTGTGGCTTCAAGTGAAAAAAAAAAAAAAAAAAAGTGATGTGACTCATCTAGTTGGTGATATGGTGTTTCTCTGAATTTGCTGTACACTGGTCTAGAGCAGCAGCTCAGGGGGATGGTGACAGCCTCATGAGAGGGGTGGAGGGGCAGATGGCAGCACCTCCACGGGTATCCCCATGTTCTTCCCACTTCCCAGGGGAGGTGTGATGCTCTGCTGCTGATGGAAGTGCCCTCAGAAAACAAGGCTCACCAGCAGTGACAGTGTCAGTATTGCTCTGTGCAGCATTCTGCTGGGCCCCAGTTCTTAATTTCAGTTGGTTAAGCAAAAAAATCAGAGAATCATCAAGGTTGGAATAGACCTTTAATATGATCCAGTCCAACAGTCAATCCAGCACTGCCTCTTAAACGTCTTCAGAGGTGGTGACTCTTCCACCTCCCTGAGCAGCCTATTCCAATGCCTGACCACCTAAATAGTGAGAAAAGTTTTCTGGTGTCTAATCTGAATATCCCCTGTCTCAGTTTAAGGCCATTTCCTCTCATCCTCTCACTGGCATGGCAGAAGAGAATCTCACCTCAGTCTGTCCCCTTGTCAGGGATTTCTAGAGGGTGCTTGTGTCCCCCTGGAGTCTCTTCTTCTTCTCCAGACTAAACAACTTCAGCTCCCTCAGCTACTCCTCCTAGGAACATGAGCAAGAAGCTTCACCAGCTTCCTTACCCTTCCCTGGACAAGTTTGAGCACCTCCTTCCTGAGCCAAGGGGCCCAGAATTGGACACAGTGCTTGAGATGTGGCCTCACCAGTGCCAAGTACAGAGCCATGTTACCTTCCCTGGTCCTGCTGGCCACACTATTTCTGACACAGCCCGGTGCCATTGGTGTGTTGGGTTGATGTGGCCAGCAATGTGTATTCTATCACCATCTGTTGAAGCCGGGTGGGACAGTGACCCTTATCTCCATGGCACATATTATCTGCTCATGGGCCATCTTTAAACCAGCTGGGGCAATCATCTTTATCTTTTCCACAACCCATCCTCCCTCCAGGAAGATATCAT
>JAOTQP010000362.1:4684406-4702567 GCA_026413545.1 Cichladusa arquata | reverse complement strand
GAACCACATCTGCCACTGCAGGAGGATGCAGCCACCATTTAATGGGACTGCTGCCAGCACCCTGACTGACTGACGGGGTGTCAGGTTGGATTCTGACTCTGTCAGTGTTTTGGGATTGTTCTTTTGTAATACTGCATTTCTATTTTAATTTTCCTAGTAAAGAACTGTTATTCCTAATTCTCCTATCTTTGCCTGAGAGCTCCTTAATTTCAAAATTATAATAATAATTTGGAGGAGGGGGGTTTACACTCTCCATTTCAAAGAAAAGCTTCTGCTTTTATTGGCAGACACCTGTCCTTCAAACCAGGACAACTGGCCTTCTTGTTCCCCTGGGCTGGCTCAGGATCACCACATGCTGGCACAGGTGAAGCTGCTGTTGACCAGCACCCCTCAGTGCTTTTCCACCGAGCAGATTTCCAGCCACTCTGCCTTCAGCCTGTAGAGCTGTGTGGAGTTATTGTGGCCAAAGCGTAGGACTTGTATTGCTTGAGTAAAAAAACGGAATAGACTAAATAAATTAAAAAAAAAAAAAAAAAGTGAAGCCGATTAAGTAAAGAAATGGGTCTTTCATAGATATTGGGTAGTTTGGTTTGGTGGGACTGTAAAGGCCATCTCGTTCCAACTCCCTGCCAGAGACAGCTTCTAGCAGGCCAGGCTGCTCAAAGCTCCATCCAGGGCTGGGGCACGCATGACTTTATGCGCTGTAAAACAAATAAACCCGACGTTTGGAAGCGCACCGCGGCGTTCTCCCCGAGCCCCCTCACACACCCGCGGGCCCCGCGCTTCCGCCGCCCGCCCGCCGGGGGCGCCCGAGCGCGGCGCCACGTGACGGTGCCCACGCCCCGGCAGGCTCGGAGCGCCGGGCCGGGCGGACAGGGAGCCACGGGCCGGGCCGGGCCCGCGGGGCGGAGAGCGGCGGGGGGCACTGCACGGCCAGGATGTCGCGCTCCGTGCTGCAGCCCAGCCAGCAGAAGCTGGCGGAGAAGCTCACCATCCTTAACGACCGCGGCGTCGGCATGCTCACCCGGCTCTACAACATCAAGAAGGTGCGGGGGGCCCCGGCGGAGAGCGGGGGGGGTGGTGAACGGGGAGCCGCCCCGGCGCGATCCTCAGCGCCGCTCGGGCTGCGCTTGCGGCGGTGCCGGCTGCGCTGCGGCCTAGCGGCGGGGCCCGGGAGGCCGGGCTGGAGCCGCCGCCCGGCCCGGCAAGGGGGGGCCGGGGCTTCGGTGCGGCCGCCGCATCGGTACCGGCAGGGGAGGATGGAGGAGCGGGGGAGGCCGGGGAGCGGGGCCTGCTCCCGGCGCAGCCGCTGCCGCCCCGCTGCCGTGCGTGACTCACGCGAGTGGGCAGCGCCGCGGGGCTTTTCCCGCGCCGAAACCTGCCGCTGCCGAACGGGAAAAAGGGGTTTGGGGTGAAAATCAGGGAGTTTAATGTCCATAAGCTCGGGGCGCGTTGCTTAGCAGCTCTCGGCGTGGGTGCTGGAGCTGCTCCCCGGCTGCCGAGGGGAGCGGATCGGTGTCGGCCTGGCTGAGGTGGCTCGGCGGTGCAGGAAGCTGTGGGTCTGGGTGCTGAGAGAAGGATGGGGCACGCCTTCGTGACCGGGTAATTCCTCTTCTGGAGGTATTCGTCGTGCTTTCCTGTAGGAAAGAATGTAGTTCACGGCCACAGAATTATAAAATTATTCGGGTTGGAAGGGGACCTTGAAGATCATCTAGTTCCAACCCCTGCACTGGGTGCTTGTATCCTTCCCTGCTTCATTTTCCTATTGAGTGATACATCGTCTGAAAATATATGGCCCCTAAACCCACTTCCAGTAGTGAATACTAGTTAGGCTTTTACTGCTTTGCCTTGAGCACGATTATTTGAAAGGTTTTTCTTATTTCAAGAAAAATGCTAGTTACTGCCTTCGAGCAGTAAGTACACCTTTATGGGTTCAGCATGTTAAAATTTCAGTGCTGTTCCCTTGCTGGGTTCAGCTGCAATGGCAAAGGGAGTTGGAGAGTTCTAGGTGCCTGCCTGGTCCTCTGACTTCTGGACTCAGGCTTCTGTCAGTCGTGACCCTGCCTGACAGATCCGAGGTAAAGGATCTGTTTTGTCCATGTTTTTTGCTCATATAGGTGACCAGAAGAAGTAAGGACTACCAAGTGCTGTGTGGATTTTGATTAAGGAAAGAAGACCCCAAGTGGTCGAAGTATTTAAAAGTCAGTGTTCAACCAAAGCCATTTCACTATTTGTGCACTTGAGTGTTTCTGCAAATCTTCTTCACTGACATAAAGCATACTGACTAGATGATTGCAAATTCCTGCTTTCCTGTAAGGTTCCTTTTAGTCTGTAGTTTGGTACATTGGAAAATCACTTCTGTTTAACAATTGTAACAATATAATTGCACTTCTAACAAACAGAAATTCACAATTTATGGGGAAAACCATCAAAATGAGGAAGTTGTGTGTGTGCTTGTTGTGCTTTGAGAGAAATGTCCCAGGTGAAATTGAGCAAGGGGAATTCCTCCTGAGCACAGCCCTGCTTTGTGGGGCAGGAAACAGGACTGAAGAAATTAAAGCTCTGCCTTAGCCATTGTGAATGAGGGCTCTGTTTTCATTCCCAGTGTTCTGATACAGGGACATTTACTCCTGTTAAATGATCCAGTTCCTACAGACATGTTTCTGCTTGGCATATTTGTATGGCAGAGTCCAGAGTGTGTTGGCCCATATGGTGGAAGCCTCTGCTGTTACTCGTGTCTAGGAAGTGATGCAGGTGGACAGGCTCTCTGTAGGGGACCGTCAGCAGTTGGAGTGACACCACTTTTTCCTGCGAATGCCAAGAACCGAGTCCAAAATTGCTAGGTCTTGCATACAGAGAGAGAGTAGGTGTGACCAAGTGGCTTGATTGTTGTGTCATGTGTAGTTTTGCAAATATGGAGATGTCCCAGGCACAACTCTTGTGTATTCATGTAGTGATTTGTGAATTCAAATAGTAGTTTTCTTCAGCTGCAGTCAGTACTGCTTGACAGGGGGAACTGGCTAGCTCAGATGGTGAGCCCAGAAGCCTTAGGATTGATTATTGTATTTTATTGTGAGTCTCTTCAGCCCAGCTGCAGCATCACTGACTGCTTGCAACACTTTAGTTTTGTTTATTTATTTTTTTCCCCTCTCTTTAAGCTGTCAATTGAACTGCTGTTGAAGATTCTGTCATAGCTACCTCTGCTGAAGATGATACTGAAACTCGAGCTACTAGAAAACCACACACATTATGTGGCTTTGCGGTTAAAGGAAATGGTTAAGACTTTTTTTAATAAGAGGAAGTGAGAGATTGAAATGTATTTAGCAGCAGTAGAGATTGCTGTGGATGCTGTCTAGAGATTTTCAAGGATTAAGAATTTTCTCAACTGCTAGAAACAAAGCAGGAAAATTTTATTTCCCAAAGAATCACAAAGTTGTTAAAAGGGGTTAGAAACAATGATTCTTTATATTTCCTCTTCCTATACAAATTTCAGTTTTGTTGCAGTTGTGCTGATAATAGCTCATAGTTTCCTGTTTACTGACCTTCTGTGCCACTGTTGTCTTTTGAAACAGTTGAAAGTTTGTTGTTTTTAAAACAGGGTATCTGTCTGTAGGGTTCTTTTTGCCTCCGAGAGTGACATGGAAATTAGGAAAAGTGAAGCTACTAAATTAGTGGTGGATGATGAGAGAGAATTTATATTTCCACTCTGTAAGGAGGTGGATTTTTTGCTGCTGTTTTTATTTTGAAGGGTGGCTTTTTGCTTGCTGCTTTCAGCTGTCTTTTGCATTGGGACCAGTATTGGTAGTGAACTTGGAACTCTTACCCTTGTGCTTTCTCTCGTAGTTTGTTCCTTCTGTTTTTAAAGAATTTATCCACATTATCTAGGTTATTGTCTACCTGTAACTTGTGTCATTACTTGGCTACAACTACACCTCTGTGAATCAAAGACAGCAGGGTTTTTTCATGCCATCTTGGCTCAGGTGAAGCTTGGATTTCATGGTTACCTTCCATAGCAGACCAAGTCTTGTGTTGCTAAGCTTTGTGTAAATGCTGTCAACTGTTTTGTATGAGAGTGGTGGCAGCAGAGAAGAATCTTTTTTTTGGGCCTGTCTTTTGTTTGTTTATAAAGCCCTTGGATACCAGGATGTGTTTACAGTAAGAGATTTGATCTTGAAATACCTGAAATAGAGATTTAGCCACAGCAAATCAAGGGAGTCTGATTTTGATGAGTGTTGAAGTAGTACTGCACTCAACAGAACTGCAAGGGATGAAAGTTAAGGTTTTGAATTATTTAGAGTGTATGTTAATCAAACATGATGAGTCTGTTATTTAGCATGAATTGCTTTGCTTGGAGTGTTCTGTTGTTCTTCACAGTATAGGTTTTATGTTCGTTCACAAGATGTTTTTTAAATGTCATTACCAAAGCAAATTCTTTGGAGTTTCCTAACTTGATTATATAGTATCTGAAAAATGAGAATTTTAAACCAATTCTTAGATGTCAACTGCATAATCAAACTGAAGTCATAGACAAGGAACTTAATAACTGTTTGCAGAGGCTTTAGCTGGCTTTGTATTTTCTTTAAAGATGTAATAGTGGAGATACTGGATTTTTACCTATATTGAGGTTGCTACTACTTAAATTTAAAGGTTGTAAAAGCTAGTTGATTGTTTTGTAGAACCAGTTAAAGTGTACAGTTTTCTCTGGCACTTGAGTAGTTCTTCAGGAAACAGTGGAAGAGATTTTAGGTGACTGGAAGACCATGGGGAAGGTTCCAATCTGCAGAGGTCTGAAGTTTGGAATGGTGTAGGATTGGATCAGCCTTTGGACACAGAGCTCTGTGCTGGAGTGCAGACCTTTGAGCTGAGAGGAAAAGCTCACCAGTCATTTAGTTTTGAATTGTAAGGTTGGTGTTGAACAGACAGTGTCAGGTAATGTCTTCAGGTCACTGGGAAGTGTCTCAGGGTGGGGCAGTATTGCTTCCACAGATGTCAGCAGTTCTTTAAAGGGTAAAACGGCAGTATGTGTTTGTGTCTGTCATCTTGGAGGAATAGCTTATGATACTGTCTTGTTGATAAGCAGAGTAGGAAACCCCAAACAAACAGTGCTGGCAATTAAAAAAAATTCCTTTTCTCAGGAAGCAAATACTAACTGGTGATATTGTATCATAGTTTTTTTTTTTTCCACTCAGAAAAACAAAAATTTGTAAAGAAACAGAAAGATTTTGTAATAAAATAAAAATGTCCCATTATATCTTCTGAAATAGACAGAGTGGATATTTCCTTTTGCATCAAGAATAGACGTCCTGAATTATTTTACTTTGTTTCTTGGCTTACAAATACGTTACCTTGCCCCTGGCAATCGTTGTTTTTGTGTTAACACAAAGCCAATTCCAATTTTAGTTGCTAGAGGTTTTTAAAGTTGCAAGAGATTTTTAAAGTTGTGTGCAGAGGAGATACACCTAAAAAATAATAACAGTTCCCATTTGAGGTTCAGAATAGACAAGGCTTTCCCATTGCCTTGCTTCTTTTTATTAAGATGTTATTTTATAAACTACATTGAGGAAAAGTTTTGTGGCAGTGAAACTTCTCTTAGTTTTTTTTTATCGTTTGCGTTTCACCTGCCCCATATTTGATTCATAGAACCAAGTCCTTAAACAGATGCTACAAACACAAGAGGACAGTGTGAATTTATTTTCATTCATTCACAAGGTAATGGGTCACTCTAGTATGGACAGCTTAGAAGACACTTTACATGTTTATTTTAGCAAGGCTACTGTCATGACCTCATCTGATTGTTCTCATGAACAATCTAAGGAAATTCAGTGTGGATGCAATTGTGGTGATGAAAGCAGATGGATCACCATATTAGGGAGTGATTGTGAAGATTCATTGTCAGATGGGGATCAACAGGGTCTTGTTGGGGTGTGTGTTACCTCTGGTTCCAGTCACTCTTTGTTTCAACAACCTAGATGATGGCTTCAGTGTGCTTAATAAATTTATATGAAGGAAACTGGGACAAGCTACAGAATCTGATTGAAATTCAGCTTGAGCTTAGAAATTGTAGGTATGGTCTAACAGGCTTGGAGGTGGCTGAGCAAGTATGATTGTAAGAAATTTTGTGCTTAGTGGAATTTAAAGGACAAAATGAGAAGTAATGAGATATCAAGTCTGGAGAAAATAGCTGGAAAAGATTAGGGACATCCCAGGGCAAAAAAGAACCAGGTAAGTTTCACTGTAAAAAATCAGGGATGACACGAGGTCATATAAATGTATGAGCAAGAAAATCTGAAGGAAAAATAAGTAATCCTTTTGCTCTACGTCTCCTTCATTGAGATTCATTGAAAACATATCTGATTGACCATTCTTTTCAAGGAAGATGTGGACAAAATGGAGAAAGTTCAGAGCAGAATAATAAGGACAAGTGGTGCAGAAAATTGCACCCGCTAGAAAAAGGGAATGTTTTTCCAAGTCAGCTTATAAGTACAGATTTGTACATATTTAGGACTGCAGTAGAGAGATGGGGAGTAGTTTGTGTCATCCAGTATGACCCAGAGATCAAGAAGTGATGGATTAAATTAAATATTGGTAAACTGAATTTAATATTTGCAAAGACTGAGAATGTTTTTGTATGTAGCCTGTTGGAGATCCTGCCTTGGAGCAGAAGAGGTAGATAGGCAATTTCTTGTGGTCCTTTCTAACCTTTTCTTCTGTTTTCATAAGAATTTACATTTTACTTAGTTGAATTTCTGAGTAATGATACACTAGGATTTAAAGTAAGGTGTATACTTGGGGTCCAGCACACACCAAATAATGAGTAAACACAAGGAAGATGTCTTGCTTATATCTAAGAAACACTGGACTGACTGTACCACCTTTAATTGTAATTTTGAATTGATAGGAAGGTACTTTATCTTTCAAATTTGGAACCCTAGTAAATAAAAAGTGCAACAGCTGTTAAACTTCTAATAATTTTGTGCCATATTTTGGATATGTCCGAGGCCTTTAGAGACTCTTCAAATGTTACATAGAGACTTTCTTCTGCTTCCAGATCTTGGTGGAAACTATTAGCATAATTTGTATCAAGATATACAGGTTTACCTTTCATTGAGTATCTTTTATGTAGCTACAAGCATAAGTAATGTAATTTAGTTAGTATAAGGTGCTATATGTCAAGTCCACCCTAACTATGCTGGTGTAGGACAGTTAAATTTTAGCCATCAAAAGTACTAAACTATATTCTAATAATTTGTCCAACTAATTCTTACATCTTGCTGGGTAGACTTCAAAAATGACAAGACTTAATTCACAAAATTTATCTGGGACCAGCCTGTTTAATAATGAACTTAGGCTTCTACAACCTAAAATACAGGCAATTAGTTGTGGTAGGCTTAATCAGAGATATTCAAGCAAATGTAGTGGGAACTACTATTAAAAACAGCTCTTTATTGTTTATTCACCTCTTTCCTTGCTTTTTCAAAGTTAGAGGTTGTGAGTTCATAATCTTAACTGTTTTAAATGGGTGGAAGAAACTAAGAGTGTATAATACATTTTATTTTACAAAAATTTAATTAATGGTGAAAATGTCTCTTTGAATGTTTCTTTGACTTTTATATTTAGTAGAATTTACAGGTTGCACAGCTGGAAACTAGGCATGCAAACTTAGAGATGTCTTAACATGAAATCTTTAATGCCAGCAGCTCTTACAAGGGAAGAACAGTTTTACAAAGCAGTGGTTTTTTTTTTTTCCTGGCCTATCAAGAGAAAGTGCTATAGTAAACTGTAAATGGGACATACAGGAGCTTTTCCTGTTTTTGAGTCTGAGACATCCTGAAAGTATTTCTGTTTACTAATCCAAGTTACTAACTTGGGGAATGGCAGAGTTTTTACTGTCATTGAAAGTCCATCCATTTCCTTGTTAAATTCAGAATTTTTTAGTGCAGATTCATTTGCAAACAAAACTTAAAGGTGAAGTGGTTTGTTGGCTGAGATTATTTCAGAGTATGCTGTCACAGTCAAGTGGAACTGTACTTAGTAGTGTTTTATCTCAACTCTGCAGTAACAGCAAATCAAGATCTCTTGAAGTAATAAAGACATTAAATTGCTTCCAAGTATGGTTTATGGTAATCTACTGATGTAAGAGGTTTGGGGATGAAAACACAAAATTTTAAATTTAAATAGCCCTGCTCCTCTTTTATTGGGAGACAGCCCTGCTGCTAATTTGGAATAGGTTTGGTTTAGCAACAACAAAAGAAAGTAAATAATAGGTCTTTCCATAATACAGTAAATATTTAGGCTTTATTTTATTACTGTGCTAAGCCACGTAGTTCATGTGATACTTCCCAGTGTTCTTAAAACAGGTTGATGTGAATGAGTGGCTTGAGTGAAGTTCAGGGGTTTTAAATGCAACTTTGGGGCACTGACTACTGACAGTGCTTGTGCCTGAACATAAACTTCCATTTATTCATGCCACTTCAGCTGCACATATATAGTAATTTTGTTGATTGATGTTTTTTCTTCTCCTTCAATATCCTCTGCCCTCAATTAGGCCGTAAAATCTCAGGCTTAGATTTTTGCAGTGGGAGCTGTAACAGTATTGGGGCAAAAGGTCTCTTTGCTGTGTATTAATTTTGGGTGTATTCTGGGCTAAAGGCAGTTGAACTGGATTCTGTTTTCCTGTTTAGAGGCCACTTATCTTAGATGTGGGCCTTAAGCAGAATTTTTTAGTTGACCGTTTTCTTCTTGGCTGCTTCAGAATGAGTACAACATAGAAAGTATAGATACATAGTATTCCTAATTTTCAAAGTGAAATTAGTATAGAAGAACCTAATAGCATCAAGTGAGGAAGAGAATCTGAATTTTGTTTAATAATAATAATATTATTATTTACCTCACTAGTGTTGGTAGGAAAATGCTGCTTTAATTGAAAACATATGGCCTAGTGAATCATGTGCAAACAGTGCATGTAGTCTGATCTCTCTGAATTTTGATAACTGTGCATGTGACAGCAAATCAGTGTTGTGAGTAGTGAACTTCTTAGCTATAGAAATCAGATTTGTTTTTGTTGGTAGTTGTACAGAATGACTTTACTTAGTTGAGAGCTTATCATAGCAGGGTACCATTCTAAAGATCTGTGGAAAGAAATGCTGTGTAACTTGAAGGAAATCCAGCATCTGAGCCCATTAAATTTTTTTTTTAATATGTAGATTAGTTTCTAACCATAACTTTGCATGATCTTTTTCAGCATAGCTGCTTATCAGCTGTTTAGTAATATACAAAGGAACTCAGAGTTGACTGCTGGGGTATTCTTTGAGTATAATATTTTGGGGCTGAAGCAGCTGGAATTCCATAGCTTCAGAACTGTATTCTGTGAATGCTGTACTAGTAAGAACATTTTAAATTTGTGAATTTCTTTTAAATGCTCAAAATTGTGGTAATTCTGCATTGTAGGGTTTTTCCTAATAAGAAATGAATTGAAGAATGGTTATTGCAACCCACATGGGGGGAAAAAAGTGGTATCTGAGGCTGAGAAAGGGCTACTGGCTTTGTCTGGTGCTCAGAATTCTATGTGAATACTGTAGAGCTGTGTATGGGCAAATGGCCTATGTATGTTCTACCACAATGTTCCTACCCATTACAGTACTCACAAAGGATTTTGTATTGACTAATACAACTATTAAAACCAAAAACCACATTATTTTTAGAGCAAAATTCTCTCTGTGTGTCTTAGCACACTTCCATGCTTGTGCAAAAGTGCTAGGGTTGGGGTTTGTATGTTCATTCTTTTGTGCTTTCTAGAGTAAACTATAGGGAGTTTGAAGCGTGTTCACCATTTTGGGAGAGGTTTAACTTATGGAGACTGTTTTACCTGTGAAGCTGAATGCAGGTGACTGTATGGATGAAAACTATTGATGCAATAACAACTAGTAATCTGTTAATACCAGTTCTTAGAAAGGAGCTGGGCTGCTGTGGAGCATGGGAGAGTGAAGCAAAAAGCATTTATCCACTCATTCAGTGATGTCTGTTGTCATCTTTCAGTTCAGTCTATCTAGGTAGGCTTGTACAGTTTTCTAGAAGCTGGAATTGTGGTGTGTGTGAGGGATGCTTCTAGCATCTTGCAGGAATTTTCTTACTCATCCATCAGACGAGTGTAGTTTATTAGTAGGAAGAGTTACAGTTGCTTCAGGTGTGATGTCTGCTAACAAAGGATGGGAAGAAGCAAAGAAGGAGCATATTCACATATACTGAGAGGATTGCCAGTTAGACTGAGGATAACACTTGTCTTTTCCTGAGTTCCTGAGCCACAGGAGGATGTGCATGTTGATGTTTTCAGATCTCTGTTTCCTCGTGAGTGTGTGTATAAGGGCTTGGGTAGAACAGAAGTTTTAGTAAACATTTTGGAGAGCTGATTTATAGGAAGGAAAACATCTGTTTCTAGGGAAACTGAGTGTATGTGGACTGAGTGTTTGAAAAATTTATGAAGTCAACAGTGGCAGATTTCTTGTCTCTTATATTAACAGTAACCATATTGGAATTTAACAGGGCAGTAACAGTACACAGGGCACAAATATGTGTTGGTTAACTTGTTTTTTTAGTAATCCTTCTAGCAGAGAAAGTTACATGTTTTGCGGCAAGAACAACAAATTGAAATAATTTGACAAAGGTTCTGACACCCATGACACGGAGTTAATTAAAACTTCATACATATGAAGCTCTATGTTTAATATTTAATATATATTTACAGTATAGTTTGTACTTTTGAATTGTATAGACTTCAGTGTGTGTACAGAATAGCTTTTTTTGGCGTGTGTGGTGTGCTGCTCTAAGGAGATTGAAGCAACAATTTAATATCTAACATACTGTGGATGTTGCTGAATTTATCTTCATTATAAATTCCTCTTGTATTATAGATATGATGCTGTAATAAAGTTTAGTGCCTTTGTGGGAAATTAAGCAAATATGAGCCTTTTGATATCAGAATAGTACATGAGTATACATCATGATGGTCATGTACTACTGGTAGGTGTTTTAGAAACTTTCAATAATGACTCTTTGTTTTGTTTTTTTTTCTTGGCTACCGTTTCTTTTTCAGGTATGTAAAACTTCACTGAGTTTCTCTCCTTTTCTCCCCCTGTAGTTGCATGTGATGTTTGTTAATTTTTTTCCCTCTACCTGAGCTTAGTTTGGAAGTACTATTAGTAGTTACATGTCTCAGTATATTCACAGTGCTTTGCACAATAGTAAAATTCTAATAAGTCAGTGTAAAGTTGTTTGTGAGTATTAGAATAACCAACATCCAGTAGAAAGTGTGCTGACTAGAGTAACAGATGGTTGTAATGTTCTCTTGGATGTAGGTAATAGTGTATTAGTTCACATAAATGTAATACTTTAGAATTTAAGAGTAATTTGTTTATATGTAATTTTTCTCTCTTTTTATTACACTGCTTTCCCAGCAAGGACAAGTTTGGAAGGTTTGCAAAGCTTTTCACCTTCCCTTTGCCCGCTTGCCCGCTTTCAGAATCGGTCTCATACTCCATGACTTCTGTCTCTACAGTCCACAACTCGGTCATAGAAATCAATGTGGAAAAGTTTTAAAATGAGTTGTCATTCGAGTTCACTCTGTTGCGTTAGGAACACCTAGCATGTAATTTAGTTTTGCATGAGACATGAAACTCCTTTGCAAACTCCTCTGAGGAAAGATAAAACTAAGTGAATATTTGAGAGCAATACAGTTTGAGCGCATATTGTGTCATGTAAGTAATGCTGCTTTTAGTCTGTTACTCCAAATGAGATGGTATCACATGGCTCAGAGTAGCAGAGAAGTGTCTGACAGCATGCACTGTAGCTGGCAACAGGAGCTGCTTCCTCAGGTGTCTGTCCAGAAAAGCTGTTCTGTCTACGTAAGTTAAGAGACCTAGCACTTAGTTGTGACTTCACATCAAAATTTACTGAAACTTTTTGATTGCTGCTTTTAAAGCTCAGCCTGTGCTGCTGTAGGAATAAAGAACATGAGTAAAGCTTCACTTCCCAGTTTAAGGAAATAGAATATGCTAGGCAAATATTGGTGGTTCAATTGTGGGATGGAAAATTGTCTTGCAGTTAGCTACTGGAAAAAAAATTGAATGCAGATTGGTGGTGGGGTGTTTAGCTTTGTTTCACAAGGGATAGTTTAATCATTTAATGTGCCCAGCACTGTCCTCCACAGATGATGACATGATCGAGTTTTCTAACAGTTTGTTAAATCCAGATGAATACAATACTACCTCAAACCAGGAATAGCATTAAAAGGAAATGTTTTTTTTTTTCTCCTTCTTTTAGGACTGAGTTTTTTCCCCTCACTGCTGTTCTGCACTAACTGCTTTGATACTTCCATGCATCTTTTTCAGTAGAAGAGCATCTCTGTACTGTTTCCCATTGCATATTTCAGCTGTGACAGTCCCTGCACTTTGCCTTTCATTTTATCACCTGCTCACTAAAAGCAAACAAACAAAAAGAGGAATCTTTCTAGTTTGTCTTCAGATTTGCAACTATCACTTAGCTTTACATGGATAATTGTTTCTACTTCATTTTGTATTGTATTTTTTTATAGGCATGTGGTGACCCCAAAGCCAAACCATCCTACCTTATTGACAAAAACCTGGAATCTGCTGTCAAATTCATAGTCAGGAAGTTTCCAGCAGTAGAAACACGCAACAACAACGTAAGTAATCAAATGGCCATATAACTTTTTTTCTCACTACCCTTTCAGCACAATCTGAGAGGTTTACATTTTCTTTTTATAAAGCATCTGATGCTGACAGTTGCAGTTGGAATAAGATGTTGATTCAAATATCTGATAGGATACTTAAAGGAGCTATCTTTAAGGAGAGAACATTATACTGTAATTCTGGGTGGGTTTTATTAGGATATGACTCTTCTGGTTTTCTTTTTGCCTGCTCTCTTCTATTCCATTTCAAAGAATTGTCAGTGGGGAGAAATTGTTGGAAAAGTCATGCCTTACTTTAATAGGAGAAATTCCTGGTAACCAGACTGATTGCAGAAGATGAGAGTTGCATAACTTTACTTGTGATGTGTCCTAACCAGCAGATCAGTAAAAACCACCTGGCTGCAATGTGGGAAGAAGTGTTTGTACTTTACAGGTACCCTTGCCTATGGAGTCAGTCCCTGTGGGAAAAAAGAATGCTTTAGTACATAAGGAGAAACATTGTAAAGTACAAAAACATGGAAATATAATTGTTTCCTCCTCATATAATGAGTTCAGTCACAGAATTAAATTATGTTTTACCTTTGAGTGACTCAGTATTGCTGAATTTGACTTTGAAGCCTTTTTTTAGGTAATTATTAGGCTAGAGGCAAGCATTTTGGCAGGTGATGCCAAAGTTTTTTCCCTGTTTCAATTTGAAAGACAAGGGCCCTTAAAATGTTTGTTTTACCTGCTTATATTTCTTTCCAAAGGTGGAAAGTGGAGGTAGGTGTTGGGTTTGCATGTTCCCTGCATGCAAGTATGTGCCTGTGTGCTTGGGAGGTTTAGGCTTGCCTTAAGTATTCAAGTTTCTGCAGAATGGTAGTGGTGATAGCAATGGGAATACTTAGTTTCTTTTACATTACCATCTCAAATTTGTATGTAATGTCTACAGTAATACCAATGGAGGAAAAACCCAAAGAAACCAGAAAAAAACCTTACCTTATGGAGGAAACAATTTCATTAACAATGTGCTTTTTCACTTTAGAACTTGTACATGCTTTGTACTCTTTAATATTGCTCATCTTTGTGTTGAATTTGATTGTGTTAGTAACAAATATAGAAGTTCTTAATCAAATTTATTTAAAAATAATCAATCTGTTAAACCATTTTTTGGTAAATGCTTCTGTACTCTCTAAGCTTGGGTGGGAGATCAACTATTGAAAGATAATGTACATAGAATTTACTTACGTGCAACTGTATGTGTGCTTTAAATGTCTTCCAGTTGGTAACTATTAATTTGGAGCTTAACTAATGATAGATATTTAAGGATTTGGTGCTGTGAAGTTTATGGAAAGAGATCAAAGAAAACTTGCTATATTTTGACAATCACAGTTTTTAAAATAAGACACACTCACAATGTTTTGTCATTGCTGTATGTTTATTTACTATGAGCTAGCCAGGCCTGTGTTCACTAAGCAGAGTTGACAAAAGCACCCTCCTTATGTATGAACACACTTTAAAGTAGGATTTTGAGCTGTAGCAATAGGCAGCTGGGGTTTCTGTCCTGTAGTCAGAGCTGATGGCATTTCCCTTGGTTATTTACAGGTGTTTCCCATAGAGTGTTGTAACTCCCAAAAAAAGAAAAGTGTGATCAGAGATTTAAAAGAGCAAGAAGCTAATTGGAACAGACACACATTTATTAAAGAAGTACCACGCAGGATTACTGCAGTGGAAATAGCTAAGAAATCATAAGTTGTGTTTCCTCCTTGCAGTGAAAATTCCAGGACACCCTTTCAGGAAGGGGTTTTGGATTTTGTATGTTCCAGTGCAGCAGTTGCCACTGCCTAGCACTGTGTACCTGTGCTTTTAACACGTGGTGATGGTGCCAAACAAGCTTGCATTCAGTTTTAGAGAATAGGTAGTGCCAGCTTTTGCAGGTTTTTTGGGCCTATTTTAGCTGTTTTTTTCTCAGGTATTGTCATCTGCATCATCATTGTGTTTCGTGTTTTAGAAATGAGCAACATATTTTTTTAAGAGTATGAACAGTGTTTGCTGTAATCAGATGATCTTGAAAAGCATGAATTTTCATTCTGCTGGAACAAGTAATTCTGTTATATTTGCTATTGATATCTTTTACACCTTTATCCACGGACAAGAGTTCCTGGTTCTGTTCCTCCTTCAGTGTTTGACATGCTGAGTCATGAGAGCAATGTCTGACAGATGCTGATTTTTCAGTATTGTACTGAGTGTGAAAGTTTGTGGGCAGCTCAACAGTGATGTGGCTGATGAATCCTTGCTGACCAGGCTGGGAAATTAAATGGAGTAGTTCATCTTCCAAAGGATTAGTTATAGATAAATAATATATAGAGATAAATAATTATAGATAAATCTATACCTTATCAATTAATAACTCTGTCCCGTTGTTCAAGGGGTGTCCTTGTGGTGTCTTACACTTGCCCTTTCTTTTGCATTGTGAATCACATCATCTTGAAATTGTGCAGTTTGAACACTGGGCTCTTAAAGTGTTAAATAAACGGGCCACCAGGGTAGTATTGCTGCACACTGTGTGAAATTACCTGCAAAGGAAGAAATGTATCTAAGCAAAAACTTGAAGGATTCAGAATGTGAGAAACAAACAAGATAGATAGGGTCCTGTTTGAAAGGGAAGTTTCTTCTGTGCTTGGGGGAGCTTTACTATTTATAGATTTTATTTATTTATTTTAAAATTAACAAAAGCTTTGTTTTGAAAAAGGCTTCTAAGCTGCAGATGGCTTCCAAAAATTTTATAGCACCATTGTTCTTGGTCAGGTCTGTGATCTGATTGTGCTTGTAGTGACTCAGAGTATCATTTATTGGTACTGAATTTCCTGGCCTAGCTTCTGAAGGGGGGTTCCAAAGTAAGGGATGCAGAAGCAGCCTGATTTTTCTGATGGCTGTTTAGACTTCATCCTCTTGTAGGCGTGTACAGGCAAGGTTCTTGTCACAGAGAAATCTGAAGAGACTGTACTGAAACTCAGAAAAAAATGTTGTAGGACCTAAAAGTTGCTCTGTTCTCAGCCAATGCTAATGCTTAATGCCTTTTAAAACCAGAATAAAATACTTCACAATGAGGAACTGGAGGTGCAGAGAGAAAGGCCAGAACTTTTTTTTTAGATTGTGAGTAGGATTTGATAAATCTGCTGCCTGCACAGATAAAGCCTCATGGTTTTGTGTGATGAAGTTGTAGCCCCCCTTCTGCTTTCCCAAACACCACATATGACAAGTAGTGAAAATATCTGGCTTCTTTCTTGAACATATGTTTTTCTTGGTTTGTTCCTCAGCAATTTCCTTGTAGAAAAACGTACATTTTTACATGTCTCTTGGAAAAATTGAGGTTCAGTCTTTGCTTAGCACAAAGCAGACCAGTGAAGCATCACTTTGAAGTTTCTAAGTGTATGGTTAGTGAGGGAAAGATCTCTTTTCCAGATGTCCCTAGTCTTCATCATCTAGTAGATATGTTCTCAGTATTGTTCATATCAATTTGATTTGTGTTTTGTATTGACTAGTTTTCTGCTGTATTTTATCTGTGGGGACTGGAAATAATCACTTTGGAGCACAGGACAAGCAGTGTGAGCACTTCCAGTCTACCAGGGTTAGGATCTATAGTTTTGGAATTAGTTCACTTTACTTTTTGAATTTTTGCCTTTTCTCTTTTAGATCCCAGGGTGTGTTTGGTTTGCCTCCTGTGTCTTTCACAGTTTCACTTCATAATGAGCTGGTTACATACCAATTAGATGGATGTGGGAGAGGTGTTTTGGGCACAGTGTGTCTGAACCTCCTTGGCTAAAGCTTATTAGAAGTCATTAATGCATGTTTTTATTAAATGCTCTCTTCTGTTAAGAAAGCTAAAACCCATACTTTATAACCTTGATTTTAAATTTGTGATAGGTGCTTCCAGTAATTAGTCTTTTTCACAGCACTTAATACAAATAATAACCTGATTTTCAAAGTTTTTTCTTTTGGCCCCTGCAAGTGGAGCTGCATGTCAAGGAAAATGTCATTTGTTTGCTTCTTTCTAATGAAGCATTTAGTACTGTAATTTTCATAGCACTAGTGAAGATAATTTAGAAACTGTCATCTCTGGAAAAATAACTTGGGAGTCTCAGCTCTGCTGCCTCATGTATTGGTAATCCCTTTTCACTGGTCATTTATTTTTGAGGAAATTATATGGTCATTAAAGCTATCACAGCTGTTTTCTTAAGTCTAACTCAAATTATCCCCATATTCAGTATATGTTAATATTTTTCCCCCTTTTTGGGGTGTTAGATCTCTTGCATGGGAGACTTGACTTTTCAGATGACTTCCAGCTTCCCAGAAAACCCCCAACTCCCCAAATTCCACCATAAAACTTGACTGGCCTTTTCCATGAAGGTTAAAACCTTTTCCACGTGAGGGGGTGCCATGCATAGCTGCTTTTTCAGCTCTGTTGTTGCTCAGGCAGCTGATAGTGGTAAAGGACCACAAAAGAGATAAATTTTCCAGAAGTCACTGAGGCAGCAGTTTAGGTTATAAATGTTCCCCCTGCATGAGTAAAGTCAGATGATGAGCAATTATTCTCTGTTCAGCTCTGTATGAACAGTTAAGATGTTTTATACTTGAGAATAGAATATACTAATGATAGTTATTTCACTATTCACTACTATTTCATCTTTTGCAAGAAAATTCAAAATATCTACAAATAATAAAATTTTATCTAATTTTTTACTAAAAAGTTACTCAAAATTGAAATTGCTTAGCTAATGCCTTGATCTGGTACTACCATACTTACTGCTCTGGTTTTGTATGCAGTAGTGTGTCTGATGTCTTCAGTTGTTACAGGTGTAAGACTGCCTTAAAATGACATATCCTATGTAAGAGGATATAATATATAAGGTTTTTCAGTCTAACAGTCATTTGTGACTGAGCATTTTTTTCAAAGCAATTCTAAGAGGAAATTCTGAAATCTCTTAAAAATGTTTCACCAAACAGAATTCTCACAATGTAACATATTTTTTCAAAATAGTGAGTGCTGTCAGCTACAAAGTTTTTCTTGGTTTGACCATTGACTGGGCCTGAATTTGAGATAGAATAGCATCCAAATATTGTAATTTTTCATTATTATTTGTAATAAATCATTGTAGAATGCTGCTGTAAGTCATGGAAGTCCATACAAGTCACTTGCCAAGGTAAATGAATCTTGATCATAGTGTCTGCAATACCTGCAGAGGAGTGAATGTGTGTAACACTTGACCCTCTCCTTCATCACATAAAACTCTTTGCTTTAATGATTGACAATTGAAGAGGTCAGACTTTAAAAACCAAGAAAATAAACAAAAAAGACCCCACTGGGATGGAATTCCAAAAATTGTATGAGCTGTAAAAATATTGCAAAAATTACAATTGTAAAATTAAAATTTAAAAAATATTAAAACTTGCAAATTTAAAATTACAAAAAAATTTT
>JAOTQP010000362.1:4597778-4684306 GCA_026413545.1 Cichladusa arquata | reverse complement strand
TACAAAAAAATTTTACCAATTAAAATTACGAAAATTAAAATTTGCAATAAAGGTGAGAGAATGGGGAAACTGTTTCTTATGGCTGAGAGGTAGATCAGATTTTAAAGAGAAGCCTCCCTGCTCCAGTTGTCTGCCATTATTAATTCCTTGGGAATGGTAACAATTATGGACCATCACAAGTGGCTATTTTCTTTTCAAAACTGTTAACTTATGCTAGAAACTTCAAAATAAACTAAAATAGATCTTGTTGTAGGAATACATTAGTTAGTAAACACATTAAATATTCTATTATATCTTATTATATGTAGCACAGTAATTAAAAAACTGCTTTTAATTGGAAATAAGAAAACCAAGGACACATCCATAATTCTAGAGTTAATTTACAGAATTTAAAACTGTTCTTTTTTATTTTATTAGATGCTTCTGTCTTTCCCTGCTGTTGTGTTATGAATTTTGTAGACATAGAAGTTTGTTCAAATTAATTGAGTTTTTCAGATGTTCATCTAAAGACTCTATAGGTGACAAGCATAATGAGTATAATAAATGACATAAGAGTACTGGCAGCGATGATTTATCTCTGTCTAGAAATTTAACAGTCAGAATTTATAATACTGCTTTTTGGGGCTTATATTCCAGCTGGTAAGATTGAGCTGATGGTATTTTTGCTGAGGACATGGTAAAATCTATGGTTTTGGATTGTAGAAAACAAATACAAGTGTTTAATGATCAGACTTGCAGGAAAAATACCACACTGATATAAGAAGCAGAAAATTCACCTTCCTACTGTCTATTTCTAGATCATGAAATAAGACATTTATTCACATACTGCTGCTACCAGTCAAATAAACATGATAAAAAATTGCAGTGGTTTTGTTTTTACCCACATAAGACTCTCTGAACAACCTCTTCTAGTTTCATCTTTCTCGTGAGCCGTTGTAATTAATTGGTATTTATTCACATAATTAGTGTGCCAGGGTTGCACCATTTCTCCCTTGTCTGAGCCACTGTGTTCATATAAGCTTTAAGTGAGGCTGTCTTGCACTTCCTGATTTTATTTTTGCTTTTTTAAATGTACTTTATTTGTTTACATAATTGACTGTGTAAGAAGGATCTTTGGGATTTAATATAAAGAAGGAAAAGCACAAGTTAAAGATCAGTTCCTTCTCCTATAGGTAATATATTGATAATGTGATAGCTTCACTCTTTCTTATTTATAAGTAATTTTCAAACATGATCAGAGATGTGTTATTTTGTTAATAGACAAAAGAAATAATCTCAGATTAATTATTTGTGATTTTTTTCATCTTGCCATATTATGCTGAAATTTTTTCAGATTTTCATAGGTCTTAAATCTAATTCACCTCATTCAACAAAAATACTGTTGGTATAATTTGCACTTCAGATTCTCTAAGAATAAATAAACCACTTACAGCTAGCCAGTCTACAAGGCATAATCAGCTATAGTAAAAATAATATTTTGATGTTTAAGGAATTATTTCTTCAGTGTATCCTATTTTAGGATATACTTACTATTGTTGGTTATTGAAAATTTTCAATAATGAATTGCAGGCTAAGGAAAAAAGCCTCAACTCAAGTACAGATTAATATAACACCAGCAACTTCTAAACAGATGTTAGGAAATTAGTAATGGAAAATTTTAATGCTGTGGTTGTGCAAACAGCTACACCCACATTCTTGAGTGATAAAAAAAGCAAATAAACACCCAAGACACTGCATGCTTGTAAGATGTTATTCTAAACATCACAGATCAGGCTGTGCTCTATAAATTGAACTTTTTGTCCCATACTGATATAACAGTCAGTTTGTTTTATTTTGGTACTACTATTTTAAGTAAAAGTTTACTGGCCCCTTCAACACTCAGTGTTCAAAGAATCATCATCTTAACTCTGGGAAAGTTTTAGCATCACTTAAGTGTAAATATTTCTGGGAATATTGGTAACAAGGTAAGAATGCACAGCAATGATTCCATAATCCTTAGCTGAGTGTGGCAAATCCCTCCCTATACTCTGTACAGCTTTACAGAATTTCTGAAAATTTATTATATCTTTTGTGATCATGGTTTCCAGCACCATCTCCCTTTTTGCCATATCTCCCCATTTCACGTATTGTGGCTGGAAATTGAATATCCTGCAGGAGTGGACATTAACTGGTATTTGTTATACCAAAAATAGGTGTAGTATACAGCAACCTATTATCTTGAGTCTCCTTTAGCATTGCACCTTGCTTACACTGAGTTAGGATTGCAGTGGAAAAAATATTGTTAAGGGGGCGTGCAGTTCTGGTTTTGTTTTTCTCTGCACTAGAATAATGTTACTTGTGGATCACACCCTGTTGTCTCTTCTTGAAAATTCTTGAAAGGACTTTTCAGATTCATCTGGTTCACAGTTGTATTAATTGCACAGAAAAAACCCTCTAATTCCTGCTTTGTCTTCTACAAAGTGGCAAGAAATTCTTGAAGTGCTCGGGCCAGGGTGCAAAATGACAACCACATATCTTAACTGAATTTTCATTGTGTTGACTGATGAAGCAGTCCTGAAAATACAAAGCAGACTTTTCTTCTGGAGTGGTTCCAAGTGGTCTGAAGGTGTACTGGAGCTGCACAGACTTACTGGAGCTCTGGAGTCTGTGTGTGATGATGCTGCATGCTTCATTCTCTGAGCTCAAGGCAGTGCAAGTTAAAGCTATGTATTGGAAAAAGTATAGCTTTAATCCTCATGCTGAGCATCAAAATATAAATCATGGAATTTGAAAACAGATTTTTGTGCAGCAGCAGATTCAATGGAAATAATGGTGCATGAGGTGTATCAGGACAAGTTACAAAATAAATACTTGCACCTCTTTCAATTAAGCTTTGGGTGATGCCTGTGTGAAAGAGACTTAAATAATATATGGACAGGCATTTAAAGTCCAGTCCTCTGCAGTGGTTTAAGAGTAGGCAGGAGTATTTTATCATGTAGCCATTCTGATTTGCTCATAACTCTCTATTCTTGTCTGCCAATGAAAGTGTTACCACTCAAGACTTCTAAAAGATCATCATCACCTCTAAAAATTCAGAGGAGAGAAGCAAAACTTATTTTACATATGATACCTAGTTGTGATCCAGGCAGTTTGTTTTACAAATTTAAGGAATTTTGATGTTTTACATAAAGCTGAGAATACAGAGCACAGCTTTATAAAAGAGAGTGAGCTGAAAAAGCCATACTCAGTTCTTAACCTCTCATGAAAATAAGCTAATTGATTTGAAGCAACTTTTTAGTCTGTCTTATAATTGATTGGTCTTGTTTAGAAAAAGATATTATTTAACTTGATCATCTTTAATTTAAAATCTTTCAGATTTTTGGAGGGCACTTTTTCCTATTGTGACTGCTTTAACTAATTTCAATTCTTGTATCAGGAAGGAGATGTAGTTTGTAGCTGGATATTGCCAGTTAAAAATTTGGATGTTTGCAATGCTGTGAGACTGTCATACATAGCTAAACAGAATGGCTGTTCACTAACAGCTGCTTTTTTGTGTTCTTAATTGTCTAAGTGATCAATCAGGTTCCTTCAGAAAATCTTTAAAATAAATGGTATTTCATTGTCTGTTTAAAATATATAAAAAAATAAATCCATGTGAATTATTTTACCTTTGTATTCACGTTTGCCTCTTCCATTTTATCCACAAGTGTCTAATGCTAGTGTTTTGCTTCTTTTATGTTTCTTTATTTTGTTGCTTTTGTTTGAATGTATTATTGTGTTTATATGGAACTGGTCAAAGAACCGTTACTGTATTTTATGTTTGTATCTACATTTTATTTTGCATGCTTAACGTGGCTTTGCCTGGATATTCTTTTTGGTAAGTTCAGAATTTCAAAGCATAATGTTTTTCTGTAGTAAAGTTTGTAACCTGCCACCTTATTTTCTTCCACCTCAAGTAACATAATTATTTTGGTTTTGGCATACTGATTTGTGCTCATGTACTGTTCTGCTTTTGCAAATTATACATATGATAACATAACACTTTTCCTAACTACCATTTTCATCTTTAGCTGAGCTAAACAACATGACTCTGGTACTAATGTGTACTAATGTAACTTTTATCTTCAAAATGTAGTTGGCGGCTGTTAAAATGATCAGTGCTGAGAACTCTGTGTGCATTTGACACACACAGAACCTCAGTCTTAGAAAACCATTGCAGCTTCTTTGCATAGCCTGGTGGTTACTCTGCGCTTCACAGGTATTACTTTTCAGCAGTCTTCTCAAGATCTTCTAAGAACAGTGTGCATGTTTATGTTTCTCTTTTAGCAACAGCTTGCTCAGCTCCAGAAAGAAAAATCAGAGATTTTGAAGAACCTGGCATTATACTACTTCACGTTTGTTGATGTTATGGAATTTAAGGTAAAGTATTACAAATGTGTAAGTTGTTCTGTCACATTTGGTTTCTGTAATTCTATTCATGAAATAACACTGTACAATGAAATAACTGAACTTGAAGCTCTGTTCTTTGAATAAAAAATGAAGCTCCATCACTAACTGTAGTAATGTGATTTAATTATATCTTTTTAAACTAAAGTTATTTCTTTATTTTTCAAGGACCATGTCTGTGAGCTGCTAAACACTATTGATGTTTGCCAAGTCTTCTTTGATATTGTAAGTTTCTTGGTTTAAACTTTGAAAAATTCTATTCAGAGTCATGTGGGGAGAAGGACTTGCTTTTGTTCGTCTAAGAAACGTCACATTTCCAGTTATAAATGTAAGAGGAATAAAAAAAAATGTAGGGTTCAGATTTTAACTTTCATGATAGAGAGACTTTTCTCCAGTTTTTATGGACAGAAGTAACAGTATTGTTACCAGACACAAACATTTTTCTGTAATTTTTGATTTATTGCATCTGCAAGTTAATTCCTAATCTTATGTATACATACGCCTTGTGAGACTCACAAGACAAGACTATTACTGGTGTCCACCTAAGCTATGTGAGGAGGTCACTTCTGGAGTTGACTAAAGCAACTACAAAAGCATCTAAAAGTCATATATTCAAAACAAAACCACCCCCCCCCAAAGCCAACAATAAACAAACATAGAAAAAAAGCCCCCCATAGAAAACCTCCAACACCTTTTCCTGTTGATTTCAACTTTCTTAATGTTTTTAATGTCACCTTGTTAGTTTGTCATTATTCTAAATTTGGCCCACTTAGATTCATAATATGAAAAAGGACCAAGTATGTATTCTGTGGAATGATGTTACAAGGCCAGTGGGATATGTGCTAATCTTTTACATCAGGGTCTTATTAAAATAAAGTTCATAGGCACAGCACTGCTGACTGCTTAGTAAACAAGAAAGGTTTTCCTATCTGTCAGGTAATCTGTGACACTTTAGGCTGGAAGGATTTATTTGGATGCTTTGCTTTCATGAGTGCAAACAGTTCTGGGAATCTGAATGCATAAATTAAGGTTATACAGACTCGTATGCCACCAAGACAAGAAGTTTGTTACAATGGTTGTTTAAAAATGCTGAAAATTGGTGGAAATGTAAGGAAAAATGTTTTATGCTTGTTTCTAAAAGTTTTTAAATGCTAATTTACTGGTTTTCATTTCTAGACTGTAAACTTTGATTTAACAAAGAATTACCTAGATTTGATTATAACCTACACAACACTAATGATCCTGCTGTCCCGAATTGAAGAAAGGAAGGCTATTATTGGATTGTATAACTATGCCCATGAAATGACACATGGAGCAAGGTAAAAAAATTATTGGATAAAAAAATCTGTATAATGTTAACTATAGTAATAGCTACAGCTCAGTGAATTGTTTGTTGTTGCTTTTAGTGACAGAGAATATCCACGCCTTGGCCAGATGATTGTGGATTATGAAAATCCTTTAAAGAAAATGATGGAGGAATTTGTACCTCACAGTAAAGTAAGTAACTACTTTTCACAGGCATGCAGTAACCTTAATTGGGAGAAACAGATAAGAAGTAAATGTGCAAGAGTTTGTTTTGTCAAAGGCCATTTGGTATAAATTTTACATGAGGTTTCTGCTTACACTGAATGTCTAGGGCTGGGGGTTGATACCCTTCTAAAAAGCACAACCTGCAGAAATACAGAATGATAAGACCCATTAGTAAGGTGCCATTTTATTCACTAATGATTAGAAATTAATTAATAATCAGTTGTGCATCATCTGAGATCTGAATCAGCTACTTCTGTGTATATTGTGTAGGCTTGTAGCTTGAAATTAAAGACAGTCACAATGTTTCTGTGAAGTTGGTTTTTTTTGCTGGATTGCTGTCCTAGGTGAATATGATTTTCTGTTTTGTAACCTGAGGGGTTTTGCTTTGGATTATCCTTAAACTGGGAATCCTGGAGATCACCACTGCCTCTTTAACAGTAGCTCCTGTACTCAAAAGCTGATACTCTGCTGAGTTGCCCTCACTGAGTTAGAGCAGCTCAATTCCTTTAGTCCTTTCTGTACAGATGTTTCTGAGTTTCTGTTCTTACACAATTGTGTTGCAGTTCTGTGATGTTTTATCTAGGCTATATTTTCATGTAAGAATACCTTGGAAAAGTTACAGAAGCCTCACCAAAGCCAAAGTATATCCTGTTTTATTACTTCCACTTCGTTCACTAGATTTGCTATCCTGTCAAAGGAAACTAGATTTATCTGATCAGGACTGACCAACTATTATAAAGATACTACTTTCTAGGTGCTTGCAAATTAATTGTCTAACAATTGCAATTTACTTTGGAATCTTTGGCAGTAGCTTAAGTTAAATTTGAAGTTACTAAAGTCTAAAGTTTTTAAGGTTTGGGTTTTTCTTTACCTATTTTGAAGTTTAGGTACTGGTTGTGTTTTCCTTCTCTAGTTTTCTTGAGATTTTTCTCGATTTCCTTAAACTTTTCAGTATTGTCACTAGAAGTGCAGAGTTTTTCAGCTGCTTTCCTAAGTGCTCTTAAGTGAAATAGTTTCCAATACTTCTAACTTGTCTGTAATCGTACTGTTGTTACACTTTCCATGATTGCTGTCTTGTTAAGACTTACTTAGCTAAGGATCTCATTTACTAGTAATCTTTTCTGGTGCATATTTTAGCAAAGATGCTTTACTTCTCAGTATTATCTTTGTTTATGCTCTGGTATTTAATAATGGATCAGTCCTTTCCATTGAAACATTTGCAAAGATGCCTTTCAGTGTGATTTTTGCTCTTGTGCTTATTCTGTGCTAGAAGTACAAATTTGGGTCAGGGATCTTTTTCAGGTGCTACACTACGGAAACATATTCTTGGGTTGTGCTCTTGTGGAACTGCAAACTTAAGTTGTCATTCTGTAATGCCACTGCTTTGCAGCAAAGCAGGCAGTTGTTGTTTAGTCCTTTACATTAGCTTTGGCAGATGACTTGGGTTTTTTTTGCCTGAGTGATCTCTGCTCTCACACTGCTCAGATCTGGCTGCCAGAGGATTCATTCAAGCTACCAGTATTGGTACAAAAGTCAGGGAAAAGACTTGCCTGGATAAACTTAATTGGCTGCAAAGATATTCCTGCAGACGTTATCTGATCAAAACAATTATAGTTTGCTACCATAGGGAAAGACATAAAGGAAGTGGCAGTACATATAACAATTGGGATGCTTGAATAAATAATGAACAACTTCCAGTTGTTTGTGAGAGGACTTTTGTGCCTTATTGTTTTTTTTCCATGGCCTCTTATTCTGAACTCAGGATTTTGTAACTCTGACTAAAAATAATAGAAACCAAAGTCTCTTGCTTCTTTGCATCCTTCCTCTATCCTGGAATAGTCTTTTATATGTTAAATAAACTAGATGCAATGAGGTCTAACCTTATGTTTAATTTCAAAACTAGCTCACTAAAATGTTTTGATGACTGTTAGTAATAATGCTGAGGAAACAGCTCTGATGAAATAGTACTAGCCATTCAAACTAATCATTAGCCTTCTTTCTAGTCCCTTTCAGATGCTCTGATTTCACTCCAGATGGTCTATCCTCGACGAAACCTCTCAGCTGACCAGTGGAGAAACGCACAACTACTGAGCCTCATCAGTGCCCCCAGTACAATGCTTAATCCTGCACAGTCTGACACAGTATGGTCTCCTAATTTACATTCTGTGATACAGTTAACTAAGGTTTTCTGTAAAATAGTTGTCTGTTGGATTGCCTCTATGTGACTTTTAATCAGAAAAGTGAATAGGCTAATTAGTACAGGGGAAAAGTTTTCTCTTATTAAGTAAAGTTTGTTACATTAACTTGTGCCTTCAGTTTCAGTAATTTGTTGACCAGAAGATGAAGGGAAGCAATGTTAACTTCTGCAGTTGTGGAGGGGAGGAATCCTGTGTATCCTCTCATGTGTTTGCATGCCAGGAGACTGGAAATCAGAACTGGTCCTTCCTGTAAAACTTGTGTTTGCACTTGCTGCCTCAGTTGTGATATGAATGATTCTCTTTCTGAAAAAAACTGAAGCTTTAACTGCTGTCAGGTCATGATTAGTATCCATTAAAAGCTTTTAATTCTTAAGTATTGTTAAATACAATGTTGATTGAAAAAGAAAAAGTCAAAATTTGTTCAAGGTGTTGGAGGGTATGGAAGCTCCATTAATATTCTAACCCTCAGTTTCTGAAGTGCTGAAACACTGAATCACTGTTAGTGGTCAGCATCCTTCTATGATTCATCAGCATTTAAGGCTTTGTTTGTCCCTTTTTGTTAAGTACTTATAACTAGTGTGCCAAAAATGACTGTGTTTTTTTTAACAGATGCCATGTGAATACCTATCTCTGGATGCAATGGAAAAATGGATCATTTGTGAGTAAAATATTCTGAAACAACTCATGGTTGTATTAAAAAACTGGTTAACATTTAAAAGACTACTTGCTTTCTGTACTGTACAATAGCTGTTGTATTCAAATAAGATTCTAGAAAGCTTGATTAAATTTCATTTGTACTAACATGCAGTGAAGCTAGAATTCAATGCTGCTGGGATAGTGTGTCATCAGTTTGTTCCAGACTTTGACTGGAAGTGAGGGCTTTAGTAATTCTGATGAAAATAGTCAAGTAGTATCTGCATAAAGTAATTAATTTCACAAAAAATATTGCAAAAATACCTCCATTAGAAATTAGGAGGTATTTTTTAATATATTAGAAAATGTTATCCACTAAAGAGTTTAATAATGATGTATACAAACTATTTAAGACAAAATACATAATCATATCACTGTTCTCTTACTGTGTTTGTGCATCTGATTTGTGACATACATCAATGTGAACTTTTGAAGTTGGATTTATTTTGTGCCATGGAATCCTAAATAGTGATGCTACAGCTTTGAATCTTTGGAAACTTGCACTTCAAAGCAGCTCTTGCTTGGCTCTGTTTCGAGATGAGGTGTTCCATATTCACAAAGCTGCAGAAGATTTGTTTGTAAATATAAGAGGGTAAGTTTTTGTTCTCCTTTCAGAATCTCTGCTAAAAACACCATATTTTTTGAACTGTTTCATACAGATTACTTTTGCTCCACATAAATTCTCCTTAGGTACACAAACATTGTTGCTTGGTATCTCGACTGTTTCTTTAATGCCTAAGTTTTAGGGGCCTGATTTCATAACCACCACACCTTTTTTTATCTCAGTTCTGAAAGCCTGGTGAGTCAGTCTCTAAAATGGCAAGTCTGTAAGATTAATGATCTCACCCACAAATCTTGATTTACCGAAGGGATGAACATTACCAATGAATGTGGAGTTGGCTTGAAAAATTGCATCTTGCTGCCACTGTTTCTGCAGTACATTATATAAAAACTCAGAAACTAAGTTGAGACCTCTACCAGCAAACACCAGGAGCACTTCAGTAGAAAGTATTTTTGGTTTGGGTATCTAGTTCTGGCATATAGCTCTTCTCAGGAGCTGGTTTTCTGCTCTGTCCTGCTTGCTGTAGCATTGTAGCTCCTCTCAAGTCCCACGCAGCTCTTTCTAAAATGTGCTACTGATTCTTATACCATATCTGATTGGTTTTTGCAGCTACAACAAGCGTATTAATGACATCAGAGAGTGCAAAGAAGCTGCTGTTTCACATGCGTAAGTGTCTTAAAAAGTTTTTCTGACAGATGTTGGGATTGGTTTTCTTAAAATCATAAAGATTTTACAAATAGAATTTGTCAAATTCTGAATTAGTCATGCATTTTCAAATGAGATAATTTATTGATTGTTCTTTTAAATCTGGATTTGCTTAATGTCATTACTGATTTAACTTCCCAAGTTTTAGATTATTTTTCAAGTTATCACGATGGAAGCATTGAGTTTATTTATTAGTTATGTTTTGTCTGATTACAAAATGTGAATGCAGATTAAATAGAAATGTGTTAATGTAATCAAATGCACATCACAGAGAGAGAACAGAGAACTTGGGGTTTAAATTCATTGATGCTTCCAGAATATATTGTGTTGGGGATGAGGATGCCATTTTTTTGAACCACATTCTTCGAAATTCTGAACTTTTGAAGTTGTTATAATATAATCTGCTTGTGTTTGGTTTGATCTTAAATGCTTTTGAAAATCAAGTATTCTGTGGGTAGCACAGTGGATAATGGATATTCTTTTGATGCAGGGGTTCAATGCATAGAGAGAGACGCAAGTTTTTACGTTCTGCACTCAAAGAACTAGCCACTGTCTTGTCTGATCAGCCAGGCCTGTTGGGTCCCAAGGTAATTGACAGCTTTTATGGTTTGCATTCGTGCAAAAAACCAGTGTGTTTCTCAATGGTAAATCCAATATTGATGTTCTTTGGTGGGAAAAAACTCTTCACTCTGAGAAAACCTACTTAAATCTAGAAGTTTTTAAAATTCTTGGCTTTTAGAAACTGGTTACCTCTTGAGTGCACCAACTATTCAGCTGTTGTGTATATTGATAAGCTTGTGAACAATTTTTGTTTTTCAGGCACTTTTTGTATTTATGGCATTATCCTTTGCTCGTGATGAAATTATTTGGCTTCTTCGTCATGCAGATAACATGCCAAAGAAGAGTGCAGATGATTTCATAGATAAGTATGTTCATTTTTAATACAATACCTTCAATACTAGAATTTCACAGACAAAATAAATTTGAAGGCAATGGAATCTCAGAAAAGGCTGGCCATATGGAGCAGCTGGGAACATTCAGAAAAATTTTCCTTGGGAATATTAAGTGTCCCATCAAAACAGAAAACTAAAAATACTGTCCTAGAAATTGGAGCACATCAATGAAAATTCATTTATAAAATAAAAATGTTTTGTTTATTTAACTTTGAATAGGCAAAAATAAAGCTTTTTCATGGCTTCACTGATTTTGCATTGATCAAATCAATGAAGGAGGCAAGAAAACTTTCAAAAAGCTTTATTTGTTGATTTGTGGAATGTCTCTTGCAGCAAAGCTGCCTTTTAAATCAGCTAAGCTTTATTTATGTAATACAGCATTAGTGTCACCATAAACAGATGGTAAAAATGAGAAATATGATTACAAGATCTTACAAGTGTGGATAGGTAGGAGAATTTTCGGTATTATTGGACACAAGATTGAACTGAAAGACTGCAGCATTTTAAACAATAACAATCGCAAGGCCATTTATAGAGCTGGAGTGGGAAAATCTTGGAATCTCTCCACTGGATTTAGGTTCTTTGGAAGGATGGAAGTTCCAGAGCCTCTCTGAAACATCCTGTGCAAGTATTTAACCATCCTCACAGCTTGGAAAAAAAAAAAAAACAACAGAAAAGCAGTTATTAAACTTGTATTTTTCAGGTTTAACCACTTTTTGAGAAAAACATTTTTTCGAATTGAGCTGTACAGAAGGGCTTCTTATTCAGAAAATTAACTGAATAGTTATACAAACTTTTGAGGAATGCTGTGGTGATATCCTGCTAGCTTATGTCCTGTTGAGTGGATTTGACCTTGCAGAGAAAATTACCTATGTAAGCTCCTTTTACAACATTAACAAATATTTTCATACAGAAATTAGCTATTGATAATTGTTTTAAAAGCAAGGTATAGGAGGAAATCCCCTTGAGAAGCATCCCGCTGATAGAAATCTGTTTTAATATTTTGAGTGATATTTGTAAGCTTTTCCTTGTCTTTCTTTCTAGGCACATAGCTGAGCTAATATTCTACATGGAGGAGCTCAGGGCACATGTACGAAAATATGGACCAGTGATGCAGAGATATTATGTACAGTATCTCTCTGGTTTTGATGCAGTGGTCTTAAATGAGCTCGTGCAGGTATGGCAACATCATGATTCTGAGTTCTCAAATGCACATTTTAACAAGGGCTTTTTGTCCAGAATGACATCATAAAATGCATCCCAGTTTGTGGATTTTGTTGAACCTCAGGGAATAAAACAAATTAACGTACTGTTTAATTCTGGGATTTAGAGTTGTACTTGTGGTTCCTGTATAGAATCGCAGAATATCCCAAGTTGGAAGGGACCCACAAGGCTCATCAAAGTCCTGGCCCTGCAGAGTTCACCCCAACAATCCCATCCTGTGCCTGAGAGCATTGCCCAAATGTTCCTTGAACTTTGGCAACCTTGGGGCTGTGACCCAAGCCCTGGGGATCCTGCTCAGTGCCCAGCCATTCTCTGAGGGAGGAACCTTTTCTTAATCCCCAACCTAAACCTTCCCTGATGCAGCTTCATGCCATTATGAGTGGTATGAATTTATATACTTCAGTATTCATATATGAATATTATGAAGCACTGTTATGTTTAGAGTTATGTTTGAAACAGGTGCTATCACTGAAGGGCTATAGAAACCTTATCTTATTTAGCCCAACCAAGAAATGACAAACTTTCTGAAGTGCTTTGGTTTTATTCCCTAGTGACCCCACTAGATAGAGCCCAGACTGAAAAAAAGGGAAAAAATGGGCTTGAATTTTAGTTGCCGTTAATTCATAACATCTGTAAAGCACCAGATTAGAGAAGTGATGGAGTAGTAATTTGGATTTTTTCAGCGTTTAGGTTTCAATATCAGTTATTGCAGGAATTATAAGAAACTTCTGCATTGCATTATTTAACAGAAGTGTGGTCCTATTACTGGCTAAAACTAAAAAGATTTATGTTGCATTTTGTAAAATTTGAATGTTTAGTAAAATACATTTGTATTTTGTAGTAATTAAAATAAATTGAGAGAGGGTTTCTTTTGGAGGCAAAGTGATGCTGATGTGGGCTCCATTATATCCTGCTGTAGCCAGGTTTTCTGTGCAGACAGGACAGAAAACATAGTATGGCTATGTTTATTGACAGATTTTCCCATTCAGAGCTGATACTGGTTTGGAAGCAATCTTTTCTAGGTATTTGCCATCAACCAATGAATTAAAAAGTGAAAGCTATTAGATAGCAGTATTTGAAATATTCCATTGAGTAAGTTACCTCTTGTAGGTTTTTGAACATTTCAGAGTATAACTGATAAATGGGGCATGGATATTGACATTGTTTCATAAACCAAGTTTAAAGTAATAATAATAATAGCAATAACATTTATTTTAGAATCTTTCAGTGTGCCCAGAGGATGAATCAATCATCATGTCTTCTTTTGTAAACACAATGACTTCACTAAGTGTGAAACAAGGTAAGTTCAAGTGATCTTGGAAAATTGGTAACAGACTGGCAGATTCCTCTGAAAAGCTTCATCACTTTTGTTTCATGTAATCAGTAGGAGATAAACTGCATTTGTTCCCTTTTTTCTCTTTCATTTTTGTATCTGCTTCTTGTGGTGTATCCCTTTTCCAAGTAGTAATCCAACCTTTTAATATAGAAAACATATTACACATATTTTCATCTTGATATTTGAATTCCTTTTACTGCAATTGTACTGGATCAAAATTCTTGGTAAAAACATGTGGTTCATTACCCAAATAATTCTTTACTACTTTGGGGTTTTAAAAGGTCTGATATAGTATATTTGAGTTTGTTATAATTTTCTAAGGGTTTTCTGTTCTATATTTTCCCCTGATGCAGTTGAAGATGGAGAGGTATTTGACTTCAGAGGAATGAGGTTAGATTGGTTTAGATTGCAGGTAAGAATTGGTAAATATGCATGACATTTCACTAACTTAAAACTAAAATGTTTCATAGATTACTACTGTTCTAGATTACTCTCACACTGCAAGTGGGTGACAGGCTATGTAAAAATAATCTACTCTTAAAATCAAACAAATACTTTCACAGATAATTTTCCATGTTATGATATAACTTTATCTGCTTTGGGTACTTTTTACAAATCATCCCTTGGGGCGTTTATAACAGTACAGAAATAGAAAGTGTTGAGGCTGAGCTGTTTGGTGGGTGTGCAGGGTGTGATTCAGCATGCCTAACTGATAAGGGAGGGCTTACAAATTTGTGTTTTGCCAGTACATTTGTTCTGCAGTTTATCTGTGAGTTAGTGCCTTATTCAGTGGTTGTTTAGAGACTTCACTGAAAGGCAGTTTGGTTTTTTTAAGCTGTAGTGGAAAGAGAAGAATCCCTTAAGTTAATTATGCAGGTGTCCTGTGCATAGTGCAAACAGTGTTGCACATTGGTATTCAGCAGTAGCAATGAAATTTGCACAAAAGCAAATTAAAAGCAGATATAACATATAAAAAAAGCAGATATAGCATATAAAAAAGCAGATATAACATATAAATTGTTATTGTCTTTCCAGGCCTACACCAGCGTTTCTAAAGCTTCACTTGGTCTTGCGGACCACAGAGAACTGGGAAAAATGATGAACACAATCATTTTCCACACAAAAATGGTAGATTCTTTGGTGGAGATGTTGGTTGAAACCTCAGATCTTTCCATCTTTTGGTATGCTACTAACCTGACTGTACAAATTTTTTTATTATTTATTTTTTATTTGTCCTTGGAAGTGTAATTTTTAAATAGCACACTTGGTAGGGAGAAAGGCCAGTGGAAGAATCTACTGGAATTTCTGGTTTCTAGCAGAATTAGTTTGAAAAAGGTATTTATGGACATCTGTCAGAGATATTAATTTGCAGATTTTCCTTAATATTTTTTTTGGCAAAAAGTGCAAGTTTTTACAGCAAGTTTTTATTTTACAGAATAAAAATATGATAATGATAATGTAAAATAGATTTTCAAGTAAAATGCATTAGAAGTGAATGCAGAAATCAAACAAAAAAATGATGAAAGCGTGGGGTGGTTTTTGGTATACAAAATGTGTTTATGGTCACATTTGGTTTGTAAAGTAAACCTTATTTGCAGAAAATATATATATTTAAATGTGTTATTAATAAGTGATTAATTCTATTCAGTTTTTATAGTCGTGCTTTTGAGAAGATGTTTCAGCAGTGTTTGGAGCTTCCCTCTCAATCAAGATACTCAATTGCATTCCCACTGCTTTGTACTCACTTTATGAGCTGCACCCATGAACTGTGCCCTGAAGAGGTAATTTTTAAATATTAGTTATTTTCATCTCTTATTCAACATAGAGTGAACTAGAGCTGAACACTGCAAGAAAGTGTTTGTTATGGAAATCTAATATTTGAGGGAGGAGAGTGCTAAAGATGTAAAAATGGAGGTAAAATAAGTAGGTGCCTTGTTACATGAGTCTTCATGCATAAATCTCTAAATCCTTTTCTCAAGTGAGAAAGCATTTTCATCTTTGCTTAAAGAGGGATTAGCTAGGGTACAAAAATTAGATGACTTTTCAGGCTTATATGCTAATAAATCCCATATGCTTCTAAGTTTTAACAATCTTAGAAGAAGCAATTTTCCTGTTAAAAGGTTCATAAACTCATAGTTGGGAGAAGGAAATAAATTGGGGGTTCTGTATGGCTTGTTACAGTTTTCTTCAGTAAGTAAACAAAAAAATAAGTGATACACAGTATAATGTAAGCATTTGCTTTGGTCAGAACTGGGTAATGAATACTTTGTTGGTTAGAGTTAGAATTGAAAAAATACTATGTTCCTTGAAGAAATGGGCTCTTTGTTAAAGGAAGCAGTTTGAATCTTAGGAAATTCTTTCTATTTTTGTTGTAAGAGCATAAATCCTTTAGTACATTTCCTGTATGTTCATTGACTTTGGAATTAGTCTGGGAGTCAACTTTGCCATTTCTGTGTAGTGCTCATGAAAATGTTGTTTTCATTCCTAGCAGTGCTCATCTGAAACAATTAGTTGAATAAGATTTATTGTAATATACACAATATGGGGTTTTCTTGTTTAAACATAACATTCTTTTCAGCTAAACTTCATTACAATGTACATCTATATAGGTATTTTCCTTGTATGCTTTGCTTTAAATAGCTGCCAATGCTGTTTATATTAGACAAACATTAAGAAGTTTCCAGGAAAGCTTAACCCTTCAGAACAAGAGACATCTTTGAGAACAATTATAGTAACAGTAAGAAATCAGTAGCCAAAGTCCACTGGACACTAGTGACTGTGCATTCAGCTGCAGCAAGCACATTTTGTCACAGCCAGCAGAACTTGAAATTCAATATCTGAATTGTATGCCTTGGTAACTCTTATAATTTTGGAAAAATAATCTTTGCTGTGCTGTGTACAGTGTGTCATAGTGTGGCTGATAGAAAGTAAACATCAGTGGTGAAAGGAGGATTTCAGCAAGACAGAGACTGTGCTTGTGCAGATCCAGTAACAAAGGAACAGAATCCAAAAATTAATGCAGCAGGGCCTTATTATGGACTTTTTCAGTGATGTGAAGAACACTGCTTTCTCTATAGCTTGAGTTGCATGCTCTTTTCCCCCTAGACTTAGTATTGGCACATATTAATGAAGAGGACATTCACAGACACCTTGGAATATTGGACACATTAAAGTAGATTTGGTCCAAAATTAAATGTGACAACCTTCTTTGAAAAATTTTTTTGCCTCTTTTTACAAAAAAAAAAAAAATTGTGATGGCGGCTTCCAAAAAAATAGCCTAGAGTCAGGATTATTGAGGACTAATTAATTACTTATTTCCCATATCCCAGTTATATGATAAGTGAACTATTCTCTGCAGTACTGTAGGACTGATGGGAAACTGAAAATCCTGCCTCATTTTCTCCTTTTTTAACAGCGACATCATATTGGAGATCGTAGTCTTTCCTTGTGTAACATGTTCTTGGATGAAATGGCTAAGCAGGCTCGAAATCTTATCACAGACATTTGCACAGAACAATGTACACTGAGTGATCAGGTGAGTATGGTTGTATTTTAATTTTAATTCTCCTTTGTATTTTAATTTTCCTTTGAGATTTTTTTCAGTAAATTTTCTGGATATTTTTTGTTTGCTTTTTTCTCTGTGTTTTGCGTAAACTTTCTGTTTATAAAATTGAAGGTAATTTGAGCAAGAATTTTAATACTAGAATTTTGTCAAAGGAAGACTGTGTTATGTGTGTGATGAAGTGTGCTTAAAAAAAAAAAGGATTTTAATTTAGAGGGGCTATTTCTTTTTGTTTCCTAGTTGTTGCCAAAACATTGTGCCAAAACCATCAGTCAAGCAGTGAACAAGAAGTCAAAAAAACAGACTGGAAAGAAAGGAGAACCTGAAAGGGAGAAACCAGGAGTAGAAAGCATGAGGAAAAACAGATTGGTTGTGACAAAGTAAGCTGCTTCTTCTGTTCTTTTCACCTTGAATCTCAAGTCAAAATGTGTTTTGTATATGGAATGTGTCTTGCTTAATTTGTTTGAATTAATTTGATTTGCTGTAAATTTGACAGCTTTGCTTGTATAGAAGCTGAATTTTGTTACATAGGTAATAGGAATGTTTGTTACTTGAATTTATCCCCTTGGCTGTTTCCTCTCCTGAGCAGGAAGAATCCCTGTGCTGTAGCTAGGCTTCCTGAATAGTTATATTAACTATGGGCATGTTGGTCCAAGGAGTGGGTGGCATCTTCAGTTCTACCTTGCTTTAGCACTCTTTAGGACAGAAAGTTCTTGCTGCTGTAAGGCTGGTGGCTCACTGGAGTTTGTGGCTCCAGTGCCTGAACCAAGTGGGGAAGGCTTCCTTGTCAGTGACTGCAGAAAAATTGAAAGCACCAGTAAATCAAAAGCAAAACCAAAAAACCTGCCTGGAATAGGTCAGACAAAAGGTTAATAAATACAGTTTGGGGTGTAAGAGATGATAGGGTAGGAATCATAAGATTAATAATAAGATAGGTGTAAGGAGAGATCAGATATCAGGATGGTAGAGTGATAAAAGTATGAAAAGGAAGAAAGCTAAAAAAAGGAAAGTATGTGATTGGATTGCCTAAATTCACACGCTGCTGAAGGTGGTGGGGGGGAAGGGGTTTGGCTACAGTTGCAGCAGAGAACTGTAAAGATTAGAGAAATTGGTGGAAAAGAACTTAGTTTGAGGTTTGTTCCCCCAATATTTTTAGGTTTTTATTACTGTCTGCTGGGAAACATTATTTGTATTGTTTAATTCAGTTAGGGAAAAATCACTTAAATGTCAATTCTTTTTTTGGGGGAGGGGGGTAAAAAAATACTTATATCTATATATATACTAAAAATATATATCTCATATCACTGTATGCAATGAAAATCAATATGTAGTTGTGGGCTGTGTTCTTGGCCAAAATATTGGTTTTTAAATATGCTAGGAAAGTTTCTCAAAGCAAAACATGATAATGAAGAGTTAGACCTGTGTCTGCTTTTGAGGCATTATCCATTCAGTATGTGCCTTCCATGATAGTGTACACTTCTGTTACATTAAATATTTTTCTTAATTTCTTGTCTGTTCTTAAAGCCTGGACAAACTGCATACTGCACTTTCTGAGCTCTGCTTCTCAATCAATTATGTACCAAACATGGTGGTTTGGGAGCACACATTTACCCCAAGAGAATATTTGACATCTCACCTGGAAATCCGCTTTACCAAGTAAGAAATATTGTAGAGTTAGAAGCATTGATACACAAGATAAGCCTTTGCTAGTTTATGTTGGAAATATTGTGTACTTACTACATTAAACTAGGTTTAAGAGGTGGATTGTGAAAACCATGAGTAGAATCCCAAATAAATGATTATTAAGTTACATGTGCAGACATACCTAATAGTCAATTCCTGTTTCAAAATAAAATGTGTTGAAATCCTTATAATCTATTTACCAGCCAGATCCTGCCTTCCCAATCCTATGGATTTTGTAGGAGCTGGTGATGGCTGTTTTTTAGGAATGTATGAAGACATACATTCCCACCATTCTTTTGCACAGTGCTGGAGTGTTTTCAAGTATTTGCATCCACTGCCTTGCTGAAAGGAGTCAAGAAGTCTAAAAATCAAAGCCAAGTGATAATATGTGCAGTTACTTTTTTTTTTTTAAGTGTTAATGTTTGATATTCCTGTCTGTTCTTACCTTGATCTTCCCATAATTTTTTACAGAAATAGACAAATTATGGAGAGGATTTCATATTAAACCAGACAGCTATCCTACTGTTTTATACCAAGGATTAATGGTTATATATTTCAAGCAGGGTATAAGGCTTAATCAGTTGAATCATCAAGACATATTAGGTCACTGGAGCATTCCATCAGTAAGAGAAAGTGGCATAAAAATGAAGATAACTTCATGACATTTTAAGAAGTCAGCTGTTCAGGTTTATGAACTTAGACTGGTGTTGGTCATTTGTGCTTATTATTTTAATTTTGGGAGAGATCAGCTTGTGGATTTGGGCTGCAGCAACAGGCACATTATTTTCAGAGACTGCTTTCATTTTTCTTGCTTCATGAAAGAAGTTAAAGTTATTAGCTGAGCAGAATAGATAATCAATTTATAATTATTTTTCAGACCTTCAAGTGGCATTTCTTTCAGAGGCTTGCAGTGTTCCTTAAAGGACAATGTTACTGTCTCACTGTTAGGGATTTTTTTACTGTTTTAAGCTCCTCTGTGTCATGTGTGATTGGACTGGAGCTTATTATTATGCTGCTTAATCTTGTTATTGTATCAATTTGAATTTATTTTAAATTAAGAGACTGCCTCAGAGGCAAACTATTGAAAATACTTATTTACATATGTCCAAGCAGCAACAAAAACATTACTCTAAATAATGTGATATTCTCCAGAATAACTCATCCCATTCCCCCATGATGAAGGTTGTGATCTGCAGATTTATTTTTTTTTTTAATTGCTGTTCTGTCTTTGAAAAGTACATATTACTTAAAAGCTTAGCTCTTAAAGTCTGAGATCATTATAAATTTAAAATAAGCACTACAACAAATATTTGTTTACTAAGACTTAAAGATCCCCTGATAGAGTTTGTTTGAGGACCCAGTTCCAGTGACGTCCTGGGTAAGGTCCATGTCCTGTATGTTAAAATGGAATATGCAGTCCTTTGTACAGTTCTGCTCTAGCTTGAAAGGTAGCCTATGAACATCTGTTATTAGAAGCCTGGTTTTATTTATAGTGAGAACTTGAACAAGTTAAAATATGTCCTGCCATTTCTTGGCTCCATGATTAAAGATAAAAATCACTGTGTTAGCTAAAGGGAGATGTACTATTCATAACAGGATTTCTGTTTATTTACTTCATGTATATATTGAAGTGTTTGGTGAGTATTCTTAGTCTCACGAAATTTTTACTGGAACCACAGATACAGCCATCTTTGGAATCCAAAACAGTTTTTAAGAATGCTGGTGTAGTATGTGCATTGATCAGAGTTTTATACTCATGGATTTGAGAAGTATTCAAATAAAATTAATATTTTTCCATGATTGAAAGTGTTTCAGGCCAGGTTGGATGGAGCTCTTGAGCAACCTGGTCTAGTGGAAGGTGTCCCTGCCCATGGCAGGAGGGGTTGAACTATCTGGTCTTTAAGGTCCCTTCTCTGAAAATCTGTGGATATAAAATCATCTTTATAGCTGCATCTTTGTTGAATTTTCCTAACAAATAAGTTTATTTGTTTCCTATCCTTTTGTTTCTAAAAGGTCTATTGTGGGAATGACTATGTATAATCAAGCAACACAAGAGATTGCAAAGCCATCAGAGCTGTTGACCAGTGTAAGAGCCTATATGACAGTCCTCCAGTCAATAGAAAATTATGTACAGATTGACATTACACGAGTGTTTAACAATGTTCTGCTTCAGCAAACCCAGCATTTAGATAGTCATGGTGAGCCAACCATCACCAGTCTCTACACAAATTGGTAAGTATTACATGAATGCTTGTTACAAAATTTTCAGAGATTTTTTTTTGTTTCTGTTGTTTAATGAAAAATCTGGAATTGGAGAAATGGAGTTATTTAAAATTTTTAAAGTTTCTAACGTGTTTACTTCCTGTTAAAAGCAGCTTGAAGCTTGCAAACTTCTTATATTTTTTTAGGGACGAGATACAGAGTAAAATGCAGGCATCAGTTGAACTGTGAAAATAAAGCTTTGGTATATGGGCTTTGCTGTCCCTTGTCACACAGCTATACTTCATCTGTAGAGTGTATCCATGAACATGTGCCTTTTCATCTGAAACATTTCCCCTTTCTGATAAGGTATTTGGAAACTTTGCTACGGCAAGTCAGCAATGGTCACATAGCCTATTTCCCTGCTATGAAGGCATTTGTGAATTTGCCTACAGAAAATGAATTGACATTTAATGCTGAGGAATACTCTGATATATCAGGTAAACTTTGATACTTCTACTCCATATTTGTGAAGGGCAATTAGGGTGTTGCTTGAGTAATTGGAACAACAGCGAATTTCAGAGCAGCTGTTACTGAAATAACAGCTAACTCTTAAGGTTAACAATTGTTAGCCTTCAGTAGTATTTTAGTTTTATTCATGCTGCCTCTTGTCTCACTTTTCCTATTTTTGGTCAAAGTACCATTGCATTTAAGCTAAAGAGATGAGTATATTATGTGTTGGTAACTACTGCTTCAGTTTACTATCATACAAATTCTTGTCTTTAAAATTATACTTTGGGGTAAAATACTTTTGGACTTAAAATGCTAGATACATGATGGGCTGCAAATAAATGAAGATGAAATATTTTAAGTGTAACAGTTTCTTTTATTTCTCAGAAATGAGAGCCCTTTCTGAACTTCTGGGACCATATGGCATGAAGTTCTTAAGTGAAAGTCTGATGTGGCACATCTCTTCACAGGTTGCTGAACTTAAGGTAACCTTGGAAACTGATGGGTGGGAAGGCAGTAGTTTTCTGGTGAAGTTTCCTTTAGGATATTCAATACCTATGTTTCTGCATGCCATCTTTTTAAAATATCAAAACAAACTGATAAAGCTGTGAATTTTACTCTTCTTTTGTAGTGAGTTTTGATAGGGAGTATGTGTGTATCCCACATTCTTCAACATTAAATCTGCAGGACTTAATGCAGATTGTTCATTTCTGTGTTAGATATCCTAAGTTAGAAGCAACTCTCTTTTATCATCAGTAGGAAAAGAAATGTTTTTTAAGATCTGCAGGTGTTTGTGAAGCCCTTACCCAAACCTGTTGACTCTCCAAATGTTGCAGGATAATCTCAAATCTATTTTACTAATCTCTAAGGATTTATTCCTTAACGATGTCTTTATGTGTCTATTGTTTAGTTTACATGGATGAAAGACTTTGGGTCCTTTTTTCTTTGTTAGTTTTCCTCATTTTTACATATGTACTTCCCTCTGGCTCAGCAGTAACCATTTGTTATAAATGTCTGTGTTCTGGTAAGTAAACCTCACATCTATTGCTCTACAGACAAATAATAAAGTTGATGCACTGAAAAAATTTGGAAATGGGGGCATGTCAAGGAATTTCGTTTCACATATATTCAAAACAGCAAACAGTGATAAGGGAACCATTTGGTACCTGTGTAACTCCTGGAAAGAAGTTTTAATAAATGTAATATATACTACTTTCTCTGGATAGTCATACTATTAAAATATCACTAATTGGCCTAGATTTTTTTATATGACTTGTTCTTTTAGTGTCATTGTCAAATTTAATTCCAAATTGTTATTACATCTCATAATTTTCAGTTATTTAACCACTGATTAAACTAAGGATTTTTTTGTAACTATTTTTGAAAAAGTAGATGAATACCTAAGAGATATAAGGAACTTCCTATCTTTCTTCAATAACAATTTATTATTAGCATACCAGACCTTTAGAAGTGTGTGGTTTTAATATATCCTGTGTTACACTTTCAAAGATCTTTTCTTTGCAAACACCTTAATTGCAGTGCTGCTGAAAGGCTGAAATGTATGATAAAAAGGTTTGAAGTCTTTTATTCACTGTCACAGCTTAAGAAGAAGGGCTGCTTATGCTTTCCAAGCTGGGCTAAGAGCATGCAGCAACCCTGGCCTGAGTGCCCAGCCTGCCAGGGTAATTGATTCCTTATGCCCATACCAATTTTTGAGTCAGAGCCTGAGGCTTTCCAGGTGAGAATGGTGTGGTTTAACTCCTCACTGTGCACAAAGTGACATTTTTCATGTTTCAAGTGAAGCACAAAGGCCTTTGGCAAGTGTTTGTTGCTGTACTATTTGTACACTTACTGAGAAGTCATCATATTTCCTCAAAATCAGCACAATTTATGTTGTAGGTGTGTGCATTTTTAAAAAAGTGACTTTAAATGGTGTCTGAAATCTGTTGTTTTCTGATACTGCTGAGGGTAAGCAGAGCATGATGTAGATCCACATGTGCATGACCACATTTTTGGAGGAAAAAGCAAAGTAATAAAATGTTCATCTCTTTGGCTGAGGTAGTTGGCTTTGCAAGAGAGCCCTGAAAACCATCTGTGTTTGGGGAAGGAAAGCAACAAGAGGAGTGAATAGGGAATTTATTACAAGTAGGGTTCAGCATGCTTCCTTGGCTTCCTGCAAAGTTGGACCAGGTGTCAGTTTTATATCTTCAGTTTAAGATTGGGGCAAGAAGGGAAAAATGGCCTCATTTAAGCCACTATTTGAAAATTATATTTCAGTCTACTCCTTTTTAATCTTATTAAATTAATATGCTGGTTATTCTTTGTTAAGCTGAAAACTTGACTGAGTAGCATGGGCTTTTGCCTTCAGTCTTGCATTCTGGAGAGCTTTGAGGGATTTAAAGTAAAATGCCAAGTTCTGATACATTGGAAGGTTTAAAATTGCCCATCTTGGTTTCAGTGCAATTTGACTTTCAGTATAGAAGTATGTCATGTCCATGCACATGTGCACTCCACTCATAGTAACTGAAGGGTTTGGATTGGAAGTGTTGCCTATATCAAAAGAGAAAAAACACTTGAAACAGTATTAAATAGTAAAGTATAAAGCAGACCTATATTACATATTGCCACTGGTTTCTATAATTTGATAAGGTTAATTAATTAGGATATCTAACAGGTATATGCAGTAGGAGATTTGGTTGCCCCAGCCCAGCTCTGGGTCAGCCCCTTGGAGTTGGTCCAAGGGCTTCTTTGCCCCACTTGTTCAGACTTCTCAGATTCTGGTTGGAAAACCAAAAATGTTATTCTTGCAGGCCCTCTTCCTGACAATAAGACTAAACAGAATTTTCAATAATGTATTACATGGTTAGCTTATTGTTCTAAAATCTAGGGGGAAAGGGTAGGAAAAGTACTGGATCTACAACCATGTATTAGTACTCTCCAAAGCTACAAATGTATGAAAAAGATATAAAAAGTTTGGGCATCAAAAGGGATCCTTAGCAGTAGGTTCCTGCAGCTATGCCTCTGAGATTTTTATGAAATATATAATTGTGTTCCAAACTTATAGTGCCCTACATGTTTGATGAATATTAATTTTTCCTGCTGCCTCCTCTGGAAATTAAGATGGATTGGAATGCACCTACTTCAAAAATAAAACTATTAATAATCGCTTTAGAAGACCACCCTCAATTCAGAAAACTTTTGTTTCTCCCTTTATCCTTCAGTTCTTTTTTAATTGATTTCATTTAGTATACAAAACATTAATTAAAGTCTTCTTTAAACAGAAGAAAAAACACTTCAATGTTTAGAAGAACACAAGGTCTACATTTTCTTAGCTGTTGATTGTCCTCTGCATAAAGAGACAGAATCACTTTTACCTTTTGGGAATAGTATACATAGCATTGAGACTGCAAAAATATTTTTCTAAGAATAAACTACCTATTTTTTGCTTGAAGAGAGTTTAAAAATACAGCTTGGCACAGCCTAAGTTCCTCAACTAGCAGGAAATTTGGATCTATTTTAGAGATGTGATTATGCAATCTCTATAATGTAAATTTTAATCTGATAAATATTTGGAGAATGATTTCAGGAAAGTTATTACATGTACTCTAATTTTACAAGTTGCATATATGAGAGCTGTTAAAATTAGAAACAGACACAAACCGAAATGAAAACTACTGCACTTGAGTTTGTTTCAGGCTAAGGTGTTAGGACTTGGAGGTATGTCTTTGCTTTTTCATATTATAGTGGAAGAAAACTTCAAGTAAACTGCACCAAGGTTTAACAGTCTGATTTCCACTCTTGATTTCATTTTTCAATTTTACCAACATTAAATTTCAGCATTATTAATGAAAGCAGCAATCCAAAATAATTGATTACTGTCTGAATTTATATTTTTATTGTAATATGTATACTTTTCTTCTAAAAAGCTGAGTGGCACAAGGGCCTATTGGCTGATTTTTATGGAGTTACATTCCTTTGCTTTAAGATGTGGTACACATTGCTCAATACAAAAATCATGTTCTAAGGGGTATCTAATCCTCTGCTTTTTGATTCAGAGCCTGCTTTTCTGTATAGTAGTGACTGATGATAGTATTCCTATTAAGAACAGAGTGGATGCATCTGTATTCCATGGGGTTTCTTGCTTCTCTGCCAGGTTGAAATGTCCTAAATCAAGCATTTATCCAGTTAACATGCTGAAATCTATAGTTGACATGAATCTTTGCTTCTTTATAGAAACTTGTGGTGGAGAATGTTGAAGTTCTAACACAAATGAGGACCAGTTTTGACAAGCCAGACCAGATGGCAGCACTCTTTAAAAGATTATCATGTGGGTATCCAACAAGATCCTACTAAAGATACAGAGTTATTTTTTAGATTTGTCTTTGTAAAGAGAATGGGAAAAGTTAATTTCTCTATATTGAATATCCATAAGCAGCAAAATGTACGTGAGCTCATATAAACCGATGGATCATTTCAAACTTTTCCAGTCTTCTTATGTCCAAAGTGAGATTTCAGTGTTATTTAGTATTATGTTAGTGATGAGTTTTGAGCATCATTTCAGGGATGATAATATGTAGCTGTAGCAGCAGTAATATGGAAGCCTGGTACATAGCTTTGGAACGTGAAACAAAATAATTCCAATAAAGAGACATTTTTGTCCTCAAGAAAGCACAGAACCAGTGCTAGCATCCAGTATTATCAGCTTTGTATACGAGGTTTCATTCCAGGAAGTGGTAAATGTGATAGCCTTCTACTGAAAATCTAATTGTGGATTCAGCCATAAAAGCCTGCTTTAGCACTGGTGATTTTGGCTCTTTTAAGGAATGGCTTTGTTTCAGTACCCTGCTGTTTTCAATATTTTGTTAAATATTTTGTTTCTCTTATTTGAAGAATTGAGCTTGTAAACATCAATGCTTTGTCCATTGTTCTCTTTTCAGCTGTTGACAGTGTTTTGAAGAGGATGACAATTATTGGAGTTATCTTGTCTTTTCGGTCATTGGCACAGGAAGCACTTAGAGATGTAAGAGAACTGAATATGTTCTGAATAATTTTCATTTAAGTATTTAACTTAATGGAATGATAGGATATTTGAAGCTTAACTGTTCAGGAATGCTAGCTCTTAAAATGTTGACAACATGTGGGTAAAATGGCAATACTCAGTTGGAACTGAACTTCAAATTGCAACTTGGGGTGAGGGAATCTATTTTTTGAGTACTATTCAGAGAAATGTTACATTAAAACATCAGATTTAGTTTAGATCATGTTTTCAGTGTTTACTCATTTTAAAGGCTTTTATTTCACTTCTTTAATGCCTTAAATCTACAAACAAATACAAATGCATAAAATAAAAACCCATTAAAAAAGAAAATAAGCCCAGTAAAATAATGGTAGTGTCTAACTGATAAATAACATGGGAAGTAATTTTTCTCATTTTGTATGTATTTGTATCTCTTAGGTCTTATCCTACCACATTCCTTTCCTTGTAAGTTCCATTGAGGACTTCAAAGATCACATTCCAAGAGAGACTGACATGAAGGTAATGTTTGGCTGAAAGGGTGATAGTAATTTTGGAGCTTAGTAATTGTGGATCTGTAACCTCCTAATGTTCACAACCAATTGATAGAATAAGCACTCTATCTGCCTATGATCACATTGGAGAACTTTCATAGACTTAAGAACAAAATTTATCAAGTATTAAAACATGACAAGGGGAAGAATGCTGAGCTGCTTCACACTGTGAGCAGTACAACTGGTAAAACTAAATATTTGAAGGACTTCAGGAAAATAGCAGCTTAAATAAGGTACCTTTCTTCTGAATCAGAGTATGTTTCCAGCCAAAAACCCTTGTTGGCACATCACATGTATGCACAGTAGCTGAAGTCTAGCAGGATTTTTAATTTCTTTTTGCACTTGGAGTCTGAATATTTCAGCTGCTTAATGGTATTGCAGCAGTTTGATTTGCAGAGAATGTGCACTGGGATATACAATGTACATCTCTAACTTTTCCAGAAACAAGTTTTAGAAATCTGCCCTTGAGCAAAGTATGATTTTAAGGGCCAGAATATGTTGTTATCCCTGAAAGTCACATTTTGCTGTTAACTCTTGAGGAAGGTAACTAAGTTCTCTGCTCAGCTATACATGTGAATTTATGGGAAAAGTGTAAAACTTCCCAAATCTTAATGGCACTAAGACATTGTTAGTATTTCTTGTATTCATTTGTATTTGTATATCTGAAGTATGGTTTCAGAAACTTAGTTGAAATAGTAAATGGAAAGAGAAAACAACAGTGTTGATTGCTTGTTAATGGTAACAAAAGAGACATCCTGGGGTGGATTGGGAAACAGAATACATTTCAAAATCTTCTTAGTTCCTCCAAGTGCTGTGGCCACTTAGACTGTAATTTTTGGTGCCTGGAGTCAATGCACACTGAATCTGTATAACATTTGCATCTTGTAAGATTACTCCATTACTCTGTTTCACCAGATTGTGACTTTTGGCTTTTGTTTAAAAATGCTGTATTTGTAGATGTTAGGTGATACTTTAGATCTGGTAGAGAAGATACATCAGTTTCTTTTGAACAGTAAAGCAAGATGTAGAAACAGCTAATGGAAGTCAGGGTGTTGCTTTGGAGGTAATGTGGGAAAGTATATGAGTTTTGTTTGGCTTGACACAACAGAATTGCCATCTGGTTCACAAAGTACAGATGCAACTGCTCAGTGGAGGTTAGAAACAAACAAAATCTACAGTCTCTGTCTAATATTTGCCAAATCTCTGAAATTCCTTAGTGCCTCAAAGTCTGATTTTAAACATCACAGCAAAAACTGTGTTTCATCATCTTTACATGAAAGCATTCTCTGTTGTCTTTTTTCTGGTTCTCAGGTGGCAATGAATGTATATGAACTGTCATCAGCTGCTGGACTGCCTTGTGAGATTGATCCTGCCTTGGTTGTAGCACTGTCTTCCCAAAAATCAGGTAAGAAGTTCCCACTTAAAAATATAAATGGTAAAAAGAGAAAAGAAGTGTTGAAAGTGCTGGGAGGAAACTTGTATATCTTCTTTGTATTCCTTCAATAAACTTCATAAAAGACATAAGAGGATGTATTACTTGTGCCTGCTGTTTATTGGTGTTAGCTTGAGAATCTTTTCAAATATGCATGAATGGATATGCTGACCTAAAAAAGGGTAACAGGTAAATGTAGAAGGAATTTAATGGTGAACACTGCTGTAATTTAGGAACAATAACAATAAGAGTGTCTTGTGAACAGCTTGATCAGTTCTGTTGCACAGATGTGTAACAGATCTGTCAGCCAAGTAAGCATGAAGAGCTGAATGCAGCTCATGAATTTCACAATATTTTATTACCAGTGTGTCCTACAAGTGTTAACATGAAGTTTACTAGGGAAAGCAGTAAAATAAACATGTTAGAGAATTTGTTGCTTTAAGGCACTGCTGTCTGAGCTTTTCAATTTTGTTTACTCTGGCATGTTCAAAGACATGAATTAAGGCTCCTAAGTATTTTTTCATGGTCTTCAACGTTTTTTTTCCTATTGTCTTTACTGAGCATTTCATTACTTTTTTGTCCCTGTAAGTTGTAGATGTTAGCTAATGTTAGGATGAGACCATGAATATTTTTAATGCTACCTAAGTTGTTTTTTCTTACTTCAATAGTAGTTATTTTGAGAGGGGAAAATACAGAGGGGCATTTCAATATTAGAATTTAAGTCCCAAGCACTATTTCTTTGTGCACTTACAAAAAAAGCAACCCAAAGTGTATTTTTTCTATCTACATCATATGTATAATATACAGAAGTGTACTTTTGTTAGGTACCTGATATCTAAAATGGCATTTTAAATAGATTATTTTCATTGTGGTACAGCAATGAAATGTTTAAGCTAGATCAACAAAGGGAATTTCTGTATATTCTCATAATGGTTTATGATCTTATATTTTGATTGTTATCTCTGGAGTTTGAAATATTTTGCTTTTATTCAGTTTTCATAGGGATAAATTCTGCATGTCACCAATTGTTGATTTTTTTAAACTGATCTGATGTGTGATGATGCTGCTGTTTTTGTAAGCACAAGGTTTTAGTGTGAATTGACATGAGTGCACCATCACCTTCTGCTCATTTACCAAAGGGAGAGTGCAAGAGAAGCTCTTCTCACCTTACAGCAATAACTGGGTTTACACCAGCATGGAAAGATTACTATTCTGCTCATCATATTAAAGACTTTGTAACTAGATTGGATATTTTGCAGCTCTTCTCTGTTTCTATTGGCAGGACTGACATTAATATTCCTCTTTTCACAATACAAACATTGCCTTTGTTGGATTTGCTTTAAATTTCAATTTGGTCAAACATTTTACGTTCTAACCTACCTGCAGCTGAAAGGAAATATTTTAAGATGACTTCTTTAATGAAAGAACTTTATTATTTTTATTTTTAGAAAACATTAGTCCAGAAGAAGAATATAAAATTGCTTGCCTTCTAATGGTCTTCGTGGCTGTCTCCTTGCCCACTTTGGCTAGCAATGTGATGTCTCAGTACAGCCCTGCCATCGAAGGTAATGTAGAGTCAGCTCAGTATTTGCTGGGAGTGCTGTCTTCACAATAGTTCTGGTAGTGTCTTAAATGCCTGTGCCTTTAACATTTAATTATATTTTATAGTGAGCAAATTTAAAAATCTGTCAGCCTTAATTCAGGCAAGATATTCTGAAAGTACTTTAAAAAGCATTTACTTAACTCTTGTCTGAGATAACTTTCTATGAAAAATTAGTTTGGTACTTGAAATTTTCAGAACAGTTCAGACACTGCAGGGGGCAATCTTGTCCTAATGTGGAGTTGTTCAAGCACACAGTCTGCATTAATTAAGGTGACACTATCTAATGTAATATATTCTAGTAAGTATTAATGTTTTAGTAATCTTTACGTTGGCCTTGGGCCAGTCATACAAGGTGTCCTTTCTATATTTAATATGCTGTTCATATTGCCAAGCATAAAGTTTTGAAAACAGAATCTGAAAGGTGTAAGTGGTGAACAGAATTATTTCCTACACAATAGTTCAACTTTCTAATTTTAAAGAAATAATCTTTGCCTCAACGAAATTCTTTCCATGTAATCCACAGTTTTCTTTTTCTTTTTAAGTTAAAAAAAGACACACAGTACTGTTCAAACACATACAAAACTCACATTTTGGCTGTTCAAGCTATTTCCTTTGTAATATGTAACATGACTCACATATAAGACCATGTTTATACTGCTTCCATTCACTGGGATGCATGTTTCCTCTAGTTAATTTTTAAACTTCCATTTTTTTAAATTTGCCCAAAATTGTAACTCCCAAAGTAAGTGTAAACTGGCTTCTGAATATTTAAAGTACCAGGAAAATATCATAAATTTGAAAACCTTTCTGTATCACTTAATGTAGTATGCAAATCACATTTTTTAGAGACCCAGGATTGTTGTTTTACATGGGATTAATCAGCCTTTTCTTCAGTTTTGAATTATTAGGGATCTATTGACTCTAGTTTCATTTTAAAACAGATAATGTAGACTTCTCTAGTTGTGGAAAATGTTAGATAAATCTGATGTATGAGTAGAACTTGAATATTGATTTGAAAATTAAAGAATTTTCAAGTTTAAAACTTTTTCTGCTGAATGGGGAGAACAATCTGTAACCTGCAAAGTTGTTTCCTGTTATTTGTGCTCTCATAGTATTTCTATTGCTCTTTGCAAGCTTTTTCCAAGTCATGATACTTGAATAAAAGTCTTGGAATATAGGTGAGAGCAGGGAATATTCAATGTGATTGGTGAGGTGCACAGGTAGAAACTTCCTTGTTTGAAGACAGTCAGGTTGACTGTCTTTACTCAGTCCAAATGAACTTGTTTATGTGTATGTAAGATCCCATCTCTTAAAAATTACCTAGTTATAATTTTGTAAAAGAAATCCTCTGGAAGCACTTCCTGCTACCAATTTCTCCTTCAAATGGATTTTATCAACTCTAGAGTCTCAAAACCTGTATGGCTTGGCAGGGGGGGCAATACTAAAAGTTTTACTGGTGATTATATTTTCACATTTACCCCTCTGCAAATTAAGAATATGTCAGGCTACTTAGAGGTTCTCCTGCAGGTTAAAGCTCAGGTGGGTTTGCTTTCCTCAAACTTCTTCCCTTCCCAAGACCCTCTTAGTCATCATGTTTTTAGGAGGCTGAAATAACAGATAATTCTTCTGTATGATCTTCTATAATTATCTTCTGAAAATAAGCAGATAATCTTCTACCTGTTTTATATCATGTACCTGAAATATTCCAGTTTATGTGGTTTCATTTATATTAAATAACTCTTAAGATGAAGTCAGGCAAAGCCTTGTTTCAAAATGAGCTCTTAAAGTACAGTTCATAAATGACATGAGACTGACTGGAGAGAAGTTACATCTTGCACTCAAATAAGCCCATTAGGTTCTGTGAGAAATGGCCTGTGTATTACATAATTTTTTTACTGAGTGGGCTCTTTTATTGAGAGAAAAATCTAGCAAAAGGTATACATAAAATATATTTGCTCTACAAAAATAACTGAACAAACAGAATAGACTTTGTCATTCCTGCCTTCCTTGCATAATACTACTTTGTCTTGTGTTCTACCCTTATTGTAGAACATCTGGCTTGAAACACTTAATATAAATGGTATTTCCAGAATGTGAACTTAATAAATTCTGCTTTATGAAGTAAATTCCCTGGATAAATCCTGAATTAATCCATCAACGAGTCACAGATTTGAAGGAGTTTCAGCTTTCTAATCTGGCAAGAGATATCTCCCAAATGCAGACAAGTGCTTGGACAGCTGTAGCAATGTCTGTATTCCTCTGTCTGCTTCAAGATCAAGTCTGTTTCTGTCACTAGTTCCAGATAAAGGCTCAAAGTCTAACAGACCTTTACTTTTGCTTCCAGTACAGAATCTGAGTTGCTAGTCAAACACCAGGCTAGAGGTCTAACTTGGCAACTGGAGGGTAGAATAGAATACTAGTCTGCAAGAGCCCTAGTTCTTTTCTAAATACTTGAAACCTGTTGTGAGTTGGAAAACAACAGTTCTATTGCATCAACAATTCCCTTGTTGGTGCTTTTTCTACGGGCTGAGACATAAAAATGAAGTCTCTTGAATAAAACGAGCCTCTTCAAAGACAAATACATATTTGAATCACAAGCAGAACAGATTGTCTTGACTGATGAATAGGAGACGAAGTTGGAATATCAAATCTGGGGGCCCTGCTGAAGGAGATCCTCAGGGATCTTCATTGGGACCTACTAGTCAGGATATTCACAGACCACCTGGATGGGGGGCTGAAGAGTGAGGTGAGAAAATTTATATATCATGTGAAGTTGTTGAGTATATTAGAGGAGCTGCAGAGGTATGATACTGAGTAAACTGGGCAATAAAATGACAGCTAAAAGTAATTTTAAGTAACAATAGTGGTATGCATGGAGAAAAAATTGATTTTTCTCATGTGGAGTGATGAGGTCCAGCTGACCTCACTATTCAAGCATGAACTTGGAGTAATGGTAAATGACTGAATGAAAAGATGAGCTCATTGCTCACCAATGATCAAAAAATAAGTTAAGAATCAGCATGCTTGCATGCTTGAATACTTGTTAACTCCTTTAAAGACCACCTCCTTTTCATATGCTCACACTTGCTTACCCAAGTGTATATTGATTTTGTTGTAAAGTGGTATATTTGATTTGCCTGGAAGAAATATCAGGTTTACTGAGGAGCAGTTCTGCTCTATGTGAAAACTGGTGTCATTTAACCACCTTCCAGGGCTCTGAAGCCTGGGTCAATTTTAGGCAAGATGTTATGTATGAAAATCAGCAATGGAACAAGTTTGTTCTTGAGTACCTGTAGATTTCTTTGAGGAATACTGTCTCAAAGGGCATGAGATGTTGATTTACACAGAGGGAGAAATAAATAATCTAATTAGCTTGTGAAAATCCTGTCTTTTTGGCCTAGTCAAGTGTTAAAACTCTCAAGTTTTGTAGAAAGCAAATGAGGTTCCAATATATCCCTTATTTCTGAAAGCCCCAGGTTGTTTCTCAGGCTGTTGTGACCATTAGGAACTGGAAGGGAGAGCTGTACTTCTGTGACTTTGCTGATAGCAAGTTCAGTGTGGAAGAATACCTTGCTCACATTGTGTAAGATGCTGAAAGTTCTTTCATTGTCACAAATCTCTTTAGTCTTGGGTGATATTTTCCAAAGAATACTGTCTTTTGGTGCTGAGGTGATTTGAGTATGTTTTTGTTTAGGGCATTGCAACAACATTCACTGCTTGGCAAAAGCTATCAATCAGATTGCTGCAGCATTATTCACCATCCACAAGGGAAGCATTGAGGACCGTCTTAAAGAATTTTTGGCTGTATGTATAACTTTATTCCTACTTGTTAAAATATACTGTTGATTTGGGATGAAATGCAACTGATCTCATAGAAATCTGCTTTTGATACACAAGGGAAAAGAATATTTTCTATATGCTTCTATATACAAGCCTATACATAGATTAAATTTTGCAGTCGTTCTTTATAAAGACTGGTGTGTGATGTTGGAAAGTTAGAGGAGCAAATCAGTGCAAGTGTCATATTTTTTCTTTTTCAGTACAATCTTTAGTATTTTAGAACATACTATTTCTCACATTGTGTGGCCCATGACTGGGAAAACAACTGTGCAATGCATATGAAATCAAAATTCTGTCTAGCTGACTTTTTCCTATGATGCAGTGGATACTTTAGTTAGTTTTTTTAGTTAGTTACCTTCTCTGAAAAAGTAAGATAAACTTCAGAGTGGCTTTTGTATTGTACCTTTCAACATACCTACCTTTCTTAAACATGAACAGCCAGGTAGCAGCCTGTTAGAGGGGTAGTTGGGAAGAGGAAATTTTTAATGCTTAACAGTAGATTGAAGATGAAAGCTACTGAAATCTTTAGTGATGCTTAGGAAAAAAATCAAAAGTTTCTAGGTCATGGTGACATGTTTTAAATACATTTTGATGTGCTACTTGAGTAGAAATAAAAATTTTTAAATGGCTCTCAATTAGCCAGTACTTGAAGGAAACTAAAGGCAAAACCAGCAGCATCGCTTTAATTTTTAAAAATTACTATTGATTTTGAATGGGTTTTGATTTTTCTGTTTGGCATTAAAATGTGTAGAGAAAAAGCCCCTCCCTCTTTATTTTAGGTAACTTTCTGTAACTAGAAGTTCACAGAAACAATTTTTTTTTTTTTCTTAAAAGCGTCTTTCACTTGTGGAAATTCATTGCATTTTGTAAAACAGAAAAAAAGCCCTGTGGCCACTGACCTTGTCTAATGCAACTGCTGGATGTAAAACATGGAAGAGAAATGGTTGTATCAAGTTGCATACATTTGACAAGTGAAGAAAACCAGTATAGTTTCATGTGATAAAAACACTTTTGGTATGAGGTTTGCATTCTTTCAGTGTTCATGGACTGCTTTCAGACCACTGCTTTTAGTGCACAGACTATGACTTGATGGTTCAGATATTTTGTTAATCTTTCTTTTTTAACACTTACTGTTAGTCTGAAATAAAACATTTCTCTTGAGAAGAAAATTACTGCTGAAGATGATCTGCTTTCCTGTCCAAGTTAATTAAACATGAAAAAAGCTTAGGAGGTTTTTTAATGCTGATGACTAGGTACTATGTATCTTTTGAAGTGTACATATTGAATTCATATTAAAAATTGATTCATGACAGCTTTTTCAAGAATGTTGAGTTAGATTTTTTTAAAAAAAGTTAGTATTTTAATTTAAAATCCTTTTCTGGTAAACATGTGGTTTAGGTATGTTGCCACTGCCGAAATGATGATTGTACATCTGAAAGTTGGAAGGGTTTTTTTTCCAATTTCTGCAAGGCATGAAAGCATGCTGTATCAAGGCATCTACAAATTAAGTATTTTGCTGTATTCTGTGATCCTGAGCTTGTAAATACCTAAGTACATGTTAGAAGTTTCTAGGATATCTTCTAAAACTAGGATAATAGGGTTGCTTATGGTGCTACCTTTTTCAACCTAGAAATGAAACAACACACACTTTTGAGATAATATTGGAATGGAAGGTAATATAAAAGTGGATCTTTATTGGAGCTCCAGAGCAGTTATGGAAGAGTGTCCACAAAAATCCGTCCACATGGGGTGAATAGAGTTTGTTATAAATTTAGCAAATCAGCATAATTGACAAAAAGCATCAATTAGGAGGACAAGTGGTGATGCAATTCCTCCCCCCCAGGTCAAGCCCCTTCTCTGGAGCCCTCCCCTTAGTACCAGCTGTCCTTTGTTTATGAAAATCTATCTCTAAGAGTTGTTCTCAACCTCAGTAGCCAGGAATAACCAAGATAGCACTGGGGCCTTGTACCCTCTTGGGGTGTGGAGCTCTGGACTGTGTTTTGTCATTCTGCCTGGGGAAAAAGCATGGAGAAGTAGTGGGGAAACTAGCTAGAATACAATAATAGGCTACAGAGCTCCAAATATATGTATAAAGAATACAGAGAACACATAAAGGAAAAAAAGACAAAAATCAATAGGCATAATTTCTCCCCTTTTTAGAGACTAGCAACACTCTACATTGTCTAGTCTCTACTCCATATTTAATCATGCCACTGTTTTACAGCACTATCCCACTGGCTAAAATACAGATGCTAACTATAACTACAGCTACTACGAATGTTTCTTATCCAGGCCCAGTTTGGTAACCATGAAGTGAGTGTATACTGAAGGTATATTGATAAAATATTACTCATTGACAGTTAAGATGGCATTTCTTAAAACTTCTTCTGTTTTAGAATATGGGTATAATTTCAAACAAATTTTTAATCACCTTAAACATTACAAAAATGCAGTAAGTTGAAATATATATTGGGAAGGACAGAAGTGAGATCTTGATCCCCTGGGAGTTCTGTCATTGATTTTAGGAGACTTCATAATTGTCAACCAATGATTACAACAAAAAGTTCTCTGCAATTAATTAATTCACTTTTTATTTTAAAATAGCCCGTGTAATTTATTAAACAGCACTAGGAGTAAGCCAATGTGGCACATTGAGACTAGATCTCAGTGATGGTTCATGTGCTCAGGATTGCTTGCTTTCCTTTGTCATTACTAGTACAATGCAGAATCCATTGGCTTTGTGTAACAAAATAGCAGAAGCTCATCAATGCTTTGTTTTATTTATTGCTTTGAAATACTCATTTTATATAGCTTGCATCATCCAGTCTACTGAAGATTGGCCAGGAGACGGACAAAACTACTACAAGAAACAGAGAATCTGTTTACCTACTACTAGACATGGTGAGCATTGGTGTGTTTTATTTGTAGCTCACAAACCAGTGGAAATCATTTTTGTTGTTCTCCCTGGCATTCTAATGTCAGTATATTTTTTTTTTCATTCACCCAACATGCTCATATTATTGCCATCATCCTTTATTGCTTAGAACATTGTATCACATTGTTCAGATAATTTTCATTGTTTGCTTAGCACATATGATATGTTTAAGAAGCAGTGAGTCTCTGCTCAGAGGATTTCCTCTCAGTATTCAATATCTTTTGAAGGATGACTATTTATACTGGAAAGCAAAATACTTGCTTTGAGAAGCAGTGAGTTTAAATATAGGGAGAAACACTGCTATGAACTTGGTGCAATTTAGTTTCACTGTGAAATGGGTGAGTGGTGGTGTGATGCAGGCTGCAAGGATCTACATGAAACAGATTATCAGTAGAAGGTGCTCTGCAAAACCTTGTGTTTCTGGTATTTTTCAGATTGTGCAGGAGTCTCCATTCCTGACCATGGATCTCTTGGAGTCCTGTTTCCCTTATGTCTTGCTGAGAAATGCATACCATGCTGTCTACAAACAAAGTGTTACATCCTCTGCCTAAGTATCTACTCACTGGAGATAAGACATAGCACGCATCTGTGTGGCCTCAGTTTTATCTGTAAACTGTGGAGCTATTTTACTCTATGGCCTGATGAACAGTTTTGTGAATTATAAACTTTTTCCATAACGTTGTATTCCTAAACAGTGGTTTCTTAATATGGTTGTACTACAATATAAGCTTGGTTGATTTTAGGTTGCACACTTATGGAATTTTTTTTTCTCATTTTTTCCTTTTTATTTTTTTTAAACTTTAGAGCACCAGTTATGTTTTAAAAATACTACTTCTGCTATATGTTTTTTGATATTGATCATGCAAAACAAAAATTGCTTGTTTATTTCCAAGAAGAAAAATGTATGTAGTGATTATTTTAGATAGAGTAGCTTTCATCTGTGTGTAAATTATTTCAAATAGGGAGAGTTATAAACTTGTACCTATTGTTCTTATTGAAAACAAATATTGGATGTGCATTTCTGTGAAGTAATTACAGCATTTCTAGTTTTATTTTGAAACGTTCACCAATCTACATACTATGACACTATCTAACATTAAAAATGTTATAGGACTGCTTATCCTACAGACAGTGACCCTCTCCCAATACTCTTAAACAACTGCAAGTGGTGGTGTTTGTATAAAGCATAGTGGAAATTTTTTTTAAACTAACTTCTGTGGTGCCCTGTTGGCATTAACACTACCATTGTACCCTGCTGTATAATAAACATTCTTACACATTTATCATATATTGATAAAATGTTAGCCCTTAACCACTTTTTATATGTTTTAAATTTTTGAAATTCAAGTGTACCTTCCATAACATACAATAAACACTAGACTGTATTATCTGTAGGTGAATTATTTTTAATATAAATGTTATCCTAGTATTTTAAGCTTTAACTGTGCTGTTGTGCATTGATTTACATCTCACAGTTCATTAAATATCAATCCTTAGAGCTTTTATGTGAAGACTTCTTTTAATCCTTCACCTTTTGCCTTTTGCGATAGTGAATCTTGTAAAAAGTTGGAAGAAAGAATTAAAAACAATGTTAAAAATGTCAGTTTAGTGCCATTATCCTTTAAATCTTATTTTTACATAATAAAGCAAGAAAAGCATTTGTATAGTATTTAGTGATGCCAGTTGTACCCATAGAAATAAGCATATTGTTAAAGTATGAAACTTGAAATAATCCTAGAACAGGCGAATGTTGCTAAAACCGTAACATCAGACATGACTGAGACAGATGTATAATAGTCCCTTTTTTATCAGTCATGCAAATTGGCCTTGCAGGATAGCATGGGCTCATTTAGCCTGAAAGCTGACCAGATGGTTGTGCTCTGTAATCCCTGATGTATAAAAGCTGTGTGTTCCTCAACAGGCTCTGGACATTGTATAGAGCCCCTGTTCTTGGTGCAACTTCTGTGCATGCTGGTAACTTTTTCGGTTATGAAAGAGCTGTTGTGTGCTCAGTTACAATAGCTTCCTCTGTCCAGAGGAAAAAAGTACTGGAATAAAATTGTCCTAAGGAAGTAAGACAGTACATCTATATTTTTCCTAATTATGCATTTTATGTTATAACTATGGAAGTGTTTTTAAATTGATAAGTTAGTACCATAATGAAGAAGTTTATTCATAAAGTAATTAGGTTGAATGCAAGATTTATGAGTTCTACTCTGTAATATTTATAGTCTAATACATTCAAATGTTCTGATTTCAATTAAGATTTTGATTTTGTAGCCTTTTGTGGGAAAACTATGCCTATTTTCAAGATGGATTCTTGAGAAACTCAAGTTTAAGAAATAACTTATTTTGTGCTTTTAATATTTTTAAATACAAAACCATTGTATGTGTCTATATGCCTCAGATCCCAGATTTCCACTGTGGTGGTTCTGTGGTGTTAGTGAACCAAATCTAGAAAACAGGTAATCACTGACAAATAGGTAATGAGTGTGGTATCTCTGCAAGAAGCTGCTTCTGACACAGTTGGGTTAGATTTAAGCATGAACCTTTTAGACATGGTAGTTTCTGTGGGAGTCCTTCCATGTGGTGTCTGGCACACAAATCCCTGACGTGATGCCTTTTTAACTACACTACTACTTTTTAACTACTTCCTGCGAGAACTTGGGTAAGCTCACAACAAACCACACAGGGGAAAAGTTGGGGAAGAATCATGTGGACTCATCCACTGTTGGTTGGATTTGGGCTGGGCTGGAAGGGTTTTCTTGTTTTGTTCTTGCTGTATTTCTGTTGTTCCTGGTTTCAGCTGAGCTACCACAGAACTATTTAGGGTTCAGTCTGCTCATGGAAAGCAGAGCACCTCAGGCCTGGTCCTCAAGGCAACCTGTGTCCATGCACTGCACAAACTGTCAAAAGCCTGGTGAACCAAGTTTGTTGGGAAGGAAGATAGAGAAGGAATTTTTCCTCTGGAGCCTGCAAGACCGTGTCCACCACTTGGTAAGTTCAACACTTGCCACTGTATATTGAGTCATCTCAGGTGGCCTTTTGTGCCATTACAAACAAAATGTGTTTGTAATTCCTGGAGCACGAAGCACAGATGGCTGGGCTGAGTTGGCCCCATATGGAGCCAGTTTGGATCAAATATCTAATTCATGGGGGAGGGTTTTGCCTCATGTGAGAAACAGTGCAGAAGAAGAATGTCCCGTTGCTGCCCAGTGAACTATTTTTTTAGTTTAAAAAGATCTGTCTGCCAACACAAAAGATGACCATTGAAAGCAAGGGCTACTCCTAAACCTTTTTTTGCTGTAGTAATTTGTTTTCTATATAGGAAAAGGAATTGGTAACACTTGGACTGTACCACTTTTATACACATGAGAAAGGCATTCTCCCCAGAAAATGTTGGAATAAGGCCAGTGATTTGAAGAAAGATAAGAGCCTTCTTCAGCAGGTCGTCATGGGCTTGTATGACTTCAGAACTTATTCATTCCAGATTCAAGAATTTCGGACCACAAGTAAATATGCTTGGCCTCTATTTTTTCCAAAAGCTTCCCTGGTCCTGACATTCAGCATTGTGATTCATACTAAAAAGTGAACCCTCAGTTACTCACTAGTAACTTACAAATTCTTAAAGTTCAGGTATGTCTGAATTAATGCTGTAATTTTTATTTTATTTTTTTGTGAATTGTTCCCTTGAGCTGAATGAAACTCAAAGCTAGGAGTTGAGGTGTAGCAAGTCATCCTGTTCAGTCAGTGAAAGATTTTTTTAGATATAGGCTTCAAATTGGTCTCACAGCCAAATTCAAGCATCCTTTAACACCATAGTGCATTTTTGGATACAAGAGAAGTCCTTTCTTGCAGTTATATTCACTACTAAATGGGGCTGATAAAATAAGGACTGGAAGAATACAGGGAACTGCTTCCATTTCAGTCCTTGTGGCTAGCCCTGAAACATGGACACAGCTGGTGTGAAACTAAAGCTGTCTATAGCAAGGTAATTGAAATGGCAGCTTCCCACATACCTGAATTGGTTTCATGGACAGGAATGGTTTTCAGTGCTGTCAAATAACCAGTTTTCAAAAATACTGAAGTTCTACCTGTATTCTTCTGTAAGTACCATTTAAAAAATAATTTTAATGATAAAGCTAAATCTTCCCCTGAAATGACAAAACTTTTTTTTACTTGAATTGACCACTCCTTGTATGCTTTTGCTATTTGTCTTGTACTAACTCATAACAAAATCAAAATGTCCCTCTGACCTCTGTCCAAAACCATATTAGTTTGCTATTAGTCATTCTTTTCCTAGCACTCCTGGGTCAAAACGACCTGTTCACTGGATATAGTGTCAGTGTGTCTTACACAATTCAGGAAGAGAAATTGTGAGTATTAAATTCAGAATGAAAAGCCTCTATTGAGCTTTGCATGAAGTAAGGCTATTTTGAATAATTTCTCATGTAGACTTGAAGGCTGTTGCCCTACTTGTGATCATAGTAATCTTATGAAGTGCCTTCTCACAAAAAGTGAAGGTAAGCACCTGTGTGAAGAGAAATGTGAGCTGCAAAGCTGTTACAGCTGTTTCAACCCCAGCTGAAACTCATGAATCCAGTTCATTTCCCACTAACCACATACTTTCCTATCTTGTCAGTACTCACATCATGTGTCTGCCAGGGTATGGGGAGACTATACTGCACTAACCTGCAAAGTCTTCTTGCCCTCTCTACTTTTGTCATTAGCCTTTGAGTCTGAATTTGAGGGAATCTCAGTGGGCAGCCAGAGCAGGGAACAGAAGTCTCATGTTTGACAGCAGTATTTCTTAATACAAATTCAGCTATCTTTTTAACACTAGCAAGGACACCATCTCAGCAACAATGAAACCATTCCTTGCATAGTCACACAAAGGAAAGATAAGTATCACAACAAATGCATTGTAAACTAAGACTGTCAATTATGGTAATACAGAAGAGGACTGAAAAGAAGAGGGAGGTAAGAGGGGAAAATGTTTATCACAGAGAATTTGGGAAAGACATTGCTCAGTGACTCTGATTCTATTTTGTGACTTTTAAGTCCCTGGACATTTTGTGGATCAAATCTATATTGTATCTCACAGACTTCAGAATTGCATTAAAAAATTTCAGCTGATGTATCCTCTTTATTCCATACTGCACGTGAAGCAAACTTATCCAGCCTTAGGACTATTTGTAAATAAAGGATCCTTGCAAGTGTAAAACTTTGAGGTGTCTTACCATGAGCTCAGCAGAACTGGATAGGACCATCTCTCTCATGCCTGTTTGTCATGAAACACTGAAGGTGGTATGTGCTGTTTGGATTTAGTTCCATGTATGTCTACACTGGAAGATGTCAGGAATGATGTTGAGTGTTACAGTGAGATCAGGTAAGTGACAGAGTTCATCTCAGCAGCTTCTTACTTTGCTTCAAAGGGCTTAGAAATGGGCTGAACCTGTGGCACTTGCTTTAGAGGTAATTTTATTTGGGGAACAATTGCACTGCTGTTTCCATAACAATTTTTGTTTGAGTGCTAAGAAAAATATGTGAAAATATGAAAGAAAGATATATAAGAAAATATGTGAACTTTTATCTAGTAAAAACTCAAACTAGCAACAAGGAAGTTGCAATGCATTTGAATTTATCATACAATACTAATTGTTTGCTGGCTAATCCATAGTGCCCTGGGCACTGGTTGGAGGTGGTCACAGCCCTTTGCTAAGGGGTGTTGGGATCAGAGTTCCTTTGTTTCAAATCTCTCTCCAGGTGGTGAAGTGAACACAGTCTCATGGATTTTGTTGGCAGAGATGTCACTTAGCACAGTTGGCATAGGTATCACATGCCTCTCAAGTCAAGGAGGGTCCTGGAACATTTAAAACCAACATCATATCAGAGCTTCTCAAAATCCCAGTTACTAGCAGAAGATGCAAGCAGTAAAAGAGTAATTGCATATCAAAATTGTAATTTTGCAGGTAAGAGATGGGGGCAAAGAACTGCAAGTTACAGGCACAGCCTCTGGCATCACACTGAGGTGCCTGGACCCCAGCTTGTAAGTACATGGACACTAGTGTGCACAGGACAGGGAAATTAAATGTAGTGATAACCTCTGAGGGCCATTTTAAAACTATACTTGTTGAACCAAGTGGTATGGGGCTGTGAGGATAGCTTGCAAAAGCATTGGAGCTGAGATGCAAAGCAGATAAACCCCTACTGCCTTCCTCCTGAGAAAAGCTCCCAGTAAAAAAATCCCATTGGTATTTCGATACCAAAAATTCCATGGTACTGGGAAATGGCTTTTTCTAAACTTGTATTCTAATGATCCCAGCATGGTGACTGACAGCCCTGCAAACAGAGGATGGATTCATTGGGTATTTCATTAGTCCTTAGTGAACAGGTAAAATGCACAAGCTTTTCTAAGTCACAAAGCCTTGATCAAGTTTATTCCTGCCCAGTTAAACTGGCAAATATTTGTCTGTATGCATATGAGCTACATTGCTACAAAAGGATTTGTGTTTCCAGTTTTAGTAAGCAAACCTGTGGCTTCAGGAAGGGATGTAAGTGCAGCATTGTTGTAAGAACAAAGATTCTATAAAGTTGGGGCAAAAAACCCCAAACAACACATCCTACCCTACCCTGGTTGGAAGATTAGTTTTATGGATCTTGTGAAAGCAATACTAGGGGAGGGACAGCAGAATGGCCACACTTAAAACCTATAAATAATTTTTAGAAAAAATGCCACTAGCTTTTCCCCTTGGTATTAGCTGAGCTATGGAAGTTTGTTGAGTAGAGAACTAAAGCAATTTTAAAACATTTAGTTCTCAACACTGCCACCCTATTATTTAACCTTTTTTTAAAAGAAAAAATCTTATTTAAAAAAAAATCTTAATATCATCAGGATAAAACTGGAGAAAAATAAGCATAGTAATAATTTACTGGCTCTGATTTTTTTTTCTACCACAACTAAAGTGTGTGTGGGATACAGACATGAAGTCCTAGAGTTCCCAAAATATCCCCCAAATCACTGTTTTGAGGGGGGTAGGGACTTCAGCATAGCCTGGTGCATACTTCAATGGAACTGTAAATCATTAGACATTCTATGGACTGCTGCAAGGGTCTAAAAGATCTAGGGGGCAAGGAAAGGCTTCTGCAGAAAAATAAGATTTTCTAAGAGATTGGACACTTATTTTAGACTAGGGGATTATGTTAATGTATAATGGCTTCACAATGAAACAATGTGTGGATTTATGCTCGTAGACCACCCGCTCTTCCTTAATTTTGGGGTATCTTTCTATTTTCTACTTTCATTGCTGTCTCTCACAGAAGTAAAAATAAACTGGCAAAACATGGAACAGCCTGACAAGGTTGCAGCTGCAGCGTCAGCAACTCTCCTCAGTTTTAAAGCTTTTCAGTAAGTCAGAGATGGGATGAGAAACTGAGTTGTGAACTTAAAAATAAGCACATAGGAGCTACTCATATGAAAAGCACTATAAGCTGTGCAAGGGTCTAACAGAGCACCAGGCAAGTGAGGCATACAGGTAAGGCAATTGGGAACCTTAGTCTGGGAGAATTAAGAACTTCTGTGTGTGAGTGAGCTTTTTAACATGAAATTGTTTATACAGGGTTAGATTTTTTTAGATTAGTTTTCAGCTTGCTGGAGCATCTGCTGTTTGTATGGCTTAGCAAATGTGTTAGAAGCTCTCAGGAAAGGTGATTTTTGTCCCAAATTTGCTGAGGTTTTCGTTAAAGATCCCAATGGCTAAAAGCATGAGTAAAAAAAATACACAGAAACTGGCTGGCTTCTATTTATAGATATTACTTGATCCTTGGTGCATCAAACCCAATTAGCTCCCACTGAAATTAGTGGTGAGTCTGAGTTTCAGCACCTGGTGCTATTAGGCTGGTATTGCAAAACTCAACTGTGCAGGGCTTATTTTTAGGCATGGGTGTGATTTGGTACTTAATACTGCTGGGCATTGCCAATAAATCTGGGTAAGCAGCAGCAGAGGCAGGCTCAGGCAATGGAACAAGAGAGGCTGTAAATCTGAAATAGTAAATTTATGGTTTAACAAAATTAAATTTGGAGTTGTTATGGCCTTTAAGCTAGACCTCTCAAGTTATTTCTGCAGGGGCCAGACTAGAAATGCTGTGTAATGTGTAGAGTATTACAGACCTCTGTGGGTTTTGGGGTTTTTTTGTCTTAAACACTCCATCTGGAAGCAATTATAACTTGGAGAGGGTTCAGTGGATACAGTTGTGTGTCTGTTGTGGCCCACAGTGGGAGAGAAGGATGTATTTTTTATTATCTGCATGGTCATTGTAACAGGGTATAGCAATTTGTCACATTAAAGTAACAAATTAAATGCATATTGAAATCGAATGTTCTGTACATAATGCTACCACAGATGCTCACAGTCATAAACACTTGAGCAGGAGTTTAAACCAAAAAAAATGAAAAAAATTTGTATGCTGGCAAGAAAAGCAGCCAAGCATCCTCCTATGCACCAGTGGGGCAACAACTGCCTTCAGGACATTACATGTCAGTCAGTACTGTTAAGTGACTGTAGATAGTTGTTCATCTTTGTCCTGGGGAATTGGTGTATTAACACAGAGCAATGAGGAACAGTGGAATTAAGTGAAAATGGAGCTACTTTGCTCTGAAACACATGCAAATGCTTTCCTAGTTTGAAGTCCAGGAGCTTAGGTACTGACCAACTAACTGTGCTTTTATTGCCTCTGAATTTAAGATGTGCTCTCCCAAAGAAAAAATGGCAATTGCATCCCATGCTTTAAGTGACTGCACCCTTAGTGCTAAACCAAGGGGTCAGGAAAGCTGTTGACATTGTAATTCAACTACACAAGGAACAGGAGCATTTCTGTTCCACCAGAATCTCCTGGCTCACACCTGCACAATGTTTTACAATTAAAATGAGCTGGGAGGATTTGGGGGAAGGCTACTAAGACATGTCAGGAGGTTCTGAGCTTTCTGTCTTCTGCTGTTAAGTTCCTTCAGCATGGCTTAGTGCCTTGAGAAACGTATAAAACTTGCAATAAATCTGGCAGTGATTTCCCACAGAAACAATTTCCAATGTCCAGGTGGAAAATCAGCATTGCAGGTAGCAAATTTCAGTACTGAAAAGCTGTAAACCCTGACATGGCCAAAAAAAATCTGGGAAAAATCCTAAGCAGCAAACAAAATCACTCTGCAAAATGAGACTGTGGGAGAGATAGTGAATATGTGTCTCTGTGGATAGACTTAAAGCCTGTAATACAGAATTGGCATATTGTTGTCTTTGAAATGCATGTCAGTTAGGCTTCTTGGTTTTTAAAGATAAACAGCATATTTTCCTAGTCATACTATTAATTTTACCCATAACATGGATGCAAAACACTGGGCAAATAGTTTTTTTGTTTGGGGTTTGTTTTTTTTCTGGGAGTTCAGGAACACTGGCAGTTTGAGCAAATACTACTATGAAAAAATATCTAGAAGGCATGCAGACCCCAAGACCAAGGGATAGTTAATAATGATCTGTCTAATAAAACAAGCCCCAAATATTACAGTCTGAAAGACTGCATTAAAAGAACATTTTCTTCTTTGCTACTTCCACACCATCCATGGAGAAGCCTGAAAGATTATTAGAATAAGTTAATAGTCCCCTGTGTTTTATCTACCTGAGGGAGTTGTAACAAGACCCTGGCTGAAACAGGAAATATACAATAAATCCCATTTTTATGACTCTGTAAGTCAATGATTTTATGGTTTTAGTAACAGGCATGTAAGAAGTATTTTAGGGTTTATTTTTCAGTGAGTTGCATGGTTGTTTTTGGTTTGCAGTTTTGTGTTTGTTTTTCTAAGGCAGTGTATATAAGCAAATTAAATCACATGTAATCCTGAGATTGCCAAAGAAAGATTCAGGACAACAAAAAACCTGTTCTAAAGAAGTGTTTTTCTCAGCTAGTTTTACTCTTGGGAATGTCCTGAATAGATACAGTCATGCCTGCACCTTTTTTTCAGCTGGAATGGGCAGGCCATTCCAGAAACCAAGACCATAAAGAACAGTCTTGTTTTATAAACAGCAGCCAGAGTGAGCTTGTGTCTTCCCTGAGCACTGCCACAGGTCACTGATCTGAAGGGTCTGGCAGAACATGCAAGTGGAGAGATGACTTATGATATGTCACGCAGAGCTTACAGCCTAATGCAGGCTGTTCCCTCCAGTGCTAATGAAGTTTATGGTATCTAAAACACAAATGTGCCTGCACACAGGCTGCTGCATCTTCAGGGCAGTTGTTAGACCAGGAAAAATAACACCCTTGTTCTGCATTTTTTCCTGGTCTCTGATTTTCCCTTTCTGAAATTCATGGAACCATACAAGGGTTGGGGTTGGAAGGGACCTTAAATATCTCATTCCACCCACCTGCCATGGGCAGGGACATGTCCCACTATCCCAGGTTGTTCCAAGCCTCTTCCAACCTGGCCTTGGTCATTTCCAGAAATGGGGCAGCCACAGCTGCTCTGGGAAATCTCTGCCAGGGCTTCAGCATCTTACAGGGGAGAATTTCTAACAATATCAGCCTAAACCTGCTCTCTCTCAGTTTGAATCCATTCCCTTTTGTCCTGTCACTTCTAGTTTGTTTTAGACACATACTCATTTCTCAGCCACTTGTAGACTATGGAATTAAATGCACCCACTGTATGTACTTAGTACCTTTTCTCTTAGAAATGTAAATACAGATTTGTTGATCTGCTGAACTCTGCCCTATTTGAGCTGGTCCTCCATCCTCCCTGTGCCTCCCCTGGCCTATAAGCACCCCTAGCTTGCAGAGGTGAGATCCTGGGGTGTGTATATGGGGATGTTTCATATCTCTAAAGGGAGACTATAACACTTCAGGATAGAACTGGTGCTAACAAATACACTTGGGACTGGGATAAAACTGAGGCAAACAAATACACTTGGGACTGCCTTGACTGCAACATGTTAATCTTGACCAAACCTGTATGTATTTTTTAGCATTGCAAAGAAAGCCTCAAATTTCAGTTTTATTTTTTTAATGAGCTCATATTTCTATATTTCTATTCAGTAATGTAGTTGTTCCAGCTTAACAGAAATACATGTATTTCTGTATTTCAAGCCATTGAGTGTTCCTAATGGACAGTTCTAACAGTGGAGCTGGACATCAAAGCATCTCAGAAACCCAGAATCTCTTGCTTCTTAAGCCTCTTGCTGTTTATCTGCCTCCTGCAAGAGAAAAACAAGGGGGGAGAGGAAGAATAGATACTATGTAAAGGAAAAAAACAAAAAAAATAAATTATTGCCAGGTGTCTGAAAGCAGTTCCTTACTTAGCTTCCTTTTGGGGAAAGGTGCAACAACAAAACTCACAATCCCTTTTCATCTTCTCTGCAGCCCTCCTCATTCTGCTCTGTTTCTGTATCCCCAAATAAACTTGGTTGGCCATCCCCAGAGCTGTGTGGGTTATCCTGCCACCTCCTGCTGAAATCTATCCTCATGGTAGTCCAAGGCAACCAAGTTGGGTTTTTAAAATGGGGTTATGAATGTGTAAGTTGGACCACAGGCACTATGCACTGTTGTAGGTTACCATGATTCTTGTGGGCAATAATAATAATTAATGATGATGATTATAATAATAAAACAACCCATACCTTTTTCTGTACTTTTTGTATGAGCTACTCTAGAGGCAAATCCCTGCCTTAGGCCTCAACCCCACAGAGTTCTTGTTTATTCTAGGAAATGGCTTTGTGTGATACTATGGGCTGTTTTATTATTCTTTAAATTTATAGGTTTGTACCAACCCCCCAAAGTCTGCCATGAAACTTACAAGCATGCAATGCTGATCTCAGTCTGCTTTTATTAAGAAATTCTTGCTGGTCATGCATGACATCAAGCTGATAGAATGATGATACCATAATTTGACTAAGTCCTTTTGGAGTGGTTCAAGATAAGGAATTCCACTGTTGTCACAACCCAGCCCCAGAGTTTTAGCACTGCTGTAGAAAGAGGTTTTTTTCTTTATAAATCTCCAGAAAGTGGTGGGATTGAAGGGGTGAAATTCCTGACAGCACTGAGTAAAACACCCAGAGTAAAAGCTACTTTGTATTTTGAGACTAGTGGAAAATTTCCTATACCACAGCACATGCCTTCTCAGCTGACATACAAACTCCCTAGTCATCATTTTCAGTATTACACCTATTATAGTTCCAATTAACAGTACTGGTGTTGTGCAGCAGCTGCACATGAAGACACACAGTAGATTGGTAGTTTGCTCTTTTCCTCTAGCCATTTTATTTTTCCTGCTAGTATAGCTCTACCTGCAGAGCAGAGCACTGTAGCTGCATTTTGATAGCATGAAACCACAGCCCTCCCCTTCACTGTCCCTTTTTCTGCTTTACCAGACTCCTCATGTCTTAAAAAAGGTGTCAAGACTGGCCATAGAGCTTCTGTATAACAGAAAATAACTTGGCACACACAGGGGGGGGTGTAAATATTTAGTTGAAATAGCAATGATTCAGGTCAGTAATCAAATTGCCTAGTTGCAGCCAGAGGTGAATTTTTACCACCTTGTATAAGGTGATTTATAGTGGAAGCATTAAGAGGTGATGAATGCAGAACCAATCCTGCCAGCAGCCCATTCTCTCCCAGGCACCCAGGATTCTCTCCCAGCTGCACAGGAGCTTGCCAGCAGAGCAGGGCAGTGGGCAATGCTCTGCCAGCTGAGTGCATGGGAGCTATCTTCACACCAACACTGCCACATGTGAAGCCAGGTTGCATAGGAATGTGTTTTAATGTTTGTGATCTTGTGGGGATGCCAGCATTTGCTGTTCTGAAAGGAGTTTCAGGAATTTTACTGTTTAAATAAAGAAGTAAAAGATCCTCTCATATAGATCATGTAGACTTGGGGCTAAAAAATTAAACTTATGGACTTGATAGCCTTGTTGCAGGCATAGGAATATTCACTATTATCAGTGCGTTTTCCTGCAAAGCACAGGAAATATTTTTAAAGCTGATTTATGTAATTATTAATTATCAATCTGAAAAAAAAATCCCAGAAATGAAATAGAGAGATGGAAGAATTTCATATTGAAGTACAGAAGTATGCTCATTCATGTCAATGAGAACTTTGCATTGCTATGGCTCATTTCACAGGACTCATTTCCAGGGATGCACGGCTCTCACACTCACAGCTGTCAGGTAAGGTCCCAATGTATTCAGCTCCCAACCAGCTGGGTAAGGTTTTTATTACACCACATGCTTTTTAAACTTGCATTCTTTTACACTGCTAGGGAAAACTCAAGCCTGAGGCTTTGCTATGACTAAATTTGAAGAGCTAAGAAGATGAGTAAAAACAGTTCTGTCTCTAATTCCCCCTGCAGATGAGCAAGCTTCCTTTTGCTTGCCTTCATGGCTGTTTTGCAAGCCTGGATGCAGGTGCAGGGTCACGGGCAGCCTGACTGATAGCTCTTACGGCTGTTACATGCACATGTGTGTGAACATTTCTGCCTCCCTTTGAGCCCCAAATTTTCTCCTAGGAGTGCAGGGAACGAGGTTTTGGTCCTTGAAATTAGCACCTGTGGAGGTGGGCAAATAAAAGGTACCTCTACTCCACTGGCCGTATCACAGCTCCTTGTTTGCTTGGCATGTGCCTTTGTTGGAACCAGAACATTAGCAGCTGAGCTGAAGGGATCAAGGTTTCATCTGCAGTCATAAAACTAAAAACTGCAGAAAAGCCTTTCTAGGCTTAGGACCCTGTGTTTGTGAGTCTGTATCACAGCTTGTTCACATTTTTGGTCTGGTTTCTGAGCATTGGCTTGTGGTAGGTGTATTTCTACCCATAGGTTTGATTTAGGAGCAGAAACTGGAATAATAAATGTGTGATCGAGCAGTTGCTCGTACGATTATAACTGGGAAGAATTTATTCAGCTAATAAATGTCAGCTTGTTTTCTCTGTGCAACCTGGTCAAGTGGAAGGTGTCCCTGTCTATGGCAGGGGCTTGGAACTAGATGATCTTTAAGGTCCTTTCCAACTCAAACTGTTCTGTGATCCTATGATTGTATCAAGGCACTTTTTTTTTTTTTTTTCCAGATCAAGTCAGACCGCCCTTTATTGAGCCACTGTTTTGCGAGGTATCTTAAGAAAGCATCCCCAGCTGCTCAGTCGAATCTCCCTCAACATTATTGCTCTTCCAAAATAGCGATGGGTGAGCAATGTCGTGTGCACCTCTTGCTTAAGCATTTGCACAAAAAAAAAACAAAACAGGTCTTTCCTGAAACTATATGAGTGTACCTCTGAGTGACTGGTCTGAAACAGTAAAGTTTTTACTTCGGAGAGAATTTAAGCGCTCGCTCGAGGCAAATTTCCCTCTGGTTTTTCCCAGTAAGAGATCCCCGCGCAGGGCTCCCTCTCCTTTGTTCGGGGCCGGGCTGCGGGCCGGGGAGAGAGGCGGGACCCCGTGAGGGGCCGGGGAGAGAGGCGGGACCCCGTGAGGGGCCGGAGAGAGAGGCGGGACCCCGTGAGGGGCAGGAGAGAGAGGCGGGACCCCGTGAGGGGCCGGGGAGAGAGGCGGGACCCCGTGAGGGGCCGGGCCGGGCCGGGCGGAGCCGCCCCCGCGCCGCGCTCTGCCCGCTCGGCCCCTGCTCACCGTCGGGGCGGCCGGCATGTGGCGGGCCCTGGCGGTGCCGGTGCTGGCCCTGGCCGGGCTGCTGCTGCTGGGGCGGCCGCCGCCGGGGCAGGGGGCGGCCTGCGAGCCCGTGCGCATCCCGCTGTGCAAGCCGCTGCCCTGGAACATGACCAAGATGCCGAACCACCTGCACCACAGCACGCAGGCCAACGCCGTGCTGGCCATGGAGCAGTTCGAGGGGCTGCTGGGCACCAACTGCAGCCCCGACCTGCTGTTCTTCCTGTGCGCCATGTACGCGCCCATCTGCACCATCGACTTCCAGCACGAGCCCATCAAGCCCTGCAAGTCCGTGTGCGAGCGCGCCCGCGCCGGCTGCGAGCCCGTGCTGGTCCGCTACGGCCACGCCTGGCCCGACAGCCTGGCCTGCGACGAGCTGCCCGTGTACGACCGCGGCGTGTGCATCTCCCCGGAGGCCATCGTCACCGCCGAGGGCGCGGGTGAGTGCGCGGGCACCGGGACAATGGGCGCGGGCAGCCCGGCGGCTCTGCCTGCTCTCGCTTCTCTCCGCTCTGCCCTCCGCTCCTCTGCTGTCTTTTCTCTGCCTTTCGCTGCTGGAAAAGTTTTTGCAGCCTGTGTGACAAGTGACAGCCCCGCCGCCGCTCTGTGAGTGCGTGCAGGAGCTGCAGCGCTCGTTCCGCGCGAACGGGGAGCGTTTCCACGCTTTCCACACGGTGATCCATCGGCACCCGAGTGAGGGGCAGCCCCCGGCTCTCCCCTTCTTCCCTCCGCTCACCTCTGCTCATCCTCAGCCGCTCCCTCCCAAAGCAGGGTCCTCCCCTCGCACTCCACAGGCTGGGGAAGGATCTGTGCCCGGAGGAGACCCAGGCAGGAGCTGGGGGACCAAGGTGTCACTTCCTTTGCCAGTGGTGGCACATGCACACCTGAAGGGAAGAAAACATGCTCAGTGGTTAGCGCTGGAGGTACGGGTTTCAGCACAGGTTCCCCAGCAGGTCCCTGAGCTCTGGAATTATTGCCAGGTGAGGAGAGTAGTGAAGTGCAGTTCCATCGTGTTTGGTTCCCAACATCCCTGAAGCGACCAAATGGTGTCTGCTGCACCCACATCAGGTCTAGAGCAGCTCTGGTGGTGGCTGACCCCTGTGGCCTCAGGGGGGCTGGTGGAGCTGCTCAGCTTTCTCACTGCATCCCGTTTCTCCAGCTGAGCTCCCTGTGGTCCCACAGGATGCCTGGTGCTGGCTGCCTGCCTTCCAACAGGACTGTCAGAGGCAGGAGCATCTCTGCACAGTCAGGTGAGCACTGCTCAGTGTTCAGGCCACCACCGAGCTACAAACCTGCTGGTGCTCAGGGATCCTGCTCTTGTCACAGCTGCCTTTGGGCTGGAGGGGTTGGCAGGAACACCAACTGAGCAGCACAAAAATACTGAATACAGGGAGCTATTGAACAGGAAATTAAGGCAAGCTAGTGGGTGGTTATCACGAGTGAGCTCTGACCTTTTGCAAAGTGATTACAGTTCCTGTGTGTTTTCAGGAAAGCATTTGCTGCTGTTGGAGCCAGGCTGCTATTTTCTTTGGTGCAAAGTTTCAGTGCTGATGGCTCTGCCAGACTTCTCTATTAGAGGAGTTGGAGAGCAGACCAGAGGGGTCAGAGCAGAGCAGCACCCGTGCACCCCACGAGCTTGTTATGCTGCTGCCTGTCTCCTTCAGTGCCTACAGCTGCAGTGCTGGATTGTGGGAGCTCACTGATGGGCAGTGTATCTCACCTCTCTGTCCTCTGAGTGGAAAGGGAATTTTTCATGCTGTGCTCAGCACAGTATTTTCCTGTGCTTCTGTCCCACTACCAAATGCTTTATGTATCCCACTGCCAGTAATGCCAAACACTGTAATTCCTGTTTCCTTCTCCTGACAAAATATCACGCTTCGGTTTCCTGACTGTGCTCCCCAGCTCAGCCTTCCCAGGTAAGCTGCTCTCTCCATCTCCATTTATTTACAGCCCAGACAAACTCTATTCCATCTCTGACTCTATTCTCTTACCCTCTGCACCTCTTGGAGCCTCCATACCTTGGTATCTCTAGTCATTACTGCTGTTTCTAACTTCTGACTGCTTCCCTCCTGCCTTTTCCTTCTTTTTTTCCCCAGCCCATGAACACAACCATCTATTTTTGCCATCAGCTGCTGCTCTCTGAGAGCTGCAGTCCTGCTGGGGTAGTTTTGGGGAGACGTGGTTTTGAGCACCAAGCACCTTTCTCTGCAGCACTGAGGTGCTTTCAAAACCACCTTAAAAATGGCTCCAGCATGAGCAAGGTTTGGCAGGTCTGCAGCCATTTGAAAGCAATCACATTCAAATCTGGAGGGAGGAAGCTTGGCTGAAATCGCCCCCGAGTTACCTATTTCTGAGGACCTCAGCAGTACAATAACCTCTTTGAGGGATTCCAGGGCCAGATCCATGAAAACTCTCTTTCAGTGAATGAGAACCTGATGACATTCTCATTTCTGGGCTGAATGTTTTGAACTGATGCATTATGCACCAGACTGAAAGAATCCTTCTTGAGGGAATAAAACTGTTCTTTTAGAAAGCAGAGGGAAGGATTCCTGTTCTAGGGAGAGGTAAGGTGAACACTTTCAAATCTAATTCTCCAAATAAAAAAATTGCTGCTCAGTAGAAGACATGAATAACCAACTGCCTGATGAGTAGTGTGCAGAATACCTGCTCTTATTTGCTTTTATTTATTTCCTAAGCATTCTAGCCCCTTCTGCTGTCTGTAAACTATATCTAATAGAGCAGGCAGAAATATAATCCATTCTTTCATGGCTGTCTGTTGTAGAAGGGGCTTTCTGTGTTCTTTGGAAATGAAATCTTGTTTTTGCTTTCATTCTTTTGCTACCTGTTTCCTTTCCTCTTGAGGTTTCTGCATTATTGCTGGTGAACATTAGAACATTTGTCTTGTCCCTGCTGTGAGGGAGCAGCCTTAAGGATGATGTAGTCGGTGTTTGTCCTTGTCAGAGCACGGACTGGGTCCACCAGCCCAATTTCCATCAGTTATATTCCCTGCATCCCAGTAGTCTGTGACTGTTGCAAAATATGGAGGACCTGTGGTTGGTAAGATCTGTGGTAAATCTCAGTAAGAAGTTCACTTTGAGGCAAAGTCCATCACAGGTGTCTTCTAGGACCTCTTTCCATTTGAGTTCAGGTGCTGGGAAAGATCTGGACACTCCTGTCACAGGACCAAGGGGCTGCTGACACGGTGAAGGGGTGAAGCAGCTGCTGCAGTGTCTGCGATGGAGAAAGCTGACAACAGTGCTGTGTTCTGGGCTCAGTTACAGGAATAGCCCATCCCCTGGGCTTGTGCTGGTCTCCAGAACCTGAGTGGGAGTGCTGACTGTGTGGTCTTAAGTTCCTCAAGGTACAGAGACCAATTTAAAACAAGTGTCATGTGGGAAGTGTATGTTTCTAGATTTTTTATTCTCTTTGGGAAACCTCTGGGTTCCTTTACAGACAGAAAACAGGGGGATGCTGCAGGCATGGTGTGGGTGTTCTGGAGGCGAGTGTGGTGCTGAATATTTGGGCTTCTCGTGGAGGATCCAACAAATCATCATCCAGAATGGAGGATGGAAGAGCATCTAGACAATACATTAACACCCCAGGTGTCAGATTAGGGCATGCTAATGTTTGAAGTCTCCTATGGCATTTATCCCACATCCCTGTCCTGTGCTTTTTAGGGATGAAAGTGGTTCTGTTTGCAGACACTAGTATGAGTTGTCTTACATCTCTGGGAGGTCCTGTTCACTTGCTCCATATGTTTCAGTCTTCATGTGCATATGCTTTCTCTACCTCCAATCTATCAGATTATCTGCTTCCCTCATTCAGGACCCTGTCAAACTTTAGGTCTGTGAAGCAGCAGGAACTGCTGAGAGACTAAATTGTCTCAAATGTAGAATTTCAGAGGCAGGACATGTCTTTTTTGCAGGTAGTAAGTGGCCAGTGTTGGTGTTGGGATGCTGACTAAAAAAGCATCTTCCACGTATGTCCTTGGCTGCTACTGCCTAGCAGAGTGTTTATGTCTCAAGTGAAATGTTTATTCCTGTTTTGAAGAGGGAACTAGCAACAAAACCAGAGCAGTGTGATGTATTGGAAGACATTTGTCAGGCAGGTTATCTCATCATATCTTATTTAGATAAGAATACAGCTTGAATAACAGAATTAATAAGAGAATTTAAATCTTAGTAATGAAGAGACCACCATTTCTATTAGGTGCTCACTACACTTCAGCTGCCTTTGTAGGATTTTTCATTCTAAGCATTTAGTCAATACCTGGGCCATTAAATGTCACCAAAACCTGGTGGGATTTGTTATGAGGAATAATATTACCAAGTTGTTTCTCTTTTTCAAACCTCTCATCCACATCTGTGGTTGCAGGCATTGTTATTTTGTACAATTACTGTGTAGGTGGCTTTTATTTAGCTCTCATTGTTAGTGTTTTGTTTTAGTTTTTTAAATGTAGGATCCCTGTGAAAAGCAGTTAATTAAGATGGCATATTGGAAAAAACAGTTTGGATTTTGTCCCCTGCTCCTAAACAAAATTTAATAGGAAACTTTTGGGTTGGATCTCTGGATAGTATTCCCCTCTTTGGCAACCCTGCTAATCATCACTGACAGGTGTTTATTTCAGCAAGATTGCTTTGCATAGACAGAACTTGGCAGAGGGTTTGCCCATGAAGAGAAATGGAGCAGTAGAAAGTCAGTTGTTTGGGGTTTTTTAAATAGCTTTTTTTTTTCCCCCTCCCTCTGTCTGCATTACAGCTGGAGCTCTCAGCAGTCCTGAGCACCTGAGTGCTCTCTATGCTTTTACCACATCAGGAGGAATTGTAGATTTAAAGCTATAGCTTGGCTGAATGAACAAGATAATTGGCCCAGGAGAGGAAGAATGAGAAGTGTGGTTATCCTTTTAATGTTTGCAAGAGGGAAGCCATTTCAATTCTTCTTTCATCACATCCTGGAACACCAGAATGCATTTGATACAATATAAAATGCATTCTTAATGCATTGAGAATAACTCAGGTGAACAATCAAAATCAAACATGTAAGTAAGAGCCAGCTTGTATAGTTTGACCTGTTACAAGGCAGCATGGTGAAGATTCAGAGGTTCTATGGAAGTACTTGTTGCAAAGATCATATTGGCTCCATAAAAATGTTGTTTTTTTTCTATAAACTAAGATCCTATGATTGTTTGGAACTTTGCAAGGAAATGGATGTGCTGTTTTATTGGCAACAAGATATTGAATATAAAAGAGCATCTATTCAATCTTTCTATGCTATTTTCTATACCCTTTGCTCCTTATGTTGGTTAGAATAATTATTCCTGAAGTCTCAATTTTTTTTTAAGTTAATTATTATGTGAGGTAATTAGTTGTTTTTCAGTTTTACTCTTGCCCTGACTGTGATTTAGTTGCGTTCTCATTTATGTAAATGAAGTTTCATGTTGCTATGAGTAGTATAAGTATTCATGAAGTGGAGATTTAAATTTATTTTTTTAAACAAGGATGGCAAAATTAGAAGGTTAGCTAAGTAATATTATTTTTCTTGTAAGCAGGTATTTACAGAATTTGTGATTAAATAATGATCCTGGTCCTTAAAATTTAATCCACAATCTAAAGTCATCATGAATACTGAGTACCATGAGTGTCCTGGGCTGTTTTACAGCAAATGCAGCTCAGGCTGCAAGAGAGGAGCTTTTTTTGCATTTGTTCTACCTTGTAAAGGCAGTGGCCTTGCCCCCATGATTATGTAAGAATCTAAGAAAGATGATTGCAGGATTCCAGATCCCAGAATTGGAAGAGCAGCACAAATGACTAAGGGTGCAAAATTACAGATGGGCTTTTCCTTTGAAAGCTCATTTGTTTTTCCATTTTATGTGCCATTCTAATAACGTATCCTGCTTCTCTCCCAGTTCTTGTTCCTCTTGCATTTATTTTGTCCTCAGCTCATTCAAGGTTATATGCTTTAACATACTTGTTTTTCATGATTAAATATATGTATAAACCCATTAAATTATGTGGTTTAATAAATAGGTTTGAAATAATGCATTTTACTAATGTGGGACACACTCCACTTATGAATGTGTCTGAAAGCAGTTCTTTGGGCATAGTGCCTTTTTAAACTTCTGTCCCTTATCTGTCCTTCAGAGTAATCAGTGTGTTTTTAAACTGAGGGGAAGGTCTGAAACATTTATTTTGGCATTTACTTCAACAGTATGATTGTGGTTAGTTTAGTTGATTTCCTCAGTAACCAAAAAAATGCCTCAAAGTAATTTCTCCTTCATCATCTAATTAAATGCAAACACTACATGTGTTTTTTGTAGGTGATCAAAATTCATGGCATAAATGTCAACCCTTGTCTGAAACCTGCCAGTCTGTAGCAATGGAAATGGGGTATTTAGTCTGCTTCAGCATTTAACATTATATGCTAGATTAATGTAAAATGTGGGTAAAACATTGTGTCAGCTTTAGTGGACTGACCTCTAGAATATTGCAAACTGTTTATTAGTAAAGTTATTAAGTTTCCACGTACTAAATGTTAGGCAAAGAAAAACCATTGTAATGTATGTGTAGTGAAATAATCCAATATTAAAAATACTAACATTTCTTTACATGTTTTACAAATCCATGCCAGATTTCCCTATGGATTCTAATAATGGCAACTGTAGAGGGGCCGGCATTGGTAAGTACATTTTTATAAAACTGTATAATAAGCTGTAGAGTTTCAAATCCTTTAAATACTTAATTAAGAGGGGTACTAAGCAATAAATACTTAAATACTTAGTCTTGTCTGAGAGTACTGTAGATTGTACTTTTGCATTCCATGGGCAGGTGGGATTTGGGGCTGGTGAGCCTCAAAATGTCCATCAAAGGAGGAGAGCTGTGCTGATTTTATTAAAAGTTTTGTCTTGAACAGAGAGAGTAATCATTACATTGATTTTTTTTTTCCTCTGGGCAAAACCAGTGGAGATAATGGTTCGTTCTGACCTTAAAGTTTTCAAATTAAATTCAGTACTCTTTGTAGATAATGGCAATACTTGCATTAGCCTGAGGAGGCTGAGGATGGTACCTATTCCAACAAATCTGGTTTTTTTTTGTTTCTGTTTTAGTTTTGCTGGAAATGAATAAAACTGAATAAAACCCCTTGAGCATTACCACTGCTTGCCAATGCAGAGCAGCAAAGCCCAGGGTGGTATATAATAATTACAGGAATGTGAATCTTTCACTCAAGCAAGCCAATGAGTGTAGATTTCCTTGAATTTTATTATGATTCCATCAAACTTCTCCTCTTAGGTCTGTCAAGAAATTGAGACTTGGAAGCCTAGCATTGACCTCCATATCTTTGCTTCTGCAGAGGTGCTGATGAGCTACAGTGTGTACTGATGTTTATTTCAAGAATATAAACCCCTAAGCATGGTTGTTGAACCTATCATTAGATACCTATACATATAATTTCAGCAGTAAGCTCCGTGACCAAATTGCAAAAAGTAATGCCCAGTTTATAATGCAGTTAAAAAATTGAATCAGTAGGTCCCAAAGTGAAAGCAGCTATATTCATGCAAATACTCTTTAAATCACAATGCTCTAGAAACCCAGGTACAGTTAAAAAAAAAAACATAAAAGCAAGCCCCTTAACAAGCTTTGCTTTAAATTGTCATGAGCACGGGACCACGTCTGGAAGACTTGATATTTGTTACTAATATTAGTATCTTTATTGTTTGAAGCCATTTTCGGTTGTGTGGCATTGAGAACGTATTTCATGCTCAATCAGACTGTACAAAGAGCATACAAGCTTCACTTTTTTGCTCTCAGTGTCACTTTATATCAAAACCATGAACATGTCTTTACTGCTGCCTGCCCATAGGCATGGAGAAAGCATGTAATTCCAGAGTGACCCTGCAGTGGAAGAGGAAAATTTCAGTCATATTGTTACTGTTGTGATGCTTTTCCATGATGAAAGCAAAACCAGACCTAAAAAATTCCATAGATTTTTTTTTTTTTTAGATCCCAGACCTAAAAGAATCCCGTAGAAAATAGAGTAAGGATGCACAGAAAAATTGCTGATGCAATATCTGCTGATATCATTGCCTTTTACTGTACATACATGTTTTCTTGTTCAATGTGCTTACATCTGTTTGAACTGACAAGCACAGTTGGGCCACCTAAAAGGCCATGTTTCAAAATGGCTTTATCTTCATGTGCAGTAAAGTAAGTCTGTAATTTTGCCATTGTAAATAGAGACTTTTTCTTTGTTTGTTTTGCAAGCAGCAAACTGAAGTATTTTTTAAAAATATGTAATTCTCAGCTTTGTGGTTTCTGCATCTTATTGCTTGTGCTGCTGTTCATGGTCACAGGGAACTCCTGGGTTATCCCTGTTTGAGACACCTTTTTCCATGGCAGTGTCTGCTGACAAAACCTTCCCTCCAAGGCTGCATGGGGGTTTTTTGGGAGACCTTTTCTACCTCTGTGGTAGTGAACTACAGTGTTTTCTGCTTCATCCCATGCTCCTCAAGTCTCTTAGAAATTTTTCTTAATTTTTTTTTTTTATCCTTTGTTTATCTGGGAAATATTTGCCAGGTTTGAGTGCTTGTACAGGTCAGTATTACAGCCAGGATCGTGGCATGTGTATTTAAGATGACACACATATTTCTTGGTAGTAATCCATGGGGAAAACCATTCTCCCATGTAGTCCATGTCTTTTGGCATTTACAGAGTGAAATTTTCAAGGACAGATTTTGAGCAGTTGGTAGTCCTGTACTTACTTGAAAAGAAATTTTAATGGCTAGCTGTGATCTCAGTCAAAGCCAGTGGGAGCCTCTGCTTGGGACATGACCATTTTTGTGGTCTCAGAGCTCTTCTGGTAATTCTGGCAGCTCCTGAGGAGGCTGTCAGGTAGGGTGGGATTTTCCCTCAGCATCAGGCTATGCAGCTCATTTTTATAGCCACCTTTCATGGGTGTTCCTGCTCCCTGGGGGAAGGTCAACATTTGCCTGCCTTTGAAAATCACTGTACCAGGAATTGGGAGAGGAATTGGTTCTGGCTCTAACTTTATAGCTGACCTTGGCAAATGACTTTTGTGTTAGTTTCTGTATCTCTAAATAGTAATCAGGACTAGGGCAGCATTTTGTACAGTTCTTTTAAATGTAAATTTAAAAAGCATGAGGGTGACTAGGAGGTACTTCAGTAAGAACACAGGCAGGTGTTAGATTTTTAGATATAGAACTGGACTAATAAAATATGTTCTGAGATTAATAAAGTAAGCCAGTGCTGCCTTAAAACTGAAGGATATGTGAGACTATTTGTCTTGCAATTTAGTCTATTTTATTTTCCCTGGAACACAATGCAAAGTACTGTAGAGCAGGAGAATATAGTGTAATGTAAGTTGTTGGATTTATGTTGTTGGAGTTGAGTGCTGGGGTGCCTGTGTGAGTGTGGCTCACAGGAGCTGATCTTTTATGCTCTGTTTCAAGACAGCTTATAAAGGGAGCTGTAATTTGGCCTACAGTATCCATGAGCTCACAGAGGCAGAAGGGAAGCCAAAAATCACTTCCCTTCTCTGCTTTTGTTATTTTAACACAAACACATAGAAAAGTTAAAGTGGGACTCTATATATAGATTCCTGAGGATGTGTTTGAAATTCAAGGAAATAATACACTTTTCTTTTGAAATGTTTTCTTCCTTCCTGTTTTTTTTTAATGTATTTTCTACTGCAAAAATTCTTCCAGTGGAAAATAAATAATGATTTGGGAAATCAGTAACCGTATGATTCCATGTCCTTTTAATTTTTTTTTAATATGCAGGAATCTTATATAGCAAATAAAAGTTCTTTTCCAGACTCTTCATGTTGGATTTAACTAAATCACTAGCTTATAGGCATTGATGTTTAGAGTGGTGGTGTATAGAAATAAGCTGCATTAAATCAACTTCCATTTATGCCAAATCAAATGTCAAAATAGATGGCCATGCATGTGTAATACTGGGATTGAATACTGCTGTTTGAAATGACTCCTCTAGTGTAAAATAAGTAAATATTTGCATTAGAACAGCCAGCCCTGAAATACCAGTGGTGTTAATGAACACCACTGTGGGTCTGGAGCTTCAGCATTAGCATACCCTGGGCACTAATGAAAATATTTTTACCTCTATTAGAGTTTCCAGCTGTCTAGCATCTGCACCTCTGGAAATACTGCTCTGACAGTGCTCATTTGTGTTGTTTTTTGAAGGCTATCCCTCTGGCCACAAGGGCTAAGAATTTCTCTATTTTCATTAAACTTGGGCTTCTGGGCCATAATAAAATGGTGTAAAATGTACACAGTTCCTAATGGTGAATTGGATGGACCTCTCAGCAACCTGATCTAGTTGAAGATGTCCCTGGATGGCCTTTAAAGGTCCTTTCCAATGCCAACTATCCTATGAGTGTCTGCTAGCCAGAATATCCCAGTTTGCTAAACTAACCTGAGGTACACAGTATTCAAAAAAATGTTCACTCATGCACTGCCATTTTATTTTCTTTCTCTATTATGGTTTGCATGATAAAAGGAGCAGAAAGGAGGGAATTCCTTAAGTCTAGTACAGAAGAGAGAACAGCATTGCAAGGATGGAATTACAGCACCTGTGAGCACAGGATTGAACCTTGAATTGGCTTAAAATGAGGATTTTGTCACTTCAGACTTGAAGTCTGTGTGTCTTTGTTGTGTTGTGGTTTGGGTTTGTTTTTTTTTTTTTAATTTCAGTATGTCAGGTTTTCTCCTAAAAACATTTAAGGTCTCATGGACAGTCCCACATCTCCCAGCAGAATAGACCAGGAATGGCCTATGGTTTCAGCAAAATTTTTGTTAGGTGTGAACTGAAGGTTTTGGGGATGATTTGTCACTGAATACATGCTCTTTTCTTTCTAAACCAAGCTTTCTGTTTCTGCAGACCGCTGCAAGTGCAAGCCTGTAAAAGCCACCCAGAAGACTTATCTACGTAACAACTACAACTATGGTGAGAACAGTGCACAGCCAGCTCCCAGCTGCTTTAAGGCTGCAGGAGGGGGAGAGTTGGCATCAAAAAAGCCTAGAAACTTCACAGTTACTGGTGGTAACCCAATATTACTTATTGCAGGAGGAAGGTGTGATCTGAAACATTTCCAAATTTGAAGGGTGAAGGAGATTAGCTTGATATGTTAGTACAGGAGTATCTTTGTGGAGTTGTTTCAGTTTTGGTGCAGGCATTTGGGGTTCTCTAGAGTGAGCAGTGATGCAACAAAAATGGCATTGTGGGCTTTTGCAGAAGAGGATGTTTGTAGTAGCTTTCCTGCCCACTAGCTCTCCACGAGATCTAACAGGTTCTTTTCCTTCTGGTGTATCAAAGCCAGCAATGACAATCTTGCCAGCTGTCAGTAACACCTGTAAAAATGCACATATCCTGCTCTTCAGGCATATCACAGCTCCAGGCTCATATTTTTCCTCATGCTGTTTGTTTCAGGCAAATTATGCCAGTGAAGCCACTGAATACATATCACAGGAACTGGACAGTTGGGCCCTTCCTTATTGCAAAAACCAGGCCTTTTTAAGCATTTAGGCCTTTATCAGTTACACAGTTTTAAATAATGACAAACATAATCCAACCAACCACCATACACCATGATGTGAACATGTAATGATTATATAACTTGTTTTTCTACAAGTCACTCTTCCACAGTCCTTTTCTGCTTAGCCAAAGTAGCAGACCTGAGCCATGATTTTACACAGGTAACATGGCCCTTATTTTATAAGGCCTTACCTATCTGCAGCACTTCCTTTTTTCCCATTAATCAGGCAAAGAGCCTTATAAGTTCAGTGAATTTTAAGGCTTTATTTAAATGGTATAATATATAAATGTATAATATTTATTGGGATTACGCATATATAAAACCAGAGTCAGACAATCTTCTTTTAAAAATAGTTGCTGTTAAAAGCTAAAAAATTATAACGGTATTCAAACACTTTTTTTGGTCACTAGTCAGTTTTATGTTGTTTTGGTGGATTTGTTGATAAAAAAATGAAAGTGACTCTTCTCTAGTCAGAAACTGTATATGGCAGAGTCATTGAGCATGCTCCTGTCCATTTTCTCAAGCTTTTGAAATTGAATAGGTTTCTAAAGGCATTTGAAATATCTCAAAACAAAAGCAATATTTTATTTTGAGATCTTAAAAGGTTTGAGAAAGGGGATCACTTAGGGTAAGTTGTGCATACTAAATGCATAACTTAGTGTTTGTTGGCAACTATATTTAATGTGCCTGCAATGATACATGCTGGTTAAGGGTTGTTATGGGCCATGCATGTGAAGTGAGATGTGTCAGTCCATGGTTTTCTTTCTCCTGTATTACCTTTTTCACATAGGAGACATTTGGAATTTGGGGTGTCTCCTATTTTTAGTGTGGAAAGGGATTCTTGTTTGCAGGCTGTGAGTGATATGGCATTCTCTAGAGTATGACCTCTGGGTTGGCTTTGCATTTGCATGTGGTATCAGTTCACTGGTCACCACGAGAGAATGAAAAGCTCTGCCTTTGAAAGGCAACCTTTCCTCCTGTGCAACTTAAGGCAAAAAAGAAAGGGCAGGAGAGGAAACAATTGGAGAGGTCATTGGGTCAAGATCAGGAGCATTTGAAGTTCATAAAGAGCAGAGCAGATTAGTGCTGGGTCACTGGAGAGAATAAAAAAGGTAAGGGCCTGTCATCCAGCAGAAGTAGTGATATGGGAAGTTTTAATGGGTCAGAGTGATAAAGTTTGCTCACCTGCACTGCAGGTAGTCAAAGAGGGAGCAGCCACAGTTCAAGGAGAGGGAGAGCATACCAGAAATAGATTGAATATATTTATTGTGGAAAGGATGAAGAAGAAAGGAAGGAAGGAATGAAGTCAAAGGCCAGCTTAAACAGGATGTAAATCGAACTGGTACATAACTCCTGCTCCTGACCACATTATTAAGAGTCACACTGAGCTGCCTGAACCTCCTTGGTGGAGGGTGAAGTAAGGAAGGGAAGAGATGGAGGCAGAGACATTGCAGGAGTTCAACTAAGCTTCTGATAAAGAGGACACCAAGGACAGCTTGGGAGCTGGGAGTGACCTGCATTATCTGCTGCTTCTAACGAGGCACTTTCTGACTTTTTCCCAGTCATTCGGGCCAAAGTGAAGGAGGTGAAGACTAAATGTCATGATGTCACTGCAGTAGTGGAAGTAAAGGAGATCCTGAAATCTTCCCTAGTGAACATTCCAAAGGACACTGTAAACCTTCACACGAATTCTGGCTGCCTGTGCCCACTGCTCACTGCCAATGAAGAATACATCATCATGGGCTACGAGGACAAGGAGCGCTCCAGGTGACTCCTCCTGGGTTATCCTTGCAAACAACAACGTTTGTTGTTCCTGTTCCCCTGTCATGAAGCTGAATGTGAGAGCCAGAAGGGAGGAAAACTTGATGTGGGTGTCTGTACATCTCCTTCATGGTATTCAGGGAGGGCAGGGCTCTCTGCAGGCACAGAGGTCTCAGTCTGGTGTGTGTTGAGTAACTGGTTGTCTCTGTTGTGCAGGTTACTCTTGGTGGAAGGCTCCATAGCTGAGAAGTGGAAGGAGCGTCTTGGTAAAAAAGTAAAGGTAAGAAAATGCCTCACAAGAAGTCAAGTGTTGTGGGTGCCATAAAACATCTACTTGTCTTTTCAAAATCAGGGAAGAAATTGCATATACTGCCTCCAGTTAATTAATATCACGTAAGAAAAACTAACCTGGTGTGTTATTTGCTGTATTACTTAGAACTGGATGCTGAGTAAATTAAAGGATACATTGAATTACCCCAAAGTATCCCAGTGTACCAGCAGTCAAAACCTCTGTCTGAAAAAAGCAGATAATAGGAGTTTTTTAAATCTGTAGGTAAGCTGTGCATTCCACAACACATGCCTGCTTAGTTTGGGTTGTGATATGAATTAAAAAAGCCCAAACAGACCAGGGGGTTTTACAAATGTTTTTCAGATTAAGTCAAGATTATACTTTTAAGATTTAATATTTCTTTAATATTTCTTCCATATAGTTTATCTAATCTAATCTAATCTGATCTAATCTCTGCCACTTTAAAGTCATTACCCCTTGTCATTACACATCAGTGATGGAGAGACAGGGACTTCTGAGTTTGGATCAGAAGCCAATTTTATTGAGTATACAAGGGGTTTATATATTTTATTTGTGTGGCACGTACATAGGGTTCTGTTTTTGGGAACAATTTCCCACTGGTTCCACATTCTTCGTGACATTATGTCATGTGGTAACATTATCTTAAAGTTTTAAAACATTATCTGTAAAGTTTCCCAACATGTTTCTTGTTCACTTCTTGCCCAGGAAGCATTTATCTGTGTCTGTCTCTCCCCCTGTTCCTGCTCCATCAGGCCTGAGATATGAGGCCCCTTTATCAGTTCCATTGTACTCTCTGTTTTATTCCTTATAATTACATACTCTTGTAAAAAGTCCTTCTCCAACTCCCTTGTAGGCCCTTTAGGTACTAAAAGGTACTCTAAGATCTCCTTGAGCCCTTCTCCGGGCTGAGCAACCCCAACTCTCTATAGAAAATTATATTCTGGTTTTTTTTCTTACTTAAATGTTTTCTAATGCCTTCCAAGTTCTGGAAGGATTACCTTTCTATGATTCAATGAGCTGCAAAGTATCAGTGGTTTTGACATTGTTAGGAGTGTCACTTTACACAGAATATTCTTATTTTGACACATTTTCTCAGCCATTCATTTGCTATAATTGTTGTGCCTGTGCAAACCAGTCTTCTCTTCCACTCAGCACTTTCTTCATCAGTGTAGGGATCACTGTCAGGAAAATATTGTTGTGTTTATAAAAGCAAGATTTTCTGTGCACATTTCTCACATCAGTGAGTGAAAAGATCCAGGGATCTTGTTTCAAGTTGTTGTTTGATTTGGCAGAATCCTAGGAAATGCAGTGCTGCAGAGAAAATGCCATGTTGCTGCCATGGGCTGACTTCTGCTCTGTTTCAGTTCTTTGGTGATAACCTCATTTGTTGGAATTTTTTGAGGAGCACAAACACACTTACTTTCTCATTTACTTCCTTGTTGTCTGTAACCTGCTGCCTCTGCCCTTGCACCCAGCCTGAGGATACTGAGGACCCTGCCACATCACCACCCACTTACCATCATCATCTTCCTTCCCAAGAGCATCAACAGTTGTAGCAGCTATATTTATTACATCTTTTCTTTTTTTAATGTGATTTCTATTGCCTGCAAAAATAAAAGTAAATAAATAATAATGGGTTTTTAAAAAAATTAATTTAAATTGACTTGATTAATTTAAATGCTTTTCCCTATTTAAATGACTTTTCCCAACTCATCGCACCCTTGAGCCCGGCGCAGGGTGACACAGTAGAAACAGCAACAGCTTTTCTGCTTTTGCTGCTGTTTGTGAATATGTGGTTCTGTCACCTCTCCTGGGCTCTGTAACCTGTGCTGTGATTTCTCTGCCTTTCACCTGCAGCGCTGGGATCAGAAGCTGCGGCACCTGGGGAAGGGGAAGGCAGAGGCCGGACACGGCGACTCGGCTCCGAAGGGCGGCAGCGGCCGGCAGGCACGCAGCTAAATGTGGGATCTGCACGGGGACATGCAGGGGACTGTCTACCCAGACTTCACTGTTGGAGCAGCCAAGGAGAAATTGCACTATTGCACGTTATATTCTATTGTTTACTACGAAATTATGGTTTAGCTTTTATTAGTTTTTGTTCTCCCTCTTGTTTTCCGCCTTTTTCTTTTTGGATATGTGCAAGTTCTGGAAATGTATTTTTTTTTTCCTGTTACTAAGAACTGTAGAAAACTGCCCTTATGAGATGAAGAAAGACAAGGACATATTCAATTTACCTTTCTGATGCAAGCAGGAATGAAATCTGGCAAAGACCATTGCTTGAAGTAATGACTCACACTGGCTTTCCCTGTTCACTCTTTCTTGATCACTGTTTGCTCTGTTTTGGGTAGGTTGTTATCTGGGTTTAAATGTATCATTTTTTATTCTGAAATATAATTCTGAAATACATAAAAATTCTTTTCTTAAGAGAACTGTTTGAATCAGTACAGCTTTATTAAGTTTTCTTACAGATAAACAACTTGTTTAAGGCAGAGTCTAGCTTTAAATATGTGCATGTACACAGGGAACCTGGGATTTCCAGTGCTTTGGACCTTGAAGGAAAGATTATCTATTCTGTAACCATAATTTATAACATGCTTCTTCTCTTATAATGGCAGTTTTTTCCCCCTTTTCTCAGCTGAGTTATAGGAGTAGACACACTCACCAGGCCTGTTTCTCATTACAGGTCTGCAGTTTAGCCTTTTGATTTTGTGGTGTTATTCTTAAATCCTTGCCTACATAAACAAGTGTTCAATGCTCAGTAACGTATGTCCAATAAAAGAATTGTAGTCGCCAACACAGACCTTACCTGACTTCTGAACCAACATCATATTGCTAATACTGCTCTTGAAAATATAAAAACCAAAAAAACCTTCATTTTGGTGCTTTAATAGAATTCTTTGCCAACATATTCGAAATTCTCTTTGTTTTTCTACTCTGCCGTGCTTAAAAGAAATTAAAATGGGGTCATCAAAGAACACCCCTCTTTGGCATAGTCTGCAGCCCTAGTACACTAGAGCTGCCTTTCAGTAAAAATAGTGTTCAGTTGTTGGGTGGTTTGAAAATATGATGATGATAAGTAGGACAGAAGTATTTGGGAATATTATAATAATGCTATTTTAAGATTTCAGTTAATAATCAGCAGTCTTGGGACAGGTTTTTTGTTGGGCTAAAAGAACAACATCCTGCAACACTCAAATTTTTATTTGTAATTAAAAATAAAGGGAAAATTTAGGGGCAAGATTGGTTCTGGAAGTTCTTAATCCTCCAGGTATTAAATCCTCAGTATTTTCTCAGAAATCAGACAGATCACAAAATTATTTAGGTTGGAAAAGACCTTCAGCATCATCAAATCCAAGCTTTGATTGATCTCCACCATGTCAACTAAGTGCCAGGTCCAGTCTTTTCTTGAAGACCTCCAGGGATGGTGACTTTAACAAGTGTTTCTACTGAGTTGGTAAATGATGGAACAATTTTTGAAGCTGGGAATAGCTTGTTAAATAATGTTAAAAACCTCATTATTTACCCCAAAGCACTCACTGAAGTCACATGGATGAGGGCTGGAGTTGCAGGGTTCCCACTCATCGTGTCTCTGCTATGAAAAGAATTGTGAAATCATAAAACCCTGTAAAAGATGCAGAAAATCCCCTGACAGTTGGGGTTTCACCCTTTGCTAGCCACCACTTCTGAAGATGGCCTCTCCCTTGGCATTTCTCTGTGATTAACACCAACCTTTATGTAATCCAGTTGCAGCCTGATACTGACATCAGTCCCATTAAAAATGGCCAGAGCAGAGCACAGTGCTGCACTTTAAAACCTCAGTAAGAGAAAAACGAACAGCATTTGTAACAGTCACACATTTCATGATGTTACAGTGAAAATATTTCCCTAACTGGAAGCCACCAAATTGCTGTTTTTCCAGAGGAATTAAGCATTTTTCATTAGCACATGAAAAATGAGGGTGGCATGATGGGCTCTTTGGAAGAGGCAAGAGGCATTTTTGCAATCCCTTAATTAACTGAGGAGCCTTTTATATACTCTGACACTGCTTTTACCCCATTGCAGTGATTTTGGTGACTCAACCTCTGTAGCACCACTCAGACTCACTTGTGCTGGTGCAAATGACATCCAGGGACTAATGAGATGGCACAATATCAATTATTTCAATAATTTTGAGAAGTATCTCTCACACATCTCTTTTGTGGCCTGGAGCACACCAAAATGCTCTGTTGCTCTAAAGCTGCACTTACTGCTTTACCACATCTGTGAGGGCTTTGTGACAAGCCAGACTACTCCACTGGAGTTTTAAAGTTACTTTATTTAAACATAGTTGTACATTTCTTGCTTCTTCCCCAGGAAATCCTTTTCTGCCCTTTTTGTGCACATTTTTGATATGATCCTACATTAAACCTTCAAAAATGCACTATATAGCCCATTCTTCTGTAAAAGCTCACAGCCCTCAGCACAGTGTTTTCAAAGACATCCACTTGGGATGTGACTTTGCTTCAATCTGTAATGTTTTTTGTTCCTCCAGTTATTACTAATTTATGTAGACACAAAGTTTGGTTTGTCCAAAGTCAATGTTGCTCAGCTGCAAAGGAAATGCAGTCAACTACAATGTTTGCCTGATGGAAGAGCCCCCAGGAACCATCATAGGGGTACAGCAAGGGAAAAGTGCAGTGTTCCCATTTGAAAACATCTCTGTGATGCATTTTGGACATTGTAGCTTGGTGCTTCCATTCTCATCCACACCCTTGCCTGGTTCCTGTGTTTTCCAGACATGCCACCAGCACTACCAGCTCTGCCTGTGGTGGTCACAGTAAGTACAGCAAGGTGAGCATCAATCCTATTTAATTGTTGGGCTTTGGATTTTTTCCACTGTTTGTTTAGGTACTCAGTGAATATCACTTAATGTGAGAAGGAAAATCTGCTGCACAAAAAGCCAAGAAAAGCAAAGTTCTGAGTTACCATGTTTGCTACTGTCCTCTCAAAGCCTTTGGAAGAAAGTAAGGTTTGCTATTTTACATCTTGGCTAATTAGGTCTCTGTTTTGAGATTCCCTGTGTCAGGAAGATTAATTCATGATGTCAGAGGTTTATGTCCAAAAAGGAGGCAGAGGAGTCCTGTAACTTTATTTGAATGAAGGGAGAGGCCATGGAGCATTTCCCTTGGGGTCCCTGGAATTGCTGGAGGATGCAGTCCCCTTTTTATCCCAATTTCCTAGCATTTCCCTCTCTCTTTCCCCACTGGCTGAGGTACTTGAGAGGTACAGACTTCCTGAATCACCTGATACAGACCCACCTTTTCTTTGTTCTTTTTCTCTGAGTCCAGGAATTTAGCACAGCTTTCAGTGACAATCTGTGTCAATTAGTGGAATCAGTGGAATTCCTCTGGAATTTATGATCCCTCCCATTGCTTCCTTCACCTATCAGTATCTGACTTTATCAACCACCAGGCCCTGCAGTGAAACTTTTTGAGGGTCGTGGTCAGTCTGTTGTTTTTGTAAAAATTTTTATAGCTATGAAAAAAGTGCTCTGTAGTCATTCAGAGTATTTCCTTGTTTCATTTCAGAACTGGTTGGTTTGGAGGCAGCACTAAAATCCTACTAAAAAGAGGGAAAACAGAACAGCATGTGATAGCCAACTTGTTAATGGTGTATAATGTGGTTATTTTACTGGGTGATGCACATGATGCACATACCTACACATACACATGTGACCAAGTATCATGGGATGTATAGAAGGGTTGATTAAAACCCTGCCTTTCCCATATCTGGGTTAGATTAATCCAGACAGAAAATATGCAGCTTAAAATCTCTGTGAATAATTAGCCTGACAAGTTGCTTCTCTGGTGCAACTCAGCAGATGAGGAGGCAGGAGGAATAACCAAAGTTTCTTATTCACAAGCAGTGTCCTTAATTTCTGGCAAGGGTTCACTCATGGCTTTAATAAATCTGCTCTGGACATGTCAGCAGTGCCCTGAAAATAACAGAGCTTGATTTCAGCCTGGGAATTATTATTTTGGAGTATATTTCCTTCCATTGAAGCCAGTAATTATCAGAGTCTATGGGGTGAGAACAACTTGCATATTTTGAGAAGAGCACAGTTCAGTCTGTCAGGGTTGCAGGACTAAACTGGAATCAGGGTTTTCTTTTTTTGTAATAGTCCAGCATACAGAGTCTGAGAGAAGCATCAGTTCAGCATAGTATGGAAGGTGGGATGAAATATCTACCCTGAGTGACACCCTAGACTTGCTTCCCCATTGCCTGGCACAGCAGCAAAATGGGTAATTTTTTTTAAAAAAAGTCCTGTCTGTCAGACAGTCCAACAACTCCCTGTCCTGCAGGAGAAATCTTAATAAGTCATTCTGTCAGAGCCTTATGCATAAGATGCATTCCTGAATGGTTGCTGTGCCACAGCACTGGGGAGGGTGACACCAAAACACAGCACAGCCAGAAAACTGCTTCAGCATCACTGGCAGCACCACTAGCATGGACATCAGCTGCAAAAAGTGCTTGAGCTTGATGTCTTTGCCAAAATGTTCTCTGTGCTTTGTGAGAAAAGAGAAGAGAGGGGGAAAGTATAGCTTTTTTTTTTTTTTTCCCTGTAGGATTGTTGGGTGAGATGTGAAACCCATGGGAAAAATTCCACATCAGCACTGCTGCAATCCAGGTTGGGGATGGCAAACCAGGTCACTGCTTCCTTCGCAGAGCAGCTTAACTGTGGAGCCCAGATAAGCCTTGTCATGCAGGAGAGATTACTGGCTCTGAACTAAACCTCCCCTGGCCAGTAGGGTGCTCTGAGCCAGCCAAGTGCCCCTCACCTGCTTCAGGGCTTGGAAGGTTTAAGGAGTGATAATGATGGGGGAGGGATAGAAGAGGAGTTTCAGGACAAGAGCAGCAGAAAGGAATCTGTTCTTGTGTCCCTCTGCCAGGTAGTGCACTGTGAAAAGTACAGATATGTCACTGTATAACTGAAGGCAGCATCAGACTGGCACAGGTGAATAGGGGTGCTGAAATCATGTGTCATCAGCAGATCTAATATTAGGACTTGCTGAATTTTGAGTGCTGGACACTACAAATCTGACCTTCCTGTGCAGTTACCAGGACTTGAAATAGGTCAGAAGATTTTGATCACTTTATCCTGTATGATCCATTTGGAAAATTGGTTGTCTTTGTCCTCCATATGGACCTGTTTCTGTCCCAGCTGGTGTGATTCCTTCTGGCCCTCTCTTTGCTTTGCTGAGGTAGGAAAACCTGCACCACTTTTTTTTAATCCCAGACTGAGTATCTGAAAATGGACATTGGTCACCAGGTTTCACATGGATAATTCCACCTTTTTCCAGCATTTCCCTCTGGGAGATTGTTTGTCTGAGTGATGGGATAACCAGGCTCTTCCATCCCATACACCAGTCTCCACTGCCCCAGGGACTTCCCAAAGAAGCTCCCCTTTTCCAGTGTGGTTTTCCTGCTGCCCCTGGCCCCATGGAACCTTCACCACTTGCATTCCCACTCTGACATTCCCTGAGGGCTTCCTTTCTGACACAGGCATCCCTGCTGTTCCAAGCTGGAGGCTGGTTTGCTTTTTTGCCTTGCAGCTCTCCCTCTCTGCTTGCTTGTGGCTTTCTGCTCCGCCGTGCCCCGTGTGTTTCCTGGCTGCTTATCTCCCTTTCTTCCGCCCATTGTTCCCATTCCTGCAGCCAGAGCCGAGCCTGCTGCCACCAGCTGATGGCCAATAGGGACCTTTGCTTCCTGCCACTGCCTACATCCCCTCTCAAGGAGCTCAGTTATAGGGAAATTTAGCCTGTCTATGGAAAAGTTAAACTGAAATGCCCAAGAGTTCCTGGTGCATTGTCGACCCTGGGGCAGCCTCATGATTTAATGTAAGATTTCTCACACCATCCCAGAGTGCCAAGAAATTCAAGTGCTGGAGCTGCTGAGACAAAGGTCTGGCTTTTCCTTGCCTGTGTGGGTGGATGAAATATTCCTCCCTAGCTTTGCCCCGGAATTGTCTGTGTCTGAAATCAGAGCCGAACAAAACAACTCCAGCCCCCAAACAGCTGATATTTAATACTTCAGGCTGTGCAACTGTGCATTTCCTAAATGTTTTGGTGCAGAATTACGGATTGGAGATGGAAAGCTGGGTCTTATTAGAAGTATTGGGCAGCCTTAAATGCCTTGGTTTGAGGAACCCTTTGGCTGACACCTAAATACTAAGTACTGGGTAACCCATTGCCCAACATGGACAGTTTCTTCTTGAACATAAAACACAGCACAGGATGTTCTTAACACACTACTTGAAGAAAAGCAGAAAAAAACAACTGTGAGTGTCTTCCAGCTGCATTTCAGTCCATGATTTTAGCACATTTTTTCTTGTGAGAGGCTGAAAAGCAGTGGGAATCTGGAGGGGAAGCAGATGCCTGGAAAAAGTGCAGGCTGAAAAGGGATGGAAGGCCAAAGAAGTGTGGAAGACTGGAGGGCAAAAAAGTGGAGGCTGAAACTTGGGGAGAGGCTAAAGTACTGTGGGACACCAACAAAATTTTTTAGTGAAATGGAGGCTGAGAGTCTAGTGAAGAGTGGAGGAATAAGGAGAAAACATAAAAAATAGAGTGGAGGCTTAATATAAAGGTCAGATCCTAAAGGGGTAGAGGGACAAAGAAGAGTGGGAGACTGAAAAAGAACAGAAGGCTCAGTGTAGAAGGTAGAGGGTAAAAAAAGTGTGGAAATGGAGTAAACAAGGAAGGCTAAAAAAAACCAAGTAGAGGCTAAAAATGAGAAGGAGACCAGAAAGGAAGTACAGTAACAAAGAAAACTGGAGAGAAAAAAAGTAGAGGCTGCAAAAGAGTAAAACACACACAAAAAAAAGGTCAGTGAGAAGAAAAAATGAGTCAAGAAAAAACAGAGGGCCAAGAAAGGATGGGAGAGAGGAAGAAATGCAGAAGATGAAAGGACAGGAGAACACAATTATGTGAGAAGCAAAAAAATCCCAAAGTATAGACCAAAAAAGTGGAAAGTGAAAAGCCAAGGCAGCATGTGAGGAGAGGAAGAGAGGGGCAAAAAGAGGTGGGAGGCAAAGAAAGGGGAAACTTGAGATAGAGGCCAGAAAAAATGTAAAGGCTGGAATGGGGAGGAAGGCTGAATAAAGGGTAGAGGCCAGAAAAAAAGTGGAGTCTGTGAATTGCTGGGAGGTTAAACTGGGAGGGTGAAAAGGGGTAGAAGTCTGGAAAGGGATGATAAGTTGGAGTGAAACTCCTAGGAGATCAAAAAGTGGAAGCTGATATGTGGTGGAAAGCCAAAGAGGGTGAGAGGTCTGAGGAAAAGTTTAGGCCAGAAAACAGTGGAGGTCAAATTTTATGGGAGATGGAAAACATTGTGGGTGGCTGGAAGATAAGTGGAAGCCAGGAAAAAGTGAAGGCTGAAAAGGAGTGGAGGCTAAAATGGTGTGAGAGCCCAAAAAGAGGTGGGAGGCTGGAGCCCTAAAAGTGATGGGAGGCTGAATTAGAGCAGGAGAGTGAAAGGGTTGGAAGTCTGGAGGGGAAGGAAAGGAGGTGGGAGAGGTAAAAAAATATGGAAGTTTTAAAAGTGATGGGAGGCTGGGAAAAAAAAAATGTGGCCATAAATGTGAAGCCCTAAAAGTGGTGGGAGGCTGGAGGGAAGTAAAAAGAAAAGAGGGCAGAGGCCACAGAAAGGGGCAAGGTGAGGCTGAGGAAGGGCAGGGCAGAGTCAAGGCAAGGAAATGGAGTGCAAGGCAGTGTAAGTCTGGCATGAGGAAGGCAGTACAAGACAAGGCAGAATTTAAATTATGGTCAAAGTGTTACAACCTCACCCCTTCCTCTAAAGTGTAAGAATACCACTAAATCACGTACCTTTTCTGGGTCAATATTATTTTCTGGTTGACAAACTTCACTGGTGTTCTCCTACCTGGCTTCCCAGGTGTCTCCAAGTTCAGTGCTATTTATGAAAATTTTTCTTTTTAAGGGAAAAAAGTTTGCTTTTTCAGCTTGAATGTATTAAAAATAGCCAGACAACAGTTTGCTAAAATACTGATGTTATATTTTCATTATAGATTGGATTTAATGAGGCATGCTAGCTTGTGCCAACATTGTTGTGTTAACCTTGCACCTTTCCTGTATAAAATGCAGGTAATTCAGTCTGAAGAGTTTAATTTATCCATGCCACACATAGGGTTTTGTACCTTCAATATAGGCAGTGATGTTTTCTCCTCTATCTACACACAGGTTACCTGTATAATTTTTTTAGCATATCAACTGTTATTTCACATCCATTTTCAAACTGAGAGACAAAGAATGTGCTTGTCAATAATTCTTTAAAAAAATAAAAATGAACTTCTAGCTGTAATTGCCTCCAAACTATCATGGCTAATTAGAGCTGTGCCCAAAAGTGAAGGCAGGACTCCAGCTGCTGGAGCAGTGTAACATCAAATGCCACCAGCTGTGGCCCAATACTGGCCCTCCTTATAGTCAGGGGAGAAAAAAGAGTAATTAGAGGAGTTTGGTAAAATGAAATGATATGGCTTAACAGGGCTTTACCTGTTGCAATAACACAAAAACTATTGTCTTGCCTTGGGATGGACTACACTGATTAAACTGAATATACTGAATAAACTGTTTTTGTTTGTCTTTTTATGGTGTGTTTGGGCCATGTGCTTTAATCAGGGGTAGAGGACTGCAGGAATGAAAGTCCTCTGCTAGAGAAATTCCATCTTATCAACCTTACAAATGTAATTCCTGAAAGTTACTCAGAAATAAGTGCCAGTACTAGTCTCATAAAAAGGCAGCAAGTTTGGCTAACAGCTGCGTGATGTCTTGATTATTCTTTTTAAAAATTATTTAGTTCTGTGATTCTCACTTCTGGTGAGAGCTGTATTCAGTGTCAAAGGATCTGTGTGTGAGCACCAGAGCTGGGCCACCTTAACAGTGTCAGTGTCAGGTTTTGCCCTAATTTCATGCTACTCCTTACTTTTGTGACTGAATTCCTGAATATGCTGAATTTGCAAGTGGAAAAATAGGTTTTGTACCTTTTCCAGGCCAAATCTCTGCTTGGGGCAGGGGTCTTTGGGTTAGCAATGCAAGCAGATATCCTGCATGGAGCAGGAGGTATTCCCTGGAGTACACAGATCTCCCTGGCTCCCCCAGCTCCAGAGCAGAGAAGGACAACTCTCCTCTGGCTCTTTTAAACAAAGTTCTCTATGTGCCCTTCTCTGAGTGCAAACACTGTTTTTTCAGCAAATGCCACATGGAATTGCAAAGTGTACCCTTAGGAACTCTCAAACCCAGCTCTGCATTAACACATACCAACAGAATCACAGTGCAGTCCTGGTTTTAACTTTGCAAGGATTATTTTGGGGAGTTTTAGCTGTTACTGCAATAGTGGATCTTTGTTTCCAGATGTTTTTTTGGGTGGGAATCTTAGAAAGAATATAAAATTCTCATAGGAATGTGTTGATGGTAGAGGGATGTGCTGAAGGTTTTCATGTAGGAGTTTGCTTTTAGTAGATTGCTGGTTGTGTAAGTCTTATTGTAAGAGGAACAATGAGTTTTAAGCTGCAGGATGCAAAAGAGGGATGTTAATTTAGCATGAATTGACAAAAACTGGATGCTTTGTAAGGTGCAGAAGGGACAAGGTTGAGGTTGTCTGTGCAGTGAAACTGGTACAGAAAATCAGTGCAAAGTGGTCAAAGGAGGACTGTGTTTTCCTGGGGTGTTTCCCAGTACATCAGATGATTATAAACTTGAACATCAAAAAATTCAAGACTATTTGAAATAATTTCAGAAAAATTTGGTGTTTGGCCATAGCTTCTCTTAATAACAATTTCTTTTCTCCCTCCAGAGAAAACTTGAGTAAAAGTGGATCAACTGGTAAATTAACACAGGGATTTATTTTGGGACCTGATGGGCATTAAATTCTCTAACATGTTTGGCATGTGCACTCCCACAACTTGTACCAACACTGTGCTCCAGAGGATGCAGTTTAAGGTGTTTAAGGCTCATACGAGGTGAGTTTCAGATCAGGGTCTAAAGGAACTAAATAAATGTCAGGAGTTCTTATTATAATCATAGCTTAGTTAATAACTGCTCTCTTTAATTTTGAAATAGTATATCCTAGTGATGTGATGAATACAATGGCAGGACTGTGATAAAATATGTTGTTGGAAAAAGTAAGATGGGTAAGGGACCAAGCAAAAATGGATGATAATGACTTTCTTTGATAAAATAAAAAACCTTTAAGTTCACACTTATGTCTGTAAAGGCTAAAAAAAAAATCTTTAGGCAGTCTGTAAGCTCTTTAAAATTCAGAGCAGAGTAGGAAATGATGGTATGAGGTAGTTAAGAATGCCATGGGTCATATGGGTCTGTTTCATAGGCCTTTGTGCCTAGAGCTGAGAATGAAATTTTATCTGCTTAGTGCACTGCCAATAACATCTGTTTTTTAGTGAAAGAGAGGGGATAACACAAGGTCTCCAGTTTTATCCAAAGCCACCTTGTTAACTTTTCCCAGGATACCAAATCTCTGTGCTATAGATTGTGAACTACAAGGTGAATAAGTTCTACATGAGCCAAGTAAAATGATGTTTTATAATAGACTGTTAGTATATATTCTTCCTCTATCTTCTTGATTACAGTTGTCACTTGTTGATGTGTATGGTATTCTTGGAATAGTGGGGTTGAGTTTTCCAGGATGTTTTTTGAAGTACAAGGTTTTTTAATGCTGTGCCCCATTTGTACTCTCTGGGGTTTTTCTGTGTGTTTTTGTTGGGTTAGTTTGTTCTGTTTTAAATAAAGTTGGTCATACTGGGAATATTATGACTCTTAGATGTATAGAAAGGACAAGGGTTTCTCCTTTCTTAACTCCCAGAAACATCCATGGAATTCTCCTTCTCAAAAATTGTGGACAGGATACATAAAAGAAATTCAGCTTTGAAACAAATCAAGTAACATATTGGTTATGAATGCACTTAAACTATTAATTCCTATATTAGTTCCTATGCATTGAAACTATTAATATATTGATATTAATATATTAAGTTGTATCATGTTCAGTGGGGAAATTAGCATATAAAGCAGAAGTGCATCACATTTTCCAAGGCCTTATGAGATGCTGTTTATCTTGCTTCTTTTAGTTGTATTTTGAAAGATTACCTGGGCTTTGATGTAACTTGTGTGGAGGCTCTCCCTGACTCAAAGTGGTTTTGAAGACAAGTTGGTCTTTGTGGTTACAGCATGTCAGGTTGATGAGAGAGCACTTGTTAAGAAAACATATCTGCTTTTTGTCATAGAGATTAAAATATGCTAACTGTACATTCCCAAATAACCTTGTATTTGGTTGTTAAATAAAAAAATTAAAAGATCTGCCCTTTAGGTATGAGGAGAAGACTGTGGGTTATGCTACAAATCAAGGGTTTGGTTGGGTGGCAGTTTTTCAGGGAGAACACCTTTGTGTTTCCTTTTACACATCTGAATGGCTGCCTGTTCCTACACGTGTGACTCATCCTCCAGAGATGTCAGAGCTGTATTCTTTGACTAACTCCATGGGAGTACAGCCAAATCCTCTTGCTTGAGCCATCCAGATGGTAATATTTCACCAGGCCTACAGACCTCTGGATTGCAGCATGCAGGGCTGGAAGGAGATAGGGAAGAGAGGAGAAAAACCCACACTGGGTGCTCTTCACCCTGATGACCCTGATAGGAACCTGTTCCCAGGGGCTTTTCCCTGCCTTGCTGTTTGTCATGGGGAAAAAGGTTGCAAAATGGGTTTGTCCCAACACTGAAAAGGGGAATTTTTGTAGTCTTGAAGAAATTTATTGGCTAACAGAAGAGTTTCCTACCAAACTCTAGAATTGTAACGTTGCCGATACATTATTTATGGGGGCAGAGCAAACCACAAAATATTCTTTCTGAAAGAAATTATGAGTTCAGTAGAGTGGATCAGTGTTTCAGAGCAAAAGTCCTTTTTAACTTGAAGTTAATTTTTAATATATTGTTGCTGTTGTCAGTAAGTTTGTGTAAGAAATGGATTAACTTTAACTTTCAAAATTTCACTTTCTTGATTTTACCACGAGAACAGGAGTTAACTGGAAGCCAAGGATTTTTAAACAGTTCAGTGAATTGGGAAATTCCAAACCTCAAAAGCTTCTCATTCCTCATTCCTTTCATTCTTTCAAAAATAATGCAGATATGTCCCCAGTGGCAGAAGAATGCAGAAACCCCACTCTTGAGTACCAAAATAGGATGACTTCAGAAATTTGCCAACACCTTGCCATGCAAAGCACCTTATTTTTTCCATCATGCTCTTCTAGGTTGGCTCAGGAAGGTGTCCAAAATGGCAGTTCTGACCTCTTTGGTGCTTAATTATCCTGTTACCTAGTTTAATACAAGTGTTAAGGTGATGGTGTCCAAACAGAAATGCAGGAACTCTCCATGTATGGGCATGAGAAGATCTAGGGTGATTTTTAGCTTCTTTACCTGCAGGAGGTGGAATATGTGAAGGACTAAATACCAGCACACAGTAAATGCTGCTAAGGGAGCAGAGCCTGCAAGAAACTAAAATTTGTAGATTAATGCTCTAAGTATTTCACAGAATCACAGAATATGCCACGTTGCAAGGGACCTGAACGTTTGCCAGTAGCTTAATATCTTTCATATATTGTGCTGAGGGATGCAAAGCTGCACACAACATTCCAGGTGAGGCTGCCCCAGTGCAGAGCAGAGCAGGACAATCTCTTCCATCACCAATGCTGGACCTGATGCCCCTAGGACAGAGCTGGCTTTTCTGGCTGCCAGGGCACTGATGATTCATCTCCAGCTTTCTTTCAACCAGGACCCCCAGGGCATGTCCTGTGGTGCTGCTTTCCAGCATCAAATTCCCCAGTCTGTCCGTACAGCCAGGGCTGCCCCATCCCAGGTACAGAATCTGGCACTTTTCCTTCTTGAACTTCACCTGGTTGGTGATGGCCCAGTCCTCTGATCTGTGGAAATCTCTCTGCTGGGTCTCCCTGCCTTTGAGGGAGCCTACAGCTCCTCCCAGTTTTGCTTCATCTGTGAACTCTCTTAGTATCCCTTCCAGCCCTGTTCTCAAGGCATTTATGAAGATGTTGAACAGAGCTGAGGATGGAGCACTGCAGAACCCCACTAGTGACAGGTTGGCAGTCTGATGTCACCCTACCCACCATCACCCTTTGTTCCTGACCCATGAGCCAGCTACTCATCCATCCCTTGACGTGTTCATCCAGCTGAATGATGGACATTTCATCTAGAAGGACCCTGGCAGAGACAGAAAGCTTTACATAAAATACAAAAAGATGACATCAACTGGCTTCCCTTGATCCACCAGGTGGGTTACCTTGTCATAACAGGAAAACAAGTTTGATAAGCAGCTTCTCATGAAGCTATGCTGGCTGTGACAAATGATTGCATTGCCTTTCAGGTGTTTTCCAATACCTCCCAAAATAATCTTCTCCATAGCAGGCACTGATTTGATATCTACCACACTCCAGCAAGGGCTCTAGATTCCATTTGCTGCAGGCAGTGCTGTAGAGTGAGGATAGAGCACACAGGCTACTTTCTAATAGCACCTGGACAATTTTTTCTCCTTTTTTTCTGAAATTCCATGTGTGCATGGATTATTTAATTTTGTAGCAAACCCCTTAAAATTGCAAAAATCCCTTGTAGGAAATATGAGAGGGACAAAGCAACGCCTCCTAAATAAGTATCTGTTTCTCATACCCATCAATCCCTCTTCCTCTAAACATAAGGTGCCTCCATCTCCATTGTTCTTAAAAGCACAAAATACAGGAAAGAGTTGGATTGTGAAGGTGTTGTCCTCTGAGAATGCTTCAAAACCTAGTTTACAACCTGTACTTGGAAGTTCAACCCATCTTATGGAGGTGTTCAAGGCCAGGTTGGATGTGGCTTTCAGCAGCCTAGTCTAGTAGAAGATCTTCCCACTCACTGCAGGGGGGTTGGAACTGAATGATCTTTCAGGTCCTTTCCAACAAAAACCATTATGTGATTTTGGCCTTTTCTCATTCTCAGAGCCTTTACAGCTCCATTAGCTGCTGCAGCCTTACCAGATGCAGAATTGCAGTACAGATACCCAACAGGAAACAACAGATTTGGCTAACCAGAAAAACAGCAATTTTATGAATGACTTTCTGGAAGGACAACCCCCTTGTGTACCACTTCCATCAGAAATGGAACAGTTCTATAGAATAATATAAATAATTATATAGAATCATAGACTGAAAATATAGAGTAATCCATAGGAATCTTCTTAAATCAGGAACTTCTGCACTAGAGTCCTACATATCTTCAAGGATGGAGATTCCATGGTCTTCTCCAGTCTTGGACCATCCTTGTGATGGAAAGTTTTCCTTATATGTGATGTATACGTTATTATCTTCTGATAATTATGATAATTCTCTGATGTATGTGTTATTATCGTCTGCAAAAAGCTATAGCTCATCTGAATGCTGCAGTTAAACTGCCTCTGAAGCAAACAGTGAATGAATTAAAATATATTTGTAAGTATCTTTGTATGGCAAAATAAATAATTTCTTCCAGGCCAAGAGTCACATAGAAAAACGTTTTGCTTGTGTTTCTGACATTCTGTGCAAGCCTTTAAGCTTCCTTCTCCCCCAAAAGTAAAGCAAACACAAAGCTGGATTGATCTAAAGCAGTGGAGTGAGGGGGTTCATCACTATGATTTGATGTAAGTGGTTCCATTCTATGCACTGGAGAGCTGTGAAAGCAGCACACTTCCCTCCTGCTTTATCCAAAAAATACAGCCTGAGAAACGTTGTGATGGCTCAAGGGCAGCAGCAGTTAATGGAGCTTTATTGGATAAAGTGCTGAGGAATGACACGTGGCAAGAGGAATTTGACACTGAGCAGTTGCTGAAGATCTACAGCTCTCCTTATTTATTCAGGCAAGAAAGTAATATTTTTTAAAATATGACTATTGCTTGGAATTCCAGCTGTTTAAATGGTGATGGAAGATACAATGGGCACATTAATACTTCTAAGATAAGATGAAATTATGCAGACAAATAACAGGAGCTAAGGAGGATGAGGAAAACCAGTACTTCCAGTCTAAGTCTTCCCTCCAGCATTTTCCAGATGAATTCTGCACTGAGCTTCTTGAATAGCTTCACCCTCAAAGCATGATACAGATACATGAAAAAAAGAAATATACTGAGCACAGGCTATTTAGAATTTTGCTTGAAATATTTACTTTGATGTGACTGTTTCAAATTTCCTTCACTTGCTTGCCTGTAGCTACACCTACAATTTAAAAATGATGGGTCTAAATGAAGAGACATAAGTATGAATATGTTGTGACCTGCAATTAGCAACTTTGCAGTAGCTTTCAGTGTGAACATTTCCTCAACCTCCACAAACCTGATTCTCTCTCAAGTACTCTGTCTCCCAGCAAGGTGCTTCCCAGGGTCAGAGGCTGATGCTCTATCTATGCAGGGAAAGCCACTCCCCTGTCCATCCCAGCCAGACCCATTCCAAGAGTTTATCTATAGCAAACAAATCCTAAGCCTGTGCATATAAGTGGTAATTTTCTTGTTTGTTCTAGTGCAAGATTGTTTCATTAAATTGAAGCATTGAAATATTTATTCATTGGGGTTTAGTGACGTTTGCATGGTTGGTTTTCTGTAAAGTTCAACAGGACTCTGAAGAGTGGATATATATCTTAATGTGGCTCTCTTGGTCTAATTCTTGTTCTGTGAAGGATGTCAGGTACTGAATCTGAGGAAGATACAGCTCAGAACTCTGCATACCCCAATGTGAGCATCATCCCACTGGGGATGCATAGCTGCAAGCTCCACCTCCTAGGGTACTTTTTGCCACCACGTTTTTAATTGTGACTTCTGTAAAAAGACTTCTCTAAACTCTTTAACACATCTCAAAGCCTCTTCAGAACAAAAAACAAAATTAAAAAATGAGCTTTGGAAAGTGGTTTTTCCTCCCCAAAATAGTTAGCATTTTGGATTTTAACTCACTTTAATCTTCCCAACAGTTTACTGAGTTTTAGGAAATATCAAACTCCTTCTAGAAGGCAGAACAACAGATTTTATTTGACCTGAAAGAGGAAATGCAGAACAGCTCAGGAAGCTTCCCTTGGTGCTTATTAAACTTTCTAATTACTGTTTAGCCCATATAAACCTTGCAGCTAGAGTTGAAATATTTTGAGGGTTGAGCTGATAGTAGGAGATTAAATGGAACAAGCGTGTTATTAAATGTGGTTTAGACCTTGCATATTTAATAATGCAATTAATGCCACAGAAATGATCCCCAACTCAGTTGTACAAGAAAAACTCTCCAGGAGCTCTCTCACTTTGCTGTTGAAAGCTGTGAAGAGGTGGGGATGGAGGCTGGATATTCATGGAGGCAGCAGATGCTGAGGACCTGACCATGGGCTGTACCTGTTTTCCAGACTTGACTCTGGGCTAGCTCAGGTCTGTGCCTGCAGCCTGAGTTCCCCTGGATGATAGGAGTAGATCACCAGGCTAGTATGGTCCCAGAGGAGTCCAGCTTTTGTGCTTTGAGGATACTCTGCCATGTGAACAAAAGTTGGAGGGTTTTTTCAAAACTGGAAGCAAGAGAGGTGTTTGCTCTGTGAACACCTGGCATTGCTGCTTCGACTCCTCTGGGGCCTTTTTAGCCCCATGGACTGAACTTCCCACTCTTCAAGCTGCCTCTGTGTGCTACAGTTTCACTAAATAACCAGTGAAGAGAAGGTGTTTGTATTTATTTAATCCACACATGTGGAGAATAAAGAAAATCTCTCCTGGTCACAACTTATATTTTACAAAATCTTCTGTCTTACATTTTAATGTTCTTTTCTCGGCCCTGTCTGTCCCTTGTTTCCCCTTTCTCCTGGGCAGGCTTTCTCAACAGACATCATCACAATGCACTTTCTAGAGGAGTCCCAAATGTTAAGCTAATCCAGGACATCAGAGGCTGGTTTCAGGCAATCCCTGATGTTACTGGCCCTAACAGGAAAAAAAATCAAGATAAATTCACGTGATCACATTTGCTTCTATCTGGTATGTGAGTAGGTGTGAGAGATGCAGAGAACATTACAAGGAGTCAGTAGGAAGTTTTTCTTGCCACAGGTTAGTCACAGAATGACAGAATGCCCTGGGATGGAAGGGACCTTAAATATCACCTCATTCCACAATCCCTGCCATGGGCAGGGGAACCTTCCACTAGACCAGGTTGTCCAAAGCCCCATCCAGCCTGGCTTTGAGCACTTCCAATTAGGAGTGAAGATGATGATACTTGTTCAAAGAAAACACTGAAGTTTTTTTTTTACTGCTGTACAAATTTCACATTATTGTGGGTCTCTACAAACTTCACTTCCAGTCTTCTTACTCTATGCTTTTCATTCTATATATGTGGTTCTCCCCCTTCTACCTGTGCTTTGAGGATATCCTCTCCTCCACAGGCTGCCTTGCCAGCTGACCATCCCCAGCTAGGACCAGAGCAGTGCTCAGGTCAAATGGAAATTTACAGCTGCTGTTATCACACTTGCCAGTGCTGTGTAAATATTTACTATATTTACTAAAGCTGCTTAACTATTAGAAAAAATTCTCTGCAAGTGGTGCTCAGGAACATAACTGAGCAGTTTGTTACCTGCAACCACCTCCTCCAGCTTCCACCCTTCACCTATTGGCTAACTTGCAGCTCTAAGGGAGATTTGCCCAGAGAGCTAAGTCACAAAGAATATACTCTTTTTTGTTTTGTGACATCTCAGACATTGTTTTCCTGAGCTTTATTTCTCATATATTATTTATGATGTGTAAGAAGTAATAAAAATACTGACGCTGCTCAGGTGCACTTCATATGTAAGGAAATGTAATCTTAAATATTTAATGTAGCTATTTAAAAATCAAATTCATATTCATGTGGCGCCATCTGTCACCAAACCTCTGCAGCTGCACAGGACAAGGGCATTTTATTTTTATTGAATTAACATAACTCTTGGCAGCACTTAAAAATAACTTCTTTGGGGGGAAAGAAAGAAAGAGAAGAAAAAGAGAAGAAAAAGAGAAGAAAAAGGTTCCTTAGCTCTTATTTTACAGAGTGTTTTGTAATACTGCATCCAGCTGTGTGAACAGTGAGTTTGGTGAAGCTTATCTGTGTAAACCAGACTCAAACTGGGCTACGGGGGATCAGCAAAGAAATCTGAGACTTATTTTGGCTTGCTCAGGATGTGGGAGCTCTTCATTTTGTGTTACCAGTCTCAGGCTGAGATGGATGGAGATGGGCAGCACATACCAATCACGACTTCAGTATAGTGCCCCAGTGTCCACAGAACAAAAAACTCCTTTGGCATGAGTGCAACAAAGGCTCTCCTGCTGCTTGCACCTTTCTCATCTACATGTTTAGCAGCCTCAGGTTTGTTGTTATTTTGCCAAGTTTTAATCCTGCTGAGTGTTGGGCTGTGAGCATGTGTCTCTCCTGGCTGGGGAAGGGGCCTCATGTAGGAGCACAGCCTGGTTCAAGCACAGCTTTTACCTGCAGGTATGTGCCTCCTGACTTTCAGGTGGCTCAGATCAATTCCCAGTGACATCCCAACCAAGCAACTGCATGGGAGGCTTGTTCTCTGCCAGGTGTGATTGCATGCTTAGTAAATTATTGGCATGGAGAATTCGTGGGTGAAGTATTAACTCTTCGCTGTTAGTAATTTGGTAAATACAACTAGCAATTCCAAATATTATATCCTCTGATTGTACAGATGAAATGTTTTCATCAAGTCCACTGCACCACAAAAATTTAGTTGTGCTTTTTTTCTGAAACTCTACAGGTAGTTTTGCCTGTGTAATCATTATCTACCAGAAGTCATGTGAAGTTGCAGTTGTATTGGCTTGAACTCAAAATTGGAGCACAATTCGCAATTTTTATCTAGTTTTGTTTCCCTCACACTTAAAGACATAAAGAAAATAGATGAACCTAAGTTTGCTGGTTTGCTCAACCTGGTTTTCAGTAGCAGGGTGGCCACAGAGGTGGCTTCTGTGACAAGCTGCTGGAGCTTCCACCATGTCTGGCAGCACCAATCCCTGATGGCTCTGAGGATGGACCTGCTGCTGGCCAAGGCTGGGCCAGTTAGAGAGGTTGGTAACCTCTCTGTGATAACAGATTGAGGAAGAAAATCAAAACAAAGTGGGGCACAGGTTTTTTTCTAGCCAGAGAAGAGGAGGAGATGAGAACATGTGAGGG
>JAOTQP010000362.1:4584787-4596383 GCA_026413545.1 Cichladusa arquata | reverse complement strand
ATCCATGGGGGATGCAGAGATCCACCCACAGCCCATGGGGATCCATGGGGATGCAGAGATCCACCCACAGCCCATGGAAAAGCCCCACACTAGAGCAGGGGGATGCCTGAGAGGAGCCCACTCTGGATTTCCCTATAACAAGAGGAAATCTCCCTATAACAAGGAGAAACCACAGGTGATGAACTGACCACAGCCCCCATTCCTGTCTCCCTGCACCATTGGGGTAGGAGGTGTTTTTAAGGCTTTATTTTACTTCTCATTATCCTGTTCTGATTTTGTTAGCAATAAATTCAATTAATATCTCTAATTAGAACCTCTGCATGGCAGAGTAAAAATGCACTTCTGTGTATAAATATATTTAAATGTTCTCTTGAATGCTTCTCTCTGTAAGTCCTTTATATATTATTGTAAGGCCCACAGATAGCATGATGTCATTGGCAAACAAGAACAAGATCTGAAAAAATGGCTTAGAAACCAATAATATTTATTTACTGGCAGTGAATAAATAAAGTAGAATTTAATCCCACAGGCTCCCTTTTTTCCTGTCCAGCTGAATGAATGTCTTGGTTTAAGACAATTTATGGGGGACACTCTAAAATGAGTTATCTCCCCTTAGTTTGAATTTTCACTTTCCACCAATAAGGAGAAATGAATATGAGTAGATATGAGTGAAAAAATAACAACAAGTGAAATAGCAACAGGCAAAAAATGACAGTAAATAATCATTGGTTACAAAGTTAAATAGATCATAATAAGTTTGGGCACAGATAGATACGAAATACAATTAACATTTTGGGTTCCCCAGGACAATGCACCATTAAATACAGCGAGGAATTTCCTAGTTTTGCTGAGGAATAGTCCTGAGGGTGATTGGTGGCCCTTGCAGTGGTTTGGGCACCCTGGCTTGGCTGCTCACTTGAAGCTCTGTCCTTCAGCAGAAGGATCTGCTCCCACAGGATCTCCTCCCCCAGCCTCACATCAGGCTGTGGTTTTTCTTTTCACTCTGGAAAGGGTTTCTGAGCATGAATGCAGAGATTTATTATGCAGACATCCACAGAATAAATGAAATCCCCACATGAACAAACAGTGTGCTGTTTGGGGTTTAACGAAGATTTCTCCCCCCTCCATGCACCAAGTGGATACTATATAGTTTAAATTATGTATGGGTCTATTACAGAATAATCAGTGCTAAATACATTTGCATACACAGAGCACAATAAATTATGTATCTTGCCTTAATATTTCATGAAGAAGAGCCATGGCATGTATTGATTTCATTTAGACCTGAGTTCAAGAGGGTATTTAAACATATTTCTATTTTTAAATCCATGAATCATCATAACAGGACTGTTCAGGTGCTTTCAGTTAGATGTGTACTTAACAACCATGCTGAACTTGAGCCATAATGGTGATCAGATTAATATTTTGAACCAGTGCCCAAGGAAGCCAATGGGAGCCATTTAATCAATTTTACTAAGCTCTTGCAGTAAGAGCCATTTTTAAAAATACATTTGTATGCATATATATATACATATATTTAATGAAGGAAATGGAAGGTAGACCTTTACTGAGAAATTGGAGTCTAGCTGAGCTTGGAACCAGCTTATATAGTCATGAATTTCTGAGAAATCAAGGCAAGCTGCCTCAAAATGCCACTGGCAGCCACTCACTCATTCCTCTAATGCCCAGGACATGCCACACTGAAGGCTGAACACTCCCCTGCCCATTGAGTGTGCCAGCATCCTTTGGGCAACAGGAACTCATTTTTACCTAATGAAATTATTTGGATTCATTTTCTGTCCTGAAATATATGGGAGGAAAAAAAAAAAAAGGTTTTATGGATAAAATGTTCAAAAGCACTTCCATATCACAAGAACTTAAATCTCACTGGCAGACTTAGAGATCTGAGATGCATTAATTGAGAGGTCAGAAAGGACCAATATATCTGATCAAGAAAACAGTTGATTTAATAGAACATTTAATTTGGTCCTGATGGTAACACTCAGGAAACTGTACTGTCTGGAATGATTCTGCCATATAAACATGAACATTATTTTCTTGTTTTTGTGGAAAAAATCAGGTCACAACACCTGTGACTCTGCTTTGAGCCTGGCATTTCTTCTCCTGAGCTTATCCAAAATTTCTCTTTGGAGAATGTAGCTACAAGTAATACCATCATCTACAGGAAAACACAAAAGAAATCCAAGCATAATATAAAAGCCTAGTGAACTAATTTCCACTAAATTACCTTTTCCTTTCTTGCCTTTTTTCCTCTATTCCTCCCTCCAGGACATAGGCAAAGCTGGTGGTTTTGTCTTTAATATTTGCAAACTAAAAGGTGACTGGGCTTTTTTCTTTAGGATTTCATCAACAAGTAGAAATATTGGTTAATGTTTCCCTATGAAAGCATCCTATGTGAACTGGCTCTTACAAAAGTAAATTAAATAGCCTGTGTTTTATCACTTTATTGTTATTTCCATTATTTATTAATAGCACAGTGTATTGTGCTTTTGTTTTTTTTTAAAGCACAGTGTTTGTAGTCAAATCTGTATGTTGGCTCACACATTAATATGGATGCAAATATTGAGCCATTCTGTGTAAAAAGTATCACTTCTCATGGATCTTTAGCACTGCTGTGCTTTGCTTCCATGAGGTATTCTTGCAGTGAACTGAGAAAATCAGTCTGGACCTCACCTATAGTAGAAAACTCTAGGAGTTGAGAGTTTTTTCTGGCTGCTGTAAGAACCAAGTTATGTTGGGGAGGTTTCTTGTGTGTTAGGAAAAAGAGTAATTTTCAAATTGTGGCCATCAAATTCTGAACCTCCAATGGGTCCCAAACATTTTGCCTCCAACTGCCCTCATATTGCTCAGCTACCACTTTTGAATCCAGAATCAAACCAGTGAGACTACACTAAATGCAGTGGAGGTTTTTTCAGTTGGATAGGCCATATGAGTGTGATTTAAATGATGATATAGCAATGTTTAATCCATTTCCACTTCCTGTCTTTTTCTTTTCTAAGAAAACTCATATAGTGTTTTTTATTGTCTCATCTGAAAATGGCAGAAAGCTTAAATGAATTATTTTTCGCTTACACGGAAGGATTTAAAATTTATAGAGTTCACAGAGTAGCAAACATTTACTAGGTTACCACATTAAGATACAACTTTATTCAGTTTGCTCCTGTAGATTAAAAGATTTTGGTTTAGAATTTAAGGATTTATTTCATATGTCAGTATCCGTTAAATATCCTGTAGAATAAAATCTGAGAAGACATCCATTTGTAGATAGTCTTTTTTTATCTGTGGCAAAATACAAAGACCTGCAAGCAAGCCAATATTTGATTGCATTATCTAATGGCATCAAAATTTAGTTATAGCTCTTTTTAATAAAATAAATTCGAAGTCTTAGATGATAATTCTAAAATTAGATCACGTCACACCTTATGGCTGTTGTGAGATGAGCCAAGAGTCTTCCACATTCATCACAAAAATGCCCTTTTGTTTCGGCTCAGAGGCTCTGAGTAGAAAAGACTTTTTGGGAAATGGCTAAACTTGATGCATTGTTTAAATTGCAATATTTTTAATAGTCTTCTTCCTAACAAAAGAGTTACTGTGGCTGTTTTAGACCAAGAGATGGATGATACAGTGGAAAGTATGGAATGCTTTGGGAAAGAGTATGAGAACAGAGAGAACTCTTAGAGTCCTGCTCAAGGCACTCCAGGCTCAGAGATGTCAGGGAGCAAGTGGTCTGACCCTGTTCCTTCTGCAGGTCACAAATTTGTCTCTGCCTTCCTTTAGTCCATGTTAGCTTTGCACCCTCACAGAGTCCTCTGCTAGTGAGTTCTGCAGATCAGCTGCAAATGTTCCAGTAAAGGTGCCTCCTATTAGGCATAAAATAGGCTGAGGCTGGTGTAGATTCTGTGTAAATCTTGACTAAAGGCAGGGAGAGCTGCCGTGTCATTGATGATAGTGCCAGCTCCTAAATGGGGGCTTAAAACTTGAGCTTCAGCTTTTTTTCCTATAATGGGAAGATGTGATTTCACACAGCAAGAATTAACAATGCAATTAATGCCTGAGAAGGTGAAAGGAACAAAAATGAACTCTAGAAGGTGTGAAATACAGTGCCAGATCAGAATCCTCTGTTTCTGCATCTGCCACCAAGTTTCTGTGCAGCCCTGATGTGCTCATCTGAAAAGGAGACAGAAATGAGCAGAAATGACCAAGAAATGAGCTCCCAGCAGGGGGACACAGGCTGCCTGACACATTTTTCTGTCCTTGGCCTCAGAGCAGCTTTGGAGAATAAGATGGTGGCTCAGTGCCCCCCTTGCTTCCAGCCTGGCATCTCAGTACTGCTTCTGCCTCTCAGCCAGCCATTTCCCAGTGTGGCATTGATTCATAAATGTCTGCAAGTGTTTTTTAAGAGCAGAGTGAAGATGCTTTAGAAGAGAGGCATGCTTGCCTGCTGGGCAGCAGCAGCTCGAATACCTCCGTGCTGCAGTTATATTTGATGGTGCACGCACTTTGCTTCAGGAAAGCTGCCAAATGGCATTTCAGTCCTACCTCAGAGCTCTATGTAATGAAAAATGAAGTGAATTTCCATGCTTTTGGCCACCAAAGTGCCTGCAGGTCTTTACACAGCTTTACCAGTTTGGCTCAGACCAAAAAGCACCATGGGGACTGATGTTGTTTGTGCTTAGAGTCAGGGCGTTATCAAGTGGCTCAGATTAGGGTGAAGGTAGCCACCATCCAGCCCATTTCCCCAGAACAAAATGACAGAATTACAGTCTGATCCTCAGCCCAGGACCCCTGGAAGGGGCAGCTTTCTCCTGAACATTAATGTTAATAGAGGGGTTTTATTAATTCTTTGTCATGACTGCTTTTTAGCCTCCAAGCCAGGCGTGGCTGTCCTAGGACCAGCTGTGTTTGAGTGTTAGAAAAACTTACCCAGATATATTTCTTTAGTCTTGCTGATGCTCCTCCTGTTTTCTTTCTGCAGCAAATGGAAGACCATGAATTTCCTGCCATGCAGATAATTTTTCTAGGTTTGTTTCTCAGTCACAATGAGTGTAGACTTGTTATCCTAACCTCACTGGCAGATTATGAATTCTTTTGGCATTGATCTGAAGCACAATGAGGGCTGTACAGGTTCTCCCAAGCTTCAAAGTATTACTTTCCTTCTGAATTTCCACATTTCTGCAGAATAGCTTGCCCTTGCCACATCGTTTGGACTGCCCATCTGTTGCTTAGCTACAAGACAAATTATAAGAGCCCAAATGATAGCAGAGAGGGCACATACTCAAACATGACAAGACCCAAAGGATGCTCATTAGTGTATGTGCAGGAATATTACTTGCCCTGAATTCTGAGGATTTGGTGACCACCACTGTTAGCTTTAACTCACAGAGCTCTGATTGCTCATGGGTTTTGCTGGAGCTGGCTTGTTTGCAAGCTGCAGCCAGAGACACTGATTTTAAGGAAGGTGTGTGCTTGGGGAGAAATTGTTAAACAAAGATCCTTGAAAGAGAGAAATAGGATAGGAGAGGAGCTCCTTGGGGGTTTCTGTAAGGGAAGACTCTGATTGTCAGAGTTAGGTCCTAGTTGCTGGAGTCAGGTTATGCAATGCAGTATCAATGTGAACTGAGAACTAGCCATAGCTGCTATGCATTATTGCTCATCTGTATCCACAGCAGCAATACCTTTTAGCTCTTCCCTGGCAGTTTGTGTAAGGCACTTAATTTATAACGTCACGAACTGGAATCGCACTTTTGCAGCCTCATGAGAATGAGTGACACCAATTGCCCAGGTCACACCTTTGGTTCCCACAAGAGCTGTGTGAAAGACACTGTGCTGTGCTTCCAGCAACATCAATTAATAGTCTGGAGGTGAGTGCTCAGCTCAACAGCTGAATTTAGTAACAGTTCATCTGCATGCAAGAGAAGGTTTCTCTGAACCTCCAGCAGCATCTAGTAGGACTCACACTTCAGCTTTGTGGTGGCTGTGGCTGGGGCTTGTATGGAGAGGTGGCCTGGGGAATGATTTTCTTCAGGTTCTGCTGCCTTCAGTGTGAGTCATCAACAGGAAACAGAGATAAGAGCCATCAGCTGGACAGTGCTGGACCATCCCCAGAGCAAAGGCTCAAGAAGAGGCTGGAATGGCTTTGTGCTTAAGAGCTTCATTGGAGTAACTGGTTGTGTTGGTCCATAGCTCAAAAGCAACCAAGTTCCTGCCTACACCTCCAGTTTGATGCCAGACCAAGGGGACCTGTCAGAAGGGCAAGGATTGCAGTTTTGGTTTTCTTTTTACCTTGTCTCCAAAGATTGCTCTTGGTGATCGCATTGCAGATGTGAGGTTGAGGAGACACCATAGCTGACCATAGAAGGAGTCAGCTCTTCTTCCCATGTTTTAAGACATAGAAATGACATGAACAAAACCTGATCAGCTAAGAGGAGAGGAGTTCACTATAAAATATTGTGTGATGGATTTCTGGTTCATATGTGGTGACACAGTGCTGCTGGGAAAACATGCACCAAGGACAATTTCACATTGTTATTATTTCTTGTTATCAGCTTAAGCATATATGTAAGTAATGAGGAACAAACACCTCCCGTGAAAGTGTTAGTGCTTTTTGACCCCAAAACTCAAAAGCAAGGAAAGCTCTTGGTGAAATACATGGTGATGTGTTCCCTCTAGAACAGCAGGGCAAAACTCCAAAACTTGTGATCAAGTGGGACAATGTTGTGCTGTTGCCTAATAAAATACTGCATTAATTCATGGCAATTCAGCTCATAGGGACTTGTGGGCATGTATATACAAGCTCATATACTTGTGCCATGTATATGTGCAGTTTATGGGGTTGTTCTGACACCAAGAAGAGCCAAAGTTTGGAACACTGCCCAGGTTTTTTACTTGGTTTCCTGTATATCTGCTTGCCTGTTACTTGTAAACCTGTTTTGCCTCTCACGTAGCAGTGGAGGTGTGCTCAGATAAAGGCATTACTTGAACACCAGCTAAATATTAGTTTCCCAATGCACACCCGTTGCTTGGTCCCAGGGTATCACTCAAAACAAATTATTCTTCTGTGTTACATTGTCTGTTGATCACTCCTTTTTGCCTTTTATCCTTGTTGTTGTTCTTCCTGTCTCGTAGAAAGCTGAAGTGCCAGGCCATTAGGAAACTGAATTATTAAAACCTCATATTGATTTTTCTTGACTGTACAGCTGATGTTATCATGCAAGGACCGTGCCTTGAGCTGTGCAGAAGGGGTTTTGTGAAACACTTGACAGCTCTCCTCACTCCTCCTCTTCATTACCTTCCATCTCTTTCCCACCCCATCATTTCCAAGAGGAGGAGGTTCTGAAAACCATTATGCAGAGTCATTTCACTTCACTGTCAGGCTCCCTTTGCTAGCAGCCACACAAACGGTGGGATTTTTCTTTCTTTTCACTCCGGAGGTACACAAACAGATCAGTCCGTTCGCTAAAAGCCTCGGCACACCGCGGTGTCCATGGCAACACACCAGCCTGCGCAAGCATCTGCAGACGCTTCAAAAATCAGAAATACCGAGTGATGACAAGGAGCTGCTTCATACAATGGGTGTTTATAGGTGTCACAACCATCTGAAACACTTCCTTTTCTGCCCATCAGCTCCTTGATTATAAGGTGCTTTACGTTTTTCTCACAGCTCCTTTGTCAGAATCCAAGATTCGAGGCAGAAGTAATCCTTCTTTCAATGTTTATTTGCTTTGAGGTTTTTGTGCATTTAGATCACTGGCTGAGGTACCTCAAGTGAATGAGCACCCCAAGCAACACTGTTAACTTTCCTCTTCGAACTGAGTTGGAGTACAGGCTTTCCAAATGATAAAATCCACAGTTGTGATTGAAAAAGAAGTGCTCTATGTCAATCCAGCTAACAGGAGTAGTTGTGTGAGTGCTAGGCTGAGTAGTGAATTGACCCATCATGCTGCATGAATTACTGGTTACCTACTGTGATGACAGATTTAATAAGATCAATCAACCATTTTTTGGGAATATTTTTATTTGAGTTTATCCACCTGCTGGCATGGCAGAGACTATGCTAGTGTGTTTACAGGCACTGGTTTTCACTGAACCTGTGTTTGTTCAGATCTGCTTTCAGGAGATAACATTCAGGTGCTCAGGCTGCATTGCAGAACATGTATCAGTTCACTAGACCAAGCCTGCAAAAACATCTGTAACTCAGGATGGGTAACTCATGTGGGCACTGATAGACACTGTGAAGAGTCTCATGCTGCTGCTGGCCCTGGCTAAGGAGCAGTTTTATAAAACAGGAAACCAACAGGCAGTCTTCAGGCATTCAGGACCACCTTCTTCAGCTCAGGGAAGTATTGCTGCTCCATTAAGATGTGGTGGCTGTGCTTATCCATCATTCTCAAACCTAAACTGGACAGCTGTGCTTGTTGCTCACACAAAGGCTGAGTACAAGCCTGAGTTTGAAGTTTGGTAATGGGAAAGAGCTCAAGTGCATACATGCTTAACCTCCAGCCACCGTTGTGATGGGAAAATAGCTCCTTGTTTTGTCTGTAATGTTTCCTTTGTCTTAAGAAGTAACATTAGTATTTTATTCATAGAAAGGTGAAAAGAAATGCAAAGCCCAAATTCAAGATGAATTATTTGATTAGGCTAATCTGTTTTCAACTGATGATTTAAGCTTTAGGCTTGGAAAAAGCAGTAACACCTACCAGTTTGAATGTAACAAGAGGATCATATTAAAATCCTTATCAAAATTCCACCTTAATAAAACAAGCTATCAGTGCATCAGAGCACTGATGAGCCTCCACGTGCAAGCATCTCATAGATTCTTTTAAAGTTCTTTAATCCTCAGTAGTTACTGTTGGAACAATTCAGCCTTTCCCCTAGAACAGGAAATTAAATCTCAGAAATAGTATATTCCTTGTATTCTGACCAGTTTGACTATTCAGTAACTTATACATCATATTTATTTTGAAAAGCAAATTTTCCATGTAGTTTTTCTTAGAGATCCAATGTGCAAAGAGATTTCAATACATAAAACTTACTGTGCGTTCTGTTCATCTTCTGTTTGGTCCTGCAAGTGGGCAGTGGTTTTTTTTTGTTTGTTTTTTTTTTTTTTTTTAAGATCTGGTAAGGTTGAATGGTGTATTAGTTTTATTCCCCCAGTTCTCAAGATAGATAAGATAAAGAAGGCAATGCTTGTAGTAGAGAGAAGCTAAAGATGGCAAAACAAGTAACCCAACCTGAAACTTACTTGCAATCATCATTCTTTAACTAGGAAAGTCAAGAGCAACAAAACTTATTTTCTTAGAGAGTCTGGTTTTTTTTCTTCCTGTTCAGATGGAAATTTAATAGATGAACTATTGTTCTGTACCCCAGAAAATGGGTTAAAGCAGTGAAAGTTGGTTTAGATAAAGAACATTCTACAGCTGAAATGTGCAGGGATCAGCACTTCACTTGCTTAATTTTGAATACATTTAAAAAATGTTCTGTGAGACATCACAAGTCTGACACCCAGCTTTCTTCTCTTCAGTAGAGGAATCAGACCCATAACCAAAATTTCTCAGAGCTTCAAGAGCTGAGAAGAAAGAGTCGCTGGATTAGGTAAATGACAGGCGAAGAAGCTCTGTACATAATCATGAACCCTCTAAGGGACCACTATTGTCCATTTTTCACATTGATTAATTGGGGACTCTTTCAATCCCAACAGTGAGAAATGAAGGTGTCTACTGCAATGGCATTCTCTACTGCAATTCTTATTTCCTCACAGTTTGGTGGCCGAAGTATTTTGTACCCTCTCTCTGCTTTCAAATTATTCTACTTCTAATGCAGAGACTGGCTTTTGACATCAAAAGCATTTAGTAAATTAGAGTGTAGCTCCCTGAAGCTAATTCTTCCATCATAATTCACAAGGGTACTCAGAGTCCCTTGCACAAAAAGACCAAAGATAACTAAATCAACAAAGGCAGCATTGCTCTTGTACAAGTCCTCCCACTGGGACAGATCTCACCTTTGCTTAAAGCTTTCCTCTAGCACCTGAGACATTTACATTTACAAACAGGTAGTATCTCCAAATAATCTTTGAATGGTAAATGTAATCAAATGGGAGACAGGCAGAAAAAGGAAGGCTTTCACATGGAAATGTTATTATATGAGCTGATGAGATACAGTTGAGTTTCTTGTCAGAAACAGAAAAAAAATGGAACATAGTTTGTGATGCAAAGCCACGGATAAATCCATTCTATTTTCAGTGGAAGCTTTTATTTTGCTTAGTCGTTGATAAGCATTTGAAGGAGCTCTTCAAAGGAGCTCGTTTTTTTCCCCCATTGCCTCTGTTGGACACTAGAGGGACCCGAGACTTTTCCAACCCATGAAAACATCGCAGCAAAAATGCCAAGGCGGGAGCCCCGCCTTTCCCGGTCACCTTAACCTAGGTGTTTCCAAGGAGAAGGGAGGGGAAATAACTGCTCAGCGTGCCCACAGACTGCAAATATGCCCCTGAGAGTGATGTGCAAGGGGACTGTAGCCACATTCCTTTGTTTCATTAATCTCACTGGTGCTCTTCCCATCATCAATAAATAAGAGCTGACTTTGTCTTGACTGCTCTGATTGCTCAGCTAATGTGGTGACATTGGCGCCAAGGCTTGAGTCATTGTGTTTTTGAGAAATTAAATGTTTCCTTCCCTAGTCTGAAGTGATGCCAAATACCTAAGTTGCCACTACTGCATCCCAATAAACTCTCAGGGAAGCAGTGGGGAATTGTTATTAACTATATAGTAAGAGACAAATTCCTTTTAAAACAGCATTTCCCAGACACAATTTCAAATTAATCTGTTCTAAAGAGACCTATAGGCCATGACATTCCTTTTTCTTTTTGTGAGCAGGCAAAAATCCTCTGTATTTGACCTACCAGACTTCCATAGAGATCCATAATTCAGTTTCACAAAGCTTTACTATAAAGCTCATGGTTTATGAGGTGATGCAAATTTTTTTTCCCCTTATAGAAAAAATCCTATTGCTTAGTGGAATGATGCTTTCTGATCTCTGCATGAATATTTCTAACGAAAATAGGTGCATGCATTTTAATATCTGTAACATGAATTAAAATATTTTTTTCTATCTTAAAACATCTAGTGTCAACACTGCTGCTGAATATTTCATGTGAAGTACAGTGTAATTTGACTAGATAATTATCTCAGGGGAAAATGGTGACTGACATTTTTTCTGTGCTCATTTTTCATCATCTTTGATGATTGTTTAAAGGAGGGATGCAACTGAATGTCTAACTTCCAAGGCACCTTCTTTTTCTCTCTCTCTGCAGGCTGCTGCTGAAAAGAGACAGGCTGCTGCTGTACTGCATCTGAGCTAGAGGGGTTGATTCTCTGTCACATATGGAACACTCTGAGCATGTCTCTGGTTAGTTACACCACCCCTCTGATCTCTAGGAATGTTTATGGACAGTGCACAGTGTATTGTACATGTATCTTTCCATTAAGACATCGTTTCATCCTTCCCATGACACCCATTGCAGTATTTGTTTCCAATGAAAGTATAGGCTGTCCTTTCCTCTCTCCCCACCCACCCCCCC
>JAOTQP010000362.1:4544258-4582693 GCA_026413545.1 Cichladusa arquata | reverse complement strand
GTTCCAAGTTCTCTTGTAAGAAGAAGCCCTGCAGTGGGGTGTGGGGCAGAGAGAGAGAGAGTTTCTCCATGCAGAGGCTGTATCCAGCAGTTCAGGATGGAGGCCATGAAACTGTGACATCAACTAACCCTGGCTTGTGGCTTTGCAGAACTGTGTGATGCTCCCTGTATTTGTAGGTGGAAAAGCAGGAAAGTTGTTGGTGTGATGTCTTCTTCCCCAGAAGCTCATGGGTAGTGTGGGGACCAGGGGAGCCCTAAGTCCTGTATCAGGGAGGAAAAAAAGTGGGAGGTGCTGAATGAAGGTAGTGGCTGTAGAATTTTTGCAGACAAACCAGTTGGCACCCATATGACTCTGAACCAGGTGTGCTTGTAGTATGAAGTCTAACAGACCAGATTTCTCATTGGCATGGCTCTACTGAAGTCATCACAAGTATGTTGTTACTGCACAGCAGCAGAACTGGGTTACTGGTTTAGTTCTCTTTCAGAGAGTGCATGTGGGCATTTGGGTTACATGTCCAAACTGCACTTCCTGAAATAATACGAATCCTGGGATTATGAATGTACAGAAATAGGTTTTCTTTTAAGGGCCACTTTTCATTCTCTGAAATTACGTACGACTTACAAAGATGCAGTTTTCTGAGTAATAACAAATGCTTGGGTTACCATTCTCCCAAACACCAGATGTGAAACCCAGAGGCTAGCAAAGTATTTATGGAGGGAGTATCTGATGAAGCTGTTCTTATTGGTGTCAGCAGCTCCTGAGTGCTAATTGGTTAACCAAGTAAATGTTTGTGGGTTGCTTTTTAATGGCTAATTCCATTGCCTGGAGTGTCTTCTGAAAAAATAAAAGAAAAATGGAAGGAACAGGTGGCACATACTTATTTTTTAAAAGGAAACAGCATATTGTAGAACTGTAAGCATCTGCTTCTATTTAATGCTTATTCTTCAGACACTCTGAGATGCCATTCATTTACGTGGAATAAATTGCTGTACCAGCTAGGAGGCCCTTACAACACTTTTTAGAAATGTTATACCCTTTAATTCTAACCTGAAAGATTTAAATTAGGCAAGACAAGTCTCTTTGGAGATAGAAAACATTTTCTATGAGATTATTTGATACAGCAGGAAAAATAGGTAAGTTTGCAGGTGAATGAAGACCTGGATAAAAAAAGGTTTTTTGGTGTGTGTTTTTTTCCCTGCCCCCCAAGTGTAGGAGATACTATCCTTATCTACAAGATTTGCTTCACTTACAGACTTTGAAAATAGTGGCTGTAATGCCTTTACATCTTCAGTGTCTTTTATTACTGGTGGGGAGAGAGCATTTCAGTGTGTAAAAGCTCTTCTGTTGCTTAGAGCCCCAACTCATATCCTGTTCATGGATTTTTATCTCCATTTCTTATGTCTTCACAGGTTTCTAGACACATTATCACTTAACAATTGATATGTCAAAAGTCTTTCTTCCATGAAGTCACTCATAGTTTTTTGGTTTTTTTTTTCTTTTCCTACTGGTACCAGTAATCACAGAGCCAGGGTTAAAGCTGTTCAATCTGGTAGGGCTATTGAAGGGCCTCACTGAAGCTATATGGTGGTATATGTTACATATGGTTATAGTGTCTATAGCTATATGTGGTTAGAGTCTCACTAAAGGCTGTCTGAAGTGTCTCACTGAAGTTCTGCCTAAAGGCAATGTCAGATTTTCTGGTGTGGTCAGCTCTGTAACAAAAAAGGGGTTGGCATCTTGAGGAAAAAGAGATTACAGTCATAGGAAGAATCAGTTATTTTTCTTCCTGTTCTTAAATGCTGCAGGCATAAACATGCCTCATCATCTAAAGGTAGCACAGTTATTCTTTTTGTGTTGCTTCTCACCTTGGAAGCATATGATATTATTGGGAAGGCATTCACCAAATTCTTGATTTTCAGACTTTGAAAGGTGGACTGTAGACTCACTTCATTTGTCTGAGCAATGTATCAAGACAAGAGTTACTGACTTCAAAACTTTAATGTGAAACTCTACTGGTTTTGCTTGGAACAGATTTTCCTTTTTATTGTTATAATATAGTGTGTGTATATATATATGTAAAAAATAGATATAAGTAATACAATATATTATCTAGTTGTTTTGTTCTATGAATGAAACATGGTAACACTTCTAAGAATACACAGATCATACATCCTGTATTACATCTCTGGATATTTTTGTGTAGCTGAAATAAGACTAGTGTCTCAAATCCTGATGAAATCAAGTCAATTCTACGCTTCTAGGGGACCAGATGTTTTGATTTTGATCAAAAAAGAGAAAAATACTTCTTTAGACATCCATGTCTCTGTTGTCCATGTTTACCCACAGCTGACACACGGGCTGCCTATGCTTTTCTGTGTTTCTCCATCACATAGGTTTGTAACCCAAATGCTGTAAGAGGTGGTGCTTTACACTGCCAGACATTGATACAAATGCACTTTTCTCGTACTTTGTTGTTGTGGTTGCTTTGAGCTGAGCTTCCCAAGACCCATCATCTGAATACGAGTCAATGGGAATGGTGTGACTGAAAAATGTAAAAACATAAATCCTTAGTTTTTAGTGCATTCCTAGGAGAGATTTAGTTGTGGTACGGAACTGTGGGCAATAATTCAAATGATTCATGTGTTTTTGACAGAGCTGTCTCCCTCAGACTGCTCTTTCTAAATATTTGAATCAGAATCTCAGAGATGGTGGAAATTCAATGCTTCACAATGGTGCTGTAGTAATCCAGAGCTGTATAAGCTTCTGTTAATTATTCTTTTCCTTGAGGTACCTGCTGAACTAAATAATGATTTTTCTATAGAAAAGGTTATGGAAATATGTGTAACAGGGTTAGGAGCCAGGTGGGTGGTGAGGCTCTGTGTTGTTTAATGTTTACATTTGAGAAAGACTTTTGGACCTGGTTTGGAAAAACACCAGTCAGGGAATAGTGCCTGCACAAAAATTCCTGCTGTGGAGGTAGGATGGGAGGTAAATGTGCATGAGTGTAAACTCATCCAAGACTGTGGTTAGAGGGAAGCCCCTGTTCTCCAGCTCTGTGTCTCTGCTCACCTTGTGATGAGGAGGCCAAGTTTAAAAGCCAGAAAAATACCATGTTACTCTTTTGTGCTGCTATTTTGTTCCATAGTTGGGGCAGTGAAGAAGGAGCATTCTTGGAGATCCAGTCCTGAAGTACAAAGTGTCTCCATTAGGAGAGTGTTTCCAGTTTGCATCTGAGGAAATGAGGAATGTTAAGATATTAATGTTATCTGCAGGCAAGTGTGTGACCCAGTTGGGATCAGATTCCAGTCTCCTGAGCCTCATGCAGTGCTTTTTTGCTTCTTCTACAAATGTGGCTTTTTCTGCTGTACATCTTAATTAGCAGCTTATCCTGATCTAACAGCTGAGAAATAGTTTCATAGTGCAAACAATAACAGTATGGGCAGATAAGTGTATAAAATTGTATTTTGTTTCTAATCAGAGCAGGGTTGCATGCCTCTGAGACAATTTACACTGTGCTCAGAAGGAGAAAATGTGAGCTCCAACACGTCAGGTGAGAAACTATTGCTTTGAGTGAAAAGCTGATGCTTTTTTCAGGTGAATTCCAAGGCAAGTTTCATATGTGGGCCATGGGAGCTGAGCTAGAAAGCATGGATTTCTACATACAATTCTGACTGATTCTGCCAGTGTTTTGTATTGACAACTATGCATTTTCATAATAAGCAAGAGCTGAAGCTAAGGATTGCTATACTCAAGCTCTTCATGTCAGAGTGCAATTGTGCATGTTGTATTTGTGCTAGAAGGCTCGAAGCAATAGGGCCAGATGGTTTTTTATGTCTGAAATTGCTTAGGTCCATTGTTTTCAATAGACTTGCACCCACATGCAGTTATAGCCAGCAAAACCAGGGTCTTGAGTCTCAGAAATACACCATGAAGGTACCAAACAACATCTGTAGCATAGCAACAGGAAAGCCTTTATGCCTTTCTCATTTACTGGTCTTGCACCCTGGCAGTAATAGTGAGCATATGGTGCAGGATTTGCTTTCTTTTTGGTCAGGCTGGTCAGATTGTTTGGGAGTGTAATGCTGACTAAGTTTAAAACAGCCAGATACGGTAGTGGTTCAAGGACTCAGCTTTGGGTAGCCTTCTCTTTGGTTCAGTGCTCAGGTTTGGGAAGACGTCTCACATCAGCATGACTCCATGATTTCTGCTTGCTTTTCTATCCCCTGTGTCAAGTTTGGCTTTCCTGATTCCATTAGAAACTATGCCAGCAGGGTCTGGCATGTTTGCTCCCAGGCAGCCCTGTTGCATGCTGTATGGGCAGCAGAAGGCCCAGGCTGCCATCCCATGGCAGGCCCTTTCTGGGAATGAAAAAAGGTGCCTTTTGTGCACAACAGAGAAGGAAGTGCTGGAACTGGGAGAAGAGTTGGGGGCTGGGGGCAGGCGATTAAGTAATCCTTGGGACCAGCATCTCTGCTTCTGATAATTGGCATTGAGACCTGAGATCAGTGCAGCACCTGCTGATGCTGCTGCTTTTTGCCTGCTGTCAGGTGTCTCAGAGTCTTATGGAAATAAACCATTTAAGAAAACCAATTACTTGAACCAAGCCATTCTGGAAAGAGTATCACTGGATTCTGTACCAGCCAGGCAGACACCTGAAAGATGTCCTGTATTTACACAAGTGTAGCAGGTGTGTTTTCTCCAATATCTTCTGTTTTTTTACGTTATTTGCCTTTAATTTCTTCAAGGGCAGAGTGCGAAGTAGCATGAGTGTCGTAAATACATCCTGTAGTTATAAAACTAAAAGAAATAGAAAAAAGCCTTCTGTGTGTTTTCTTCATCTTGGAATTTATTAGGTGTCCATGTGCTGACAGAACAAGATGGGAAATTGCTGTCAGTGTTCATTTGTTACCATGTGAGAAGGAAGGAGCAAGTCTCACAAAAGCACTGTAGTGCAAGAGCTTGGCTTGTTTCTGCTCATCATGAGCAAGTCCATCCCTTTGTTTAAAATGGTTTTCTGGTGTCTCAGTGAATAGACAAAAGTGATTCTCTTTTCATAAGTACTGAGGAGAGGACCTTACATGTAAAGGATATTTCAGATCAAAATCTAGAGCTGAATTTGAAGTGTTTGGTCTGTTCCTACTGCATTTCTAATCATTAACTAAGAATAGAATAATTTGCAGTTCAGAGAAAAACTGTAATCTATTCATGCCTGGGGGAAAATCTTGCTTTCACTGTGTTCTTTGGGGCAACTGCAATCATTTGAAAGAAAAGAGGTTAGGAAATTGTGTTCTGCTGCACGTCAGCTGAACCAGCTCTGTGTTTTCTTGGCTGCTGTACTGATGCAAAGCCCTCCATTCAGGAAGATGATAAAACCAAATGTGCAAGCAGAAGCAGCTTGCTAGTCATCCTACCCAATTCCATGCTAGGATCTGATGGATGAACTCAAACTGCTTGAGTGCTTGTGTTATTCCTGGCTGGAGAGGCCAGGGAGCAGTCAAAAGAGAAATTAGGAGATGCCCAGACCCAGCTCTCTGCTGGTGGGAGGGACACCATTCCAGGACCCCCAGAGTCAAACTGTTCTGTATCATGTGGTTGCAGTGAAGGCAGCAGGTGTAAAGATGGGTGTGCCTTGCAGTCTGTTTGCTGAGGCAAGAAGGTTCATATTCAGCCGACCCCTACAAGGAGAGGCTTCTGAGTTGGAGGACTGTGGGAAACAGAAAGGTAGAAACTTCCACATATACTGAAGAGTTTGATTTGCAGCCTTGGAAGAAGCTTGGATTGATGTAAAAATAGAAATACACAGACATTAAGCAGAAAAATTATAGGCTTATGTTTCTATAGTTCTAAGTAAAAATATGCCTTAAGTAAGAAACTGTATTAGACAAGATGGTAAAGAATTTTATAGTGTAGTAATATAATTGCATAGAGTAGACTAGGAGCTTCAGTCTTACAATAGAAGTATATGTGTGTACATGTAATAGCTTGTTGGATAAAAGTATACTCATTGTAGAAGAATTAAGTAAAAGTGATATGTTAAAAAAGCAAAATAAGCTTCGTAGCAACTTTCTGTTGGATTAAAATGTTATATATGGCCTTGTAACGAAGAAACTTGTTACTACTTTTTGAGCTATGGCTGAATTCTTGCTTCTCTAAATCTCACACCTTGAGGCTGATGTGAATTGGAGCAGTAAATAGTCTCTAGCCCATTGTGGTCCCATCCCTTCATTTTAAGGCGACAATAATAGAGGACACCTGTGGGTTTCATGGAGAATGTGCCATTTAGACCTTCCAGGTTACCTGGACAAGAAGTGTAGTAGGTAATTTCTTTTGAAGTAGGGTCAAAGTCTGATATTTTTTAGCTAGAAGTCAGGAGCAAGATGTTGGTTTCCTTTTTGCTGACTTCACCCACCCTTCCTCCACGAGTCCTCATGGCTGTGGAAAGACCTGACTGGCAGAAAGGGGTTGCTCTTGTGTATGGAGCCATTTCCTGTATTTGTCATTTAGAAGGTGAGTTTTGAAGATGCAAGCACTCCTCTTTGGGAGCAGTATTCATAGGATGGATCATGCATGCTGGCCACTGATGTAGTTGACATAGTCTTTTTTAAATTAATCTCTTTAGGCAGCTAAAGGAATGAAGCTGAGGCTGAAGGTTACCCAGGTCTCTTCAAGGTTACAGAGTATATTTTCGGGGGAAGCAATCTGCACCTTGTCTTTAGAATTAGTGTCAATGCAGAAGAGAGTAGGCAAGCCTCAAACAAGTTTATTGTGGTTATGAATCATGTGTCTGGGCACAGCAACTGTGATTTGTGGTTCCAGGGCATTTTTAAAGTGCATGACTTTGTGGATAAAACTTGCTCTTGCAAGGGGGTAGAAAAAAAGAGAAGGACATTTAGATTAAGTGGAATGACTGAGACTTGGACCAGAAGTTTTAAAAAAAGCAGTGGAGTATTTTTCTGTATTAAACATCAGTTTTGAGTCTTTGAGCAGGAAAGCCTAAGATTAACTTTACAGGTCTGAAAATATTGCTGGCCTGTCCCCAAATCCTGTGCTTTCCCTCTTGCACAGAGCCCTTTGTAGCTGTATCAGGGGATGGCAGAACCTTCTGTCAGTGGGAAATAGGACCCAGCCCTGCAGCCAGGTCAGTGCAGGCTGAGCCCTTGCCATGAGGTTAAGGGGGTGGTCAGTATGTTCTTCTCAGTCAGTGCAGAGTAGACACTGCCCTGCCTCTATTAGACTGGGTCTGCCTTCATCAGGAAGCAGGATTTGCTCTGTAGTTAGCTGTATGCAGCAGTTGGAAGTTGGAATTCAGGTATAAATTCAGTAATGGCATGTGTGGTATCAGAAAGACACAGAGAAATTGAGTGAAAATCTGAGTATTGTCTTTGCAGGTGCAGACATAATGGAGGGGGATGTAAGTCCACAGAGTGTTTTTCATACCAACTTCCATAAGGGCAGCAGATCTCAGAAGGCTGTTATCTACCCTGTGAGTCTGAAAATAAACTCTTTGGAGCAGAGGATAAGCAAAAATGATGCTGTGTTAATGAAAGGGTTTGGGACCTGGTCCGGTCGCATTGCTCTGTGTCTGTTTTCCAGGCATATTGAACAAAATATTATAGCTGTGAAATCCTGAGAAACAGCCTGTAAAATGTCAGTGCTTGCATTTTCTAGAAAGGCTATTTTCTTCAGCTCTGATTGATTTCCTCTGCACGTATGCTACTTAATTTTGAAGTTTTATATGAATTGTGAATGTGTCTCAATAGATATGCTGGTAGACCCTGCATGGGAACTGTTACATTCACCACTTTGACTTAAAGCTGTCCTTTAATTCTCCTGTTTAAATCTTGCCCTCCTCTAGAGATGTTTTCTGATTTCCCCTTGGTTAACAAGTATTGCTGCAGACCCTCTTCTCCACCAGTGAGCAGTGGATCAGGGTGTATTGGTGAGTTGTTGGGCACTGCTCTTGCCCCCACACACATCTTGTGTTTCAGAGACACACAAGTGTCTCTCTACACTTTTGTCAGTGTATTTTATGGAGCATTGTGTCTCTCCACAGAGCCTCTCTGATTGTGTGTCTCCTCTTGGTCTTGTGTAATGTGGTTGTGCTGCGTTGTGCTAGGTCATGCTTTTAAACCACAGAATTTCTGAGTGCTAATTGCAAATGGAAAAGGAAAGACTGCTTGGATTATCAGCAAGAAAACAGTAGAAGACGTAACCTTTCTTCTGCTCCTCAGGGCAAAGCAGAGATCCTTGTAGTGTTCTGCCTTGAAACAAATTAGTTAATAGCCAGGGATGTTTATATCTATAACAGATTAGCTGCTGAGGTCTTTGTATGCTTCCTAGGTGCTGAAGGAGATGGAGTGGAAAAGACATTTCATAGATATAAGAATTTGGAAAGAAAAGTCATGTAGAAATAGCTTATTCAGGCAGGAATAACAAAATCTGGAAAAGTTAGGCCAAACGAAGCGGTGCAGATGAAAATATTGCCTGAGTGCAGAGAACAGGCTGTGACTATTTACCCTGATGAGGTTAGATCAGGGATGGTGTGAGCTGCAGGGAGTGCAGCAGCTAGGAAATAAAAACGGCCAAAAGGTCAGTGCTCAGAGCCATGCCATAGGGCAGGGGCAGTGCCAGAGCTCCCTGGAGATGTGATTGCAGAGGTGATGTTTTTTGGTAGTGTCCTTGACAAGGAGAACAGGGCTGGCAATGACTGGCTGTGCCTTATGTGCTGGTTTGAATTCATAGGAATTTGATGTGAGGAAGTTAGTACACTATAGTCTGCACATAAGTGATGCCTTGAGAGGCTACCTAGAGCAGAGGCTAGACAATGTTAAAGGAATAAAATAGGTATTTATTAAAAGGTCTTCCAAGGATACACCTTGGGCAGTACAAGAGCCTGGTCAAGGCTACACCCAAGATGGATGATGGATCACATGTTTTCACACTTTTATAAGTTTTGGTCCATTTACATATTGGGGTTAATTGTCCAATTATAGCTCCAGGTTATGCAGTCCCATCCTCCCAGTTTGCTCTCCTCAGTTCAGTGTTGTTTGCACTTTTTGGGCCTGAAGCTGTAACAGTGCCCTTGGTCTGGGGCTGGAAAAGGATTGTTTTGTCTGACTAAACTGTGAGGAGAACTTGCTGACACTTTATATGAAATTCAGAGTTCTATACTAATGCAGTACAGAATCTGGGAAATAGGAAAGCTAAGACTTAAGGCATTATAAAGATTTGGTGAAAAACTTCAGGGTTCTGTCATGACCATCTTTTTTTACAGTCTTCATACTTTGCAGTACTCTATGGCTGTGTATGATACAGGAGACAACTTGTCTCCCCTGGTGAGGGGGAGTCAAGCAAACACAAGCCTTGTGGGGATTTGGAGGAGCCCCTGACTTGCCTCTTGATGAGCAGGGTGTGAAATTGTTTTAAAGACTCTTCAGTGGAGAGAGCCCCACATTTTGTAAGAGCATGTCTTCATGGAGTGTGAACAGCGTTGGTTTCAGGTATTAAAAGCTGCCAGTGAATAAAGGGAGAGACAGTGTCTTAGTCATCTTAAACATTAATTTTTCTTATAGTAAACATAACTTCCAGATCCCTTTTTCTTTTTGCTGGCTGTATGAAGATGGATTTCTGTTACCAAACATGAGTGTGACCTGAGTATTTTTCCTGAGCTTTCAATATAGATTTCATGACAAGTACTTGGGAAATACACAGTTCTACGTATTATCGGATACTTCTTTGAAATGTTTTTCTTTAGAGTAACAAGTGGAACAAGATGCTTCTTAGAGTGCTATAGGAGCAGTTGTTGCATGATTGTGTTATGAAGGGTCTAAACTAGGCATAAAAATCACTTTAAAGCCTAACTTCTGAATTACTGTAATTTTTGACTATTACATAATTCTGAGAGTGAGCACCAGGAGGTGACAGCACTGCCACATACCTCTACATTCAGGTAGGAAGTCCTACCTAAACCAACTCACCTACACCTCCTAGACCAGATGTTTTATGAGTTACATGTTTAAATTTGCAGTTTCATATAACTTCTTTCCCAGACCAGTCCTTGCTTATGGTCTAGATTTTGGGCTTCACACTCATGTCTGCAGCCCAGCAAACTTGTGGAATTCAGCACTGCTGCAGGTCCCTCACGGTTGTGCTGGCTGCATGAGAGCCAAACTCTGCTGCAGCATCAGATTTGCAGGAGAGCAGTGGGAGTGTTAGGGGAAGAAGGTGCTAGTTAGTATGTGTGGGGAGCAGAATGTGGTCCTTAACAAGTACAGAAAAAGATGCTGGGGATGGGGGAGTTACTGAGTTCCTAGAAAAGCTGGTGGATGGCTTTTCTAGTAATGACAATTTAGAGCCACATGATAGAAACAGTAGAACCAGCCTGGAAAATTGGCTCAATGAGGTCATGGAAGCTGAGCAAGTGGTAGGAAAAAATGCTAGGTTTTCTTGTTCTTTGTTAATATGGTATCAGGATTGATTCTAAATTTGCTGTGCATATATATGTGTATCTGTGACCATGACTGACTTTGAGCATTGTGGTGCAGAGCACAGTGTAATAACTGGGTGAATCTTGGTCCCGTGGCCAGCAGAAGTGGTGAGTGGGTTTCAGGCAGGCTGTGCTTCAAGCCCACTTCTGTTGCTGATTTCCTGGGTGGCCTCAAGCCATGTAAAAATACATTTAGCATGCTGCAGAACCATGCAGCAAGTCTGCTGTCCACAGATGTGCATTAGTAGTGTTGCTCTTGGGAAAACTGGTTTCATAAACAAAAGCTTTCAGAGAAGAGTTGTCATTATTTGAGAGAACCCTATGGTTTTCCGCCTGCAGAGCACTGAGGAGTAACTAGTAAAAGCTTCTTGAAGTCTTAGCCAGATGATACAGCCAAATTGTCATTATCATTGCACATCACAAAAGCTGTTTGGGAGGAGATTTAGCTGTTCATTCATGGCTTAGACCAACAACAACACCCTGCAATAGCAGCCACGTTTGTGCAAACATTTCCTCATTCAGTGACGAAAGCACTCGTATTGGCAGGTTAGGAAATTTTTGTATTAAAAGGCTTTGCCTGTAGCTGTGGACCTGGTTAAGTAATACGCTTTTAAGCTCAATTAGAGTGGTACAATAGATTAGAGTGGTGAATGTAATAATGAATTAGACATGTAATACCTTCTGCAAGGAAAGAGCATGTAAAGACCTGAATGAATGAGGTGTTATGAGGAGTAATGCTCCCTTATGAGTGTAGCCATTGAAGTCAGGGGCTCTGCACCTCTGTTTCATGGTGTTTCTGTTACTGTTTTATTGACTTTGTTTTGATGCCTTAAGTTAACTGAAACGTTTTAATGTTTTTATTTTAAAACTCAGTAACTGAAACTCGCTAATGCAAATGAACAAAGCGGACAAAGCAGCTTCTGGAATTTTTTATGCTTTGCTGGCGTGGACCTGAAAGAGACAGCCTCTCTGTTCCCTTTCTTCCCAACCATATAAGATTGCAAGTTAAGTTGTCCTGTGATACCATGTCTTTTGGAGTGAGTGTAAAACCATCCTGTCCCTGCCTGATCCATGCAATACGTGGGAAAAGTTTTTCTCTCTAGTAACTGATGAGGACAATTTCCTGTAAGCCAGTTTTTGTGGTCTCTGGTCTCCAGCCAGATCTATTTTTACTGCCTTTCTCTTTCTTTTTTTCCCCTCCCCCCAAATTTATTTTTTTCTTAAGAAGAAAAAAGTGTCTGTTTGGCAGTGTTACTATCATGATTCTTACATGCAGACAGGCTACAGTTCCAAAAGGCACCAACAAAGCCCTGAAGGTAACTTGTCTTCTGATCACCTTGACTTAAAGCTTTTAGGCCACATCATAAAGTTAGATCAGTGCATGAGAGTAGAAGAGAGTGAACATTTTCCTGTGTTGGTTATCACACTTGAGCTAAAGCCACGTCCAAGTAATTCAGTATTACTGTAGCCAAAAGGATTTAGTTCCTGACATGGCTAACACTTAGGCTGATGTCACACAAGGATCCAGGAGCACAGAAGTAGTTACAGTAGCAGGCCTGATAATTATCTAGTAAATAAAGCCAAGGAGACTTGCACTGAGAGTGCAAGAGGAGTCTGGTACTGCCCAGCCTGGTGTTAGTGAAGGAGGTCTGAATGAATAGTGAGAGTGAGCAAATCAAATGGGATCCAAGTAAAAGTGCAGGAGTGTAGAGGTGTGAGAGGGGAGTAGTTTAGAACAGTCATTTTCCACTAATGTGATTGGAAATCCTGTGCTGCAAATCATGTGTATATAAAACCAAACTCGATCTGTTTGAACTTCTTTGCCAAGATTTAGGAATCTGTTAATCTTTTAAAAAACAGTTAACAGTTAAGCAGGAGAGTGAGATATGAGTCTGTGATGATAGGAGTGGGCTTGAAAGGCATTCTGATAGCCAGGTTCTTTGGAGTGCCAAAGGAGAAAGTCAGGGCAATGCTGTGACAGTAACTGTTTCACACATGATGGTGTCAGCTTTGGATTGCTTTTTCCCCCTCAGCTTTGTAAATCTCATTTCTGGACTGGATCAAGAAAGCTGCACATTCTTCAAGCAGAAAGCCAAAAACATGCAATGTACTCACGGGGCAAAGAGTGGGTTTCCTGATAAAGGAACAGTGAATGTGTGTGCTAGCACCTGCAAACAGATGCCCTGGTTAGTACCTGCGGTAAGGTGATCAGATGTTTAATTAGGAAGATGAGTATACCTACTTTCCCATAGGTAGTAACAGCTGACAAAAGACATGGAGAACTTAATCTCAGGAGTCATTTGGAATCTGAAATATAGTTTGTACAAGTCAGATCTAGCAATAGTTGGATTTTCCTCCCATTACATTTGTGTTTTTAATGGTTATTGGTTATGTTTTAAATGTTAAGCTGGCTACTCTAGGATGAGCACATGTGGTCCTCTGATCTTGGAAATGGGAAGTATTGGAAAAATTGCCTTTAGGTTTTTCCTGTGATTTTTGGATACTGATCCTTAGAGCCACTGTGACACTTGTTAGTTTTCAGTGAACAAATGCTTTCATGTACTTTTAAGAAATATATTATATTCAGAAAAGCATATGCTGAAACGGCTTTATTTAAAAATAAGATGCTGGCAAATATTTTGTTCTACAATGACAACAAATCATTGTTGGCAGATTTGAGAGGTGTGACTTCTACCTTCTTGATAAGGTGTCACTATTGCTTTGGAACATTACTGGGGGACAGGAAGAGTGTTTTGGTCTTCACTGGACACAGCTGCAGCCTTCAGGGCAATAGCATTGGACTGACATTTTGTTGCAGAAAATCATCTGGGGTTACTACATGTTATTCCTCACAGCTGGAGCATTACTTCAGCTAAATACTGTTGGGTATGTGATGTTTGCTGTGAATCATCCTCACTAATGAACCAATTTGATAGAGAAACAATAGTTATTAGCAAAGTGGCATTTCTGTTCTGAATTGCTATGCCTTTCTATTTTTATTATCTTCCATGGACTATTTTGCAAATTACCATTGGGCTGAAGGGCCTCATTCTCTTCATTCTAGAAACAAATATGTTGGTGGGATTGGAAAATACCTTTTATAACAGGAGGGGCTCTTTGTTATTTTTGTGCTCCAAAGGTGTTTTCTTCTGTTGTGTTTTTATTCTGTTTTTATTTCACTGTCAAATAAACATGAATGACTGGAAAACCTGGAATCGGTGGTATTGGAAGTCCTGTAGGTAGACTGTTTAGTGGTATTTTTGAAGTGCCGAACTGAGTAACACGGACTTTAAACAATAATGTTGATACAGTTGTCTTGGAATGCTTCTGTTTCCCATGACTTTAGGAAATGATTGGCTTCTTCCTTCCAGAAAAGTAATGAAATACGGTCTTAATTTTCAAGCATAGATCCTTGAGGACTATGTATATAATTAAAGTTATTCTCTTATATAAGAGCTTTATCCTAGGCTGTGGCCTGAAGCCTGCGATATGCATATTGCTATTTCTTTGTCTGCTTAAACATCCTTCTTCTCTTGGCTCCTGGTTGTGCAGAAAAGATGTTTGTGAACTCAGCTCCTGTCCTAAGAGGGTAAGTCTCACGATCAATGAAACTGCTGAGTGAATGGAACAGAATGTGCAAGAAAATATTTAAAATGGAGATGATTTATTACATTGTCTGGCGTCCACTATGTCTGAGGATGGGGTATAAGATTGGAGGAAACATTGGTCATTCCAACATGGTAATGTTTACATCCCAAGTATCATCCACATGGTGCATTGAGAGCATAAAGGAAGTATGTTACTTTTAGAAAAAGATATCTCTCCTGTAAACCAGATTGCATCTCTCTAGAGAAAAAGCATGTTTATACCACAAGAAATGGGAGTTTACAGCTGTTTAGCAACACATCACGTGAAAGAAAACTGAAAAGTTCCTTACCAGTTGCAGCTGAAACACTTGAAGCTTTGGGTTGGAACATGCTTGGGGTGTATACACCTTCATCTGTGCAGCTTTGTTTTTCTTTGCAAAATTGATCTTCACACTATTATCCCCATCTTTGGAAACACATTGATTCTTTGTCTGACTTTAGTATGACTTGAGCTGTATTATTCTGCCCTGCTCCCCTCTCTGATTTTAGATTTTCTTGATGAGGCAGCGGAAGGAGCGCTCTAGGTGAAGCATACAGGATCAGTCCAGGAGATGTCACAGTGTGGACCAGGCAGTAAAAGCAGATTCTTTAGAAACTTGAGAATTTGCAGAGGACCAAAAGAGATTTTGTGTTTCGGTAGGTGAAAACAAATTTGTACTTCCAGGGCTGTCCTAGTGGTGGTTTAGCTCATGAGGAAACATCAAAGGCCTTGAGTAATTGCATTCTACAAAGCTGCTTTCAAAAGCAGAAAACCATTATGGAAGTGATGGCACAAAGGCTCACACAGATGGGTGGTTTTATCTACACGGTTTCTGGCCTTTAGGCAGCTGTCCTTCCAGTTTAAAAATACTGAGTCATACCTTTTGTTTCTACCCTTCAAGTCACCAAGGTATCGCTCTCGTTCTCTTCTCATGCAAAGCAAGAAAGGCTTCCAGACATTTTCCAGACAGGAGAGTAGGGAAAGTTTCAGCAGCCAGGGGACCACTCCAGCTGGTGCTCAGTCTCAGAGCAAGGAATGCATTGAGGATACCTGTGTGAGGAGCTGAGTTTCTCAGCAGCAATGTGAGTAACATCCCTGCTTTCCCAGCATGTGTGGGGGTCTTGGCAAAGGGGTGGCTTTGCTGGTCATTTATTTGCTGGAGACCTTTCTGCTAAAGCAGATGCTCTATTAAGAGCTTAGCCCTGGATTTCTAAAAATCACAATCCTGTGTCATTTTAATTTCATTATCTGCTGTGCATCTTAGACTTTGTCTTGTATCCTTTTCAGTTTCTTTTTTCCATTTTCTTTCAGTTTCTTTTTCTCCTGATCTCTTTAATGCAAGGGATATGTGTATTAATGTCCATTTTAGCAGTACTTCAGAAAACAGGTAGGTTTGCATTATTTTTATGGGAGACTTATATCCCTTTTTTATTGTGTTCTTGTAGTAGGACAGCAAGTATGATTTAATAAATAGGACATGAAACACCCATGTTTTGCTCAATCTTTAATGACATGATGTGTTTTATACAAGCTATGAAACTTGATACTGCCTCTTTCATTTAGAAGGCTGCGTATGCTTTCTTTGATGTAATTCAGTTGACAGCAGTGGGGTTGTTCCTGACTTACACTCAGAGAAATGAATAGGCAGTCAAGAGCAGCACAAGTTCACACCCAGTATGTGTTGACTCATTTGCTCATTGTCTTCTGTGTAGCAGAAAATGATTTTAGGGTACCCCTGAGGAATGTATCCAAGTAGAGCCAAGTTTGAGATGAGGTATGAGTTTAGCTGAGTGTTGTGCAAAGGTAGGGATTATATGATTTGTAATGAAGGTGAAAATTGGTATTTTCGTGTGGGAAAGGACTAACATCCACTGACCTCACCAATTAACATGCAGGACTGTGGGTTTTTTAATTGCATTTCTAATTAAACTGAACCAAAGGGTTGTTTTAGCTGTTTTCTGGACTAAGAATTGCTGCTATGAGCACATGCAACCCAGCTTGTGCTCAACCAGAGTTGAACAAGGCAAATTTTCAGAGGCCCCTGCCAACCTCAACTAGTTGGTGGTTCTGTTCTGGGAATTCACAAGGACTTAAGCTTTTATTGGAATAGCTTACTTTTTGATCTCCTTAGTTTTCTGGCTGTGTGTTTCATTTGGGACGTTTCCAGTCCATGAAGTTACGTCATCTCAAATTCCTCCTTGCCTTCTCCTTCCCTCTGCTGGGCCCCGATCTCAGCTGTTGAGGTTTCATCATTATGGTCTAGGAAACTGTTGCCTTTTTATGGTAGCTCTTGCACCTTTCTTAGCTGTGATTGATTTTGTGATGTGAAATAAAATGCAGGGTCTAGCACATCAGGCCTCACTGTGGCATGCCAGAGCTTGGCTTTATGTCTGGATCAAAGCATCTGGAGTGTGCTTGGGTGGAGCCATCTTCTCCAGTCTGCTGGTGGGCTGTCAGTAGCTTGCTTTGCCTTTCCCATGTCAAAGCTGCCTAGATCCCATTAATAGTCTGGGCCTAATAGTGGCTAAGATGCTGAACATTACTAATCCCTTCATCCAAAGAGCTTGGGGTGAAGCATCCTCTCATCATCAGCCAGGGACTTACAATATGGGTAAATCCAGTCTTGACAGCAGGCTCTTAAGTGATGGTGTAGCTGTGTGCTCAGTGTCTTCTGTTCCTCTAGGACTTTCTAAAGACAGCTTGGTCGTGCCTCCATGTCTTTCTGGCTCAGTTCTCTCTTAAGCCAATGCTCTGTCGTGTCCTAGTTAGCTTTTTCTTCTGTGTACACAAAAGCTGTATGGCTGCGAAAGAGAAACATCTTGCTCTTTTGTGTACGGCATTTGTAAGTTAATAAACAGAGATGTTGCCTTTGCTCAGCGACGGGAAGAAGTAGCACTAGAACTAGTGAAGTAAGTTATTGTCTAGGGCTGTAATTAAACTTCCAGACTTAGACAATAAAAGGTCAATATACCAAAGGTTTGTGCCTGGGAATTCAGTGCCTTTTTTTTTCTTTTAATTAAGGACTATTTTGTTTGATGATTAGATGAATGGGACCAGAAGTAACTAAATCAGCCAACAAACCTGCCAATGACTGGTGGGTTTGTTGTGAAAACTGTCGAATAGTTGACACACAGCTCAGATTGCATATAGTGCACAATGCCAAAGTAAATCATATAGTGTATTAACCGTGGGACCTGTAGAGGGTAAAATTCAGAGCCTTGCTGGTTGGAGCACCTGTAGTTGCTCAGCATATGGAGGTATATATGTGGAGGAGGCTTCTAAATAAATGCCAAATGTCAAGTTGGCTGAAGGGAACCTAAGGGTAAGTATCTTATAACTTTAGATGTGTTGCCATGGTGACATGAGCCAATAAACTAGAGCAAGCCCAGGAGTAATCTATAATTGAGAAGTATTGGAGAGGCAAAGTGGCATTGCTGTTTGCAGAGATTCATGTACATAGCCTAATGCCGCATTCGTTGTGCTCAGTCCTGCCCTCACTCTGAAGAGTACTTACAGTTTACTTACTGCTGGTTTTCAGAGGCTCCCTGTCACTTGAAACATACATTTATTTCATTTAACAGCAAGTTGTTGACCCCTTCCAACAGCTGATCCCAATCAGGGCTTTTTATGTACTGCACAAATAGTATATACATGCTGCATTTGGTAACCATACTGTAAAAGAAAAACCAGTTTTCGTCTGTAACTTGTGGAACTGCTGGTTCTGTGTTTCAGTTGCACTGTGGAAGCTGGATAGTCCTGTAAAGACCTTACACTAAAGCCTCGAGTCAGCGATGCCACCAAGCGCATGATTTAGTCTAAGTGCTTAAGTGCTCTAAGTGAGGATGGATAGCCCAAGTGCTTAAAGTTATACAGATGCTTAAATGCTGTGTAAACTCAGTGTTTAAGGACTTTATCCCAAAGGATACTGTAGAAACTTCCACTGAAGTAGATGAGGATGAAGGAGTCCTCATGCAGTGTTAGCAGATACAAGAATTGTATGAAAGAAAGCAAGCTATTACTCTTGCTATTATGTTATTATTACTACGTTCTTGCATACTTTACCATGGAAAAATAATCACCAAAATTACTTCTGGATTTGGTTTTGGTTTTGGGTTTTTTTGGAGGGGGCTGAGAAGGTGCATGGCAGAACAGGGGTGTATAGTATGATAAGTATTTGGATAATTTAGTCAGCCTTAAAACTTACTTTAATTATAAAACCAGTATAGGTGGGAAGTGGAACAGAATTCCACAGACAATCCATCCTTTTGAGGTAATGAATGGCTCTTTTCATTTACATAGGGTTTTATAAAAAATGTTAAAATGGAAGAAAGTATTTTCATTCAAAATCATGTTTATGATCCATCCTTTACAACAATTTTCAAACTGATACTAAACACACTGGGGTACTTGTCTTTTAACATGACTTACAAATGTTAGTGAAGCTGTGCACTTCGTTTTACTTGTATTTTAAACGTTGAGAGATACTTTACAACAAACAAAACATTCCTGGTATAAAATGTTGACTGTCCACCACATCTCTCACCCAAGTTGTTTAACATAATAAAATAATCTGCTGCTTTCATCAGAAATTGCAGTATTTAAAGCAGTAGTTTCTGTCTAGAGAAGCTGTGTATTTACACCATATAAATGAAGAACTTTCTTTGTTGTTTTCCTCTCCCTTTGATATTTAATGATGACTGATAGTAGACTCATTGGGTCACAGATCTTCCACTGTCTTTCAGTAATACTTGAATTTTCAGAATCTGATTTTTTTTTTTTTTTTTTTGCTACACAAGTTCCCACCAAATGAAAATGAGTGTGTATAGCTTCAGGCAAAGCAGTGTTTTTACCCCACTACAAAAGAGTCCTGGAGTTACTAGAAAATCTGTTTGTGATATGCTTTTACTGCTCATTTTTCACAAAAACATCAATTCTGTACAACACCTATTTATCTGTATAAATATTCTTGCTGTGTGTGGTACAAGGCAGACCCATTCTCAGCTGTTTCCTCAATACTGTTGCAATCAAAATAAGCAGTAATGAGATTTGGCTTAATAGGTGTAACCTTTCACAAAGGGCTGTTGGGGAGAAGCCTGGTCCTGGCAAGAATGGGAGAAGCTGTAATTCTACAGGGATTATAAAGAACATAAAATTCTAAGGTGCAATCACGTGTGCAGAGCAACTGAGCACCAGTATGGGTTTGTTTGTGGTTGTATAGCTGGGTTTTTAGTACTGCTAGTGAGACATGTAAGCTGTGCCAAGCTGTGATGTGTAAAAGGCAAATCAAGCCGTTCCTCATTGAGCAAATCATAACTCCACACTCCCTACAGGAATGTTTTTCACATTGGTCTGACTGGTTCAATGTGAGACGTTTCACAAAAGAAAAATTTTGTCAATGAACAAGATGTTTCAGCTTCACTGCAGTTTCTCTTTGATTTGGGGGGCAGGAGTGGCAAAACCCAGATAAATCCCCTAAACAGTCAAGGAGAAGAGCTGAAGGTTTGTGATGTTTTTATTCTTACACTTTCTTTTCATGTTTTTCCTGTTCAGATACTGTGTATCCCTTGAACTTAAGTATTCACTCCAGTATTTCTGAGGCTCAAAATTATATGCAAGTGGAGGAAAAAGGCCATGCATTTTCTTTCCTTCCTGCCCACCCCTCTGTATTCTGCTCAATTATTTTCTGTGTTCATACAAATAAAAAAGGTAATTGTTTTCCTCCTAACCTTCCTTGAAAACAGCCCTCATTAAACTCTTCAGTGGGAAAAGGGTTGGATAGGATGCCAGTGTGTTAAAGGGCTTCTCTGTCTTGCTTGGGATGTGCCTTATGTAAGGAGCAGAACTCCGGGAACGGGGACAGATGGTCCCTCTGAACGTGACCACGTGGGATCCCTTATGGAGATCTTGCAGGGACTCTGGTGGCTCTGGGGAAACAAAGTGGTGGTTCTTCCCCATCATCCCCAGTGCATCTGTGCTCTCCCAGTTTGGAGCTACATGTTGGTGTGTCCTTTCTGCTGCCTGCTGGGGTAACGCTGGCACAGAGCTGCCTCCAGCCTTTCTAGTACAGACAGGCGGTGCAAGGGAGACAAGACTTTATCTAAAAGCACCCTGCTGCTTGAAGAAATGGCATATATAGTGTTTTTCTGATGTTCTCCTAGCTGCTTTTTCTCACCAAACCAGCCAGCTAGTGCCTAGAAGATGCTAATGGGATTGTTCTGAATTAAAACTTCCTGCAGTGGGCATAAAGTGGTGCATTGCACATCTTGCAAAGTGGAAGGTCAGCAGACATGCTCTGTGCTGCCCCTGAAAGCAGGGTATTAGCTCAGAGGGAACAGCAGCAGGACAAAAGGATGGTGTATTAAACTGGAAATCACAGCAATGGAGGGGGGAAGCAGCTGTGTTGGGAGCTGACAAAATTGCAAATAAAATTTTTTGGCTGAGTTAAGGAAGTTTATTAACCAGAAATTAGTCCCTTTGCTGGAGTTCAGAGATGCAGTGCATAGAATGCTGCTACTGCTGCTTAACTTTTGATTCATTGTCCTTACTGATAGAAAGTTCCTCCAATACTATTTAGATTTTTAATGCTTTAATGACCTGTTTTTCATGTCCACTGCGTGTGTTCTCTGTTGTGCACAGTAATCTTGTGAGTATTTGAATATGATGCTTTAATCTGTGCTATTGTCCGAACTTCTGTTAATTTGGTCTTTCTGCATAGGTCTTGCTTTATTGAAGTAGAGTTATTTTTATTGCTGCAGCAAACTGGGTAGCCAAAGGGAATGAACTGCAGATAATCCTCCCAGAGAAATGGCTGTTGGTCTGTGGTGGTCATGGCAGGGCTGGATTGGCCTTGGTAGCTGTGCTGTGCACACACAGGTGAGGAGGGGGATGCTGCTGAAGCACAAATGAAATCAAGATGTGTCTAGTTGTGTTCTGAAGTCCCATCCTCAGCTGTGTTCGGTTCAGTGGCTCAGCAACCAATTGCTTAAATCCAAGGGGTTTTTCTGCCCTGTCAGCTTTATTCTTGGCCACATCAAGTGCTCTGAGCAAGTTGCCTTGGAGAACTCAGCATTTGGGTGCTTCTAATGCAAAAAATGGATTTTCTGGATTGTGAATAACATGTTTGTGTCCTTGTACTACTGTCAAACTGAAGCTTTTATTTTTCAGCTTAGAGAGACAGTGAGACGTGGAAGAGTTGAAAAAGGGAAGAGCTGCATTCAGTTCAGGAAGAAATGTGGTACTTTACACCATTCCAGTGCTGTGAGCAGTGATGATCCTGCTGCTTGTCCTGCAGCCTGACGCAGGCACTGGTGGGTGTGGAAATGAATGAGCACTTGTTTTGAGAGGCTTGTCTTTCTCTAATATGAGTACAGCCCTTCTGCAGTATAGCAAACCAGCCTGGACTTGGGCATTAGGAGTTTTGCACCAGGCTGCAATCCTTCTGATATTTATGGTTTGTTTGTATAGACAGACATACCTCACTCTACTAGAGAGGTACAGGATAGCAATTTAACAAGAAGTTAAGCAAGCAAACAAGCTACTTTGCACTTCCTAGTAGTTTACTTTTTTATGTGAATTTCACACAGGGTTCTCATGGTCCTATGCAGGGCTCTGAGGAGATAGGAGAGGGAATCACAGGGTCACCTCACTGTGCTTCTTATGGTGGTGACTTGTATCAGTTAAAAGCTGCTGGTGCATGTGTGTATGACTGTGGCTGCATCACTGTGAGCTTGTGACAGTCTGGGCTTTGAGAGCAAACTGAGATCAAACCAGATCTTCTGTAAGTGAAAGGAAGCATGTGTATCCTGGGTGAGCAAGCTCTGGGGGCTGTTGCGTGCTGGTGCAGCTGCAAAGCTGTCACACCTAAGTGTAAAGTGAAAAAGGTCGCTGCAACAAAGTGATTCACATTTATTTAGCAAGTGGTCCTGAGTAATTTGGTGGGTTGACACCAGATCGTGACAATACATGTTAAAGGGTTACTGGTGTCATCAATCAGCTTGTGCTTGGCTGCTGCTCTGTTGTGGCTTCTCTTGCCCTATTTCTTCTTGAAGAACTGTGTAGTTGTAGTAGTTTCAAGTTTTATCTTTACCCTAACCACAGGAGATAAATGCAATATGGTCAAAATTATGACACATCAGATTCCCTAGGTCCATTCACTGGCTTCTCATTTGGTTTAATAATGGCTATAAATCTAACAGTTCCTGCTTCCACACAGAGCACACACCTGTGTTTTCTGTCATCCGTGGCTATAAGAAAACAGGCGAGGCCAAGATATGAAAGAGCAATTTATAAATGGCTGGTTATCAGAGCTGTGTTTCTGTCATGCATTTATGGTGGTGTAAGAGTGAATGACAAATTTTATTTGGTCCATAAAACATTAGGATAGAGCCAATTTGGACATGTAGCCTTGTAAAGCACATAATGCCATGTCTGAAATAATGCTGGTTTCTTAAACACATATGGATAACAGATGCTTCTGAAGCAGCTGATTGTACAGGGTATTTATCTTCCTCAAGTTTAGTCCATGTTTCTTATCCCTAAGTCATAGTGCTGTCATCTGCTAAAGTCTTAGTTAAGGGCAATTTTCAGTAAGATCAGTTTTGCGCTCAAAGTTATGGGTATGTTGATGCTCTTCTTGAAGAAGGAGGTTGTTTTTTAGCAACCCAGTGTCTTGTGAAATACTCTTTTAGGCAGTGATGTAAACAGCCATTAGCTTTCAGTAGTAGTTAGAGAGATAACATATGTCTTTGCAAACTAGAAGAGTGAGTTAAATTGAATCTTGGCTTCCATAACATGATGGTTGGAGAGTGCTGGTGTCCCATGGAGACTGGGTTGAAGGTGTACCAGTACAAGCAGCTGTAGAGACTTTTCATCATTTGAGATGACAGAAGCCATGTGCTTTGAAGCCGAGGACTTGGAGTCCTGATTTTCCATGAGCATGAGAATGAAACACCCACAGTAATTTTATTTATCTGAATATTTGTTACATCGATTTACAACATTGGCATCAGGCTGTTGGATTAAAAGTTGTTTGACTCTAGACACACTTTGCACTCCTGAGAGTACAGAAGTGCTGCTTTGTATGTGATTGTGTAAATGGGATCCTGACGTGCCTGGGTGAAACATATGTGTAGAGCTTATTTCTACTGTCAGCAGAAATACGGTCAGGCTTCTGAAAAAAACTTAACTTGCAGAAATGAAAGAATCTGGTCCTGGGGTCCACCCATGAGAAGCATCCAGCTGTTTTTCAATACCATGATGAAGACAGAGCATTTGGCACAGGAGCCTGGTGTGAGGAGGCTCTGCCTCAGGGAGGGTGGTAAATCTCTCAGCAGTGGCACAGGACTCTCTGTGGCTACAAACTCTGGAGAGAAGTAATAAAGCCAGCCAGAGTCACATGTCAGTGTTTGGAGGGTCCCCTTAGGTAAAGTTTATTTAGCTTTCTAGGAAGCTGCAGTATTTAATCTGACCTGAAGCAGCAAACAGATGGAGGGATGTATTCTACCAGAGAAGAGTATTTTTGGCTTTCACTTCAAGCAAGAGATTTTTAGGTGGTTTGCTTAGTGTTCTATGAATTTGATGTTCTATATATTGCTAAACTGAGCCTATCTTTTATAAGCAACATAATTTTACAGCCTCCTTATGCTTAAACTACGTCTTTGCCCCGGAGTTAAAACCCGGTTCTTTCCAAATTTGATTCCTTCTTAGGCTATACGTTCTGCTGCTGCAGGGAGCAAGTCTTTCATGTCAGCCAGTCAACCCTTGGCTTGACTAGAAGTTACTTATATCCTCCAGTAGAACCATGTATTTCCCTTTGCAGATAAGCCAGTGTATTCTGGTTTTGTGTTTACATATCTGAAAGGCAGGATTCTTTCAGGATTCCTTTCTTTATAAGGCTTTTAACTGAACAGAGGCTCTTTCCTGTTAAATTGAACTCAACTTTCACTAGTGCATATGTGTGCAAATTTCCCCCTCCCCCTGAGACCATGCCTAGTTAAGAGGAGGAGAAAAGTGAGCTTTTCTTGGGAAGGTTTGTTCTCATCGTATAATATAAGCCTCTTATAAAATAGAAATAAAACTAAAATAGTTGCAATGCTGCTTACGTAAATAATAGTCTAAGTTGGGGCTCAAAATAGTTGGTTCTTCCTTTTTTTCAGGGTAAGCTATTCAGCATTCCAATCTGGCTTGTGCTGGGACCAGACATCTCCAGCAAGGTATTTCCTGTCTCCTTTTGCCAAATGCTAATAATAATAATAACAACAAAAATAAAGATTTTAAAAATGTACTCAAGTCAGAACTATGCCACACATGACTTCATTTGGCAGGGCTTGCTCTACGTATCTTCTGTCTTTATTTTTTTACCTATATGCCTGCCAAGAGCTTCTGAATTAATTTTCCCCCTTCTCACTCCCTGCTGAAGGAAAGTCAAAGTGTGTCACACTCTGAGCCAGAGGAACATATGGGGTGGGGGAGCTCCACCTGACCAGATCAAGGGCTTGGCTGTCATGTTGGGGCAGTGCCTTGGTCGCTGAAGCTGAGCTCTCTCTCCCCTTGAGCTCCATCTCAGGCATGCTGCCTCTCCCCAGCACTACTGCTTCTTGAAGGTTTAATTTCTTACTGGCTTTTGTTGGTGGTTATGTCTCAACTTGGGCTTCCTTCCCTATTAAGTTTGGCCACATTGACCATTAGAAATAGGTGCCCACTTCTTCCCAGTCTCCTCTGAAGAAGGAAGAGTAGAAACATGTTTTTTTTGTGGAGCACAGGGTCTCTGTTCCTTTACGTGGGTGTCTAATCCATGACAGATTTTAGTCATGCTGTAAAATGTTTCAGATCCCTTGATCTATTGTTACATCAGGAAGGATGAAATGAAATCTCTGGTACTGAGTGATGAAGAGAAAAGGGAGTTTGCTTGTAAAGAGTAAAAACCTGATATGCAAGAAATCACAGCCTTGCCAACAAATTTCACTGTCACAGGGAAAACCATGAGAACATTTCTGAGGTTTTAGTCCTGCTGAGAGTAGCCAGGAAGGAATGAGTGGGAATTTCTTTTTCATTGAGGGCAAAAGAAATATGTGTAAGTATTTTAAGTGTGGGACTCTGAGCTGCCTCTTCTTATGAAATAGTGGTACCCTGAAGAGGCTGGCTTAGATTTGTGGCACATTAAAATGAAGTAACAGTTTCATGGTAGTTGATAGTAGTTTATGACACATCAGTTCCAGTTTCTGCTTTGTTAAACATTTTTAAAGCTACTTCAGTGCACCCAGCTTCCCTTTCTTAACTACTGGGAACTCTGTGAATCCCTGGCTTGTTTGTCTCTAGCCACAGCTGGAAATGCTGGATAGGTCCCAGCATCCCATTTTGCCTAGGCAGGACCTGTGCTTTCTGAGGTAAAATCTAATATACAAATATGAACATACTTTCTGAAATCAGAAACTGTGCATCCACATGATCCTCTGTGTATGTGTGAATTATTTTGTCTTGTTAAATTCATTATAGAAGAAAAAGCTTCCAGTGCAGCCTGATTCTGATGAGCCTGTATGGGTTAAAAGGAAAGAAGTTACTGTCCAGAAATCACTTTCTGTTAGCGTGTTCCCTCTAGTCCTTTGTGATCTCACCTGAATGTTTTTATCTGATATTGGTTTTGGATGAGTTTGCATTGCTGATGGTGCATTTGGCTGTAAAGATGAGGTTTAATTGATTTTCAAGGGTAGGAAAAAATTATGTTCTTGATAACCATGGCAATTTCAGATAATGTATACTAATACTGATGTCTGAGCTGCTTATAGCAATAGTAACTGGCTGTCTTGACCTGCCTTGGATTCAAAACTTGCTATGCCCTTGTAAAAAGATTATGTATTTTTGTGTCTGTCTGCTGATCTCTAGTGTACATCTCCCTAGCTTTGCATCATATAAACAAATCAGGTTGCTCCAATTATTTCTCTTGCTAAGACTTTGACCTTGGTTTTTTTGGCTCCTTGGGGTGGAGAGGCTTTCAAGAGCGGGTAAAAAAGCTGTATACCTTCCCAGTTTATACCAGAGGACAAAAAAACCCATATAGACCCTTCTCTGTTCATTTCCTGGGGCAGCACATGGTATGTGTGCCTCCATGATATTTCTTGAAAGTTCAGGGTAACTAATAGCCATGCAACAGCCCTTGGTCACTTTGACAGGGAAGACTGGGCATCTCATGGCTACTTCAGAAGGGCAGCAGGAGGCTGGAAAAACTGCAGTGTGCTAACTCTCTCCTGACCTGCTATTCCTGCAAAGTTCCCACCAAAGAACTCTCAAGGAAACTTGAGTTTTATTTTGGAACACCAAGGAAAAATATGGAAGAATTTTGAGATGTCAGTGTTGGAAGTGGGGCTTGCCAGAAGTAGTAACAGACCAAACTTGTAAGGCAAACAATGCTGTGCCGTGGACTGACAATATCCCCTCATAATCTGTATTAAAAATAGATTTTGCAGGCTCCAGTTTTAGCATGATCCATTCAGTAATTCATAAGGCATTCCCATATGTTAGGGTGAGAGGAAGGTGCAAATAGTGGGAGTCGGGGAAAGAGACACGGACTGATCCTTATGCCATTTCAATTCAGTTAATTGCATGTGTTTAAAATGTTGTAACGTGAGCAGATGGGGTGTTTCACAGTTATGTGCTCTGTGTCTGGATATATATACACACACACACATATATATGAAGTTCTTTAGTACTTGATTCTACAGATCTGTGCTGAGACTTCACCAACCACAATGGGTGAGAGGATGGCATCAGTGGTGGGATGGGATGAGTGATCTAATACTGGTATTCCCAAAACCACATGTGATGTGCACGTATTCAGTGAGCAGTCCTATAGCTTGTGGCTGTGTTGCATTTGATGACAACCTCAAGACACCCTTTCAAAGGTGCTGTGTCTTCTTGTTTGAAATCAGACAGCTCTGAAATCAGTAAGCAAATTTTTCCAGGAATCTGGGCCTCAAATGTACTTAGTACTTTAATATCGGGGTAGTTTCAGTCTGGGAGTAACTTCTAGAAGGAGAATTGTCCCTGGCAGCAGTGGTTGTGTATCCTGCAAAATTGCAGGAATGTGGGTTCCCTCCTCTTGCTGAGATTGCTGGAGCATGCCAGTAAGCACCATGGTTCCACCTGGGATAATGGGAATTCTTCTGACCATGGTGAAATCCCACTTCAGTCCTGACTCTGCAGTCTCCTTGCTACCTTTTGTTGGCAGCATCAATGCTGAGCCTGTGATGGGTCACCAAGTCACCTGCTGCCCTCCTCAGCTATTTTCTGTTCTCGTTCCCTCAGTTCTGTCCCTCCTGCCTGCCCTGCACCCTGGCCCCTTCCACACAGGTGTTTTTAGGGAAGGGGCAGTCTCCTCTCTGCCCAGAGCAGCCTGCTGTTGCTGTGCTCCACAGCAGGAGTGTGGCAAACAGGCTGTTCTCCTCCTTGCTGCAACAGCCCTGGAAGGATGGAGTAAAGCAGATGGCACCCTGCTTAATGAACAGCCAGCAGTTGAGTGAGCCTGTTTGTCAGCTTGGGCTTTGCTCTGTGTGTGCATCCCATGTTTGCCAAAGCTGGGCTTTTCAGTTGGAGCCTCTGCTCCTGCTGGGATCTCCTGGGGAAGATGAGGGGCCCCTCCCCTCTCTCCCCAAACTCTGGTCCCTAAGGTCAGCGTTTGCTCAGATCAGCTTTTCCCTGAGAGCAGCCAGACTTTCAGCAGGACTTATGTGTGTGTGTGGCTGGGTTTCACTTCGTGTAATGTAATTTCTCTGAATCTTCAGGTAAGACAAATCTTTTATTTAAAATCCTTTTTTCTTTTCTATTTTTCTTATCGTAACGGATTTTTTGGGGTACTCTTTAGCATTTAAGACCTTGAAGACACCTGGCTGAACCCGGGGGTTTTGCTTTCTTTCACTTAGACTGGTAGAGATATTCTTGGTTGATTTTCAGCATGAGCTGTAAGTGATTTGGACCCAACTGCTCTTTGCTTATAGGAATTTTGTTTCATTGGGGCTGGGCTTTTTGTGTGTATTAGTTCTAGGACCAGTCTATTACAGCACTTCTTTGCATTCTTTCCTAATCCCCCTCCACATTGATTGGGAGGTGTGAGGAGGGCTCTATCTATATTTACACATGCCAACAGTGAGTTGGTACAAGTAAATGCAGGACCTCATACTCTGGCTCTGATTTGGAACTGAGGTCTCAAGCTACTGCTGTGTAGACAAAATGGAAACAGTACAAGAACCTTTTGCCCTGCTGCTGGGTAAGAAAGACCAAATGTGTAGTAAAGCTGAGTTGAAGAAATACTTCCTCACCAGTTTCTGGAAGTCAGGGCAGAGCTGCAGGAGTTGGGCTGAGCTCTGGTTCCAGTGAGCTTCTTGGTGCCTTACAGCCCCTTTCCTCCTCCCACCCATTATTTTGTCTCATTTCTTAGCAGGTGCCCTCACACTGGGAGAGCTTTCAGTACTGTAGAGTCTTTGTGGGCCTCAGAAGGAAAATAAGAGTAATTGACTGGGCACTATAGGCAAGGATCAGCTGTCACTACCCTTGGTATACCCAGGGGAAATAAGGAGATTCAGTCCAGTGCTTTTCAAGAATGAAAGATTAGTTCAGGATGAGAGAATCTTTTGGTCTTTTAAAGGCGCAAAACCTTGAGCCACAGAAATTAAATAGCAACGTAGAGTGGTAGTTGAATAAAAATAAAATGAAAGCACAGAAAAAAGCCTTAAGCTCTTTAGTTTATATTACTCTCCCAGTTCTCTATCAGATGGCAAGCACCTGGATATTAGGGGCATGCAGTCAGAAGACTTTTTATCTTCAGCTGATACCTGCCTTTACAGTCTGCCTTCTGTTTGTCTGCTGATCACATGTTGTTGGGTAGAAAGCATTTTCTGGTCACAGTGACTTGTTTTTCAAGTTACTGAAGTGTAAAATAATTTCTACCAAGGCATTACAAAATAAAATAGTTTCCGGTTGTTTCTGTCTTGGCTGTACATTGGAGTCAATCTGAACCATTGTGTTTGTTTGCACTTATTAATAAAATATAGCTTTATGTAGAGAATGTTCCCACACTTGGTTTCTCCCTTGTTCAGGGGAATGAAAAGAGACAAGGAAAAAGGCTTTAAGGTACGCTAAGAGATGGATGAAAGCCAAAGTCAGAGAATTTTATACATTTCAGCAAACAGGTTGAACAAGGGAAAAAGATGGAAAAAATGGAGTGTTAGCAATGTGAGTGTGTATTACACATTTGCCTAATTTTAAATTTGCTTACATTTGCTCCTATATTTATTGCACAGAAACATTTCAGAGTTATCCTAAATCTCTCAGGAAGAGACAATGTTTTCTTACGTGAAAGCATCAGGTATGACCCCTAGGAAGGGCCTCTAGAAGCAGACATCAGAGGATAAGTTACTAAGCTCATGTTTTTTTCTTTTTTCTTCCCCAGAAGGTTTTAATGCTTCTAAATAATCACAGTGTTTTATGGTTGATACTTCCTGTTAAACTCTAGAGTAACAAAGTATTTTGGATTTTGGGAAAGGTGAATGTCCTGGTTTGACACTGGCCGAATGCCAGGCACCCACTGAAGTCGCTCACCCTCGCCTGCCACAGCTGGGCAGAGGAGGAAAAACAAATAATGAAGGGTTCATGAGTTGAGATAAGGATTGGGAGATAACACTCCAAGGGCAAAAAAGGCTCAGCTTAAAGATACAAAGTGAAATTATTGCCAGCACAGTCAGAGGAACATAATGAGAAGTAAAAGAAGCCTTCAAAATACCTTTTTCCCCCCCAACCCCTCCCTCATTTCCCACTGACAGTGCAGGGAGACAGGGCATGAGAGTTTGGTCAGTTTGTCACCTGAGGTTTTCTCCTGCTGCTCTGGGAGAGGAGTTCTTCCCTGTGAGACAGCAGGGTCCCTCCCATGGGAGAGAGCTCTCCATGAACTTCTCCAATATGGATTCACTCTCACGAGCAGCAGTCCTGCCAAAACTGCTGTGATGTGAGTCCCTGCCATGGGCAAACAGTCCTCCCCAAACTGCTGTGGTGTGGGTCACTCTTCCACAGGGTACAGTCCTGCAAGGACAGGCTGCTCCAGCCTGGAACAAGGGAAGGGTCCTCTCTTTCCACAGGGTCTTCACTGGAGCAGAGCCTCATCCAGGCATCCACCTGCTCTGGCATGGGCAGCTCCCCCAGGGGCTGCATCTCTGCATCCTCATGGATCCCATGGGCTGGGGGTGGATCTCTGTAGCCCCATGGATCCCATGGGCTGTGGGTGGATCTCTCGATCCCCCATGGATCCCATGGGCTGTGGGTGGATCTCTGCATCCCCATGGATCCCATGGGCTGTGGGTGGATCTCTGCATCCCCATGGATCCCATGGGCTGCAGGGGCACTGCTGCTTCTCCTGTCTGCACCAGGGTGATAAAAGAATCTGGGGTCTGGATCATCTCTTCCCCTTCCTTCTGCACTGACCTTGGTGTGTGCAGAGTTGTTCCTCTCACGTGTTTTCACTCCACTTCTTCTCCACAATTACAACTGTGCAATAACATTATTTTTCTTCTTCTTCTTCTTAAATCTGTTGTCACAGAGGTCTTACCACCATTTCTAATTATCCCATCCTTTGGCCAGCAGCGTGTGCATCTTTGGAGCCACCAGGGAATGGCTTAGCTGGACATGAAGGGAGCTTCTGGCAGCTTCTCACAGAGGCCACCCCTGTGTCTCCCCCACCACCAAAGCTTGGCCATGCAAGTCCAATACAGAGAGTTGAGTGAAGCAGTGGACATAACTTCCACTGTCAATTATCTTGGCAATAACTGGCTGGTGATTTGCTGGCAGGGTTGCATTGCTCAGACAAAAAATTTTCCTGTACAAAATTAAATTATATAAGAAAGTCTGGAGATGCAGCGTTACCTTCATTTGATTGCCTGCTCCTTCTAACATCTGTAGCTTTTTATAATGTATAGTAAGAATATGTATATGTATACTGCAGCACCAATTCACTTTGTTTGCTATTAGCTTTTTTATTAGCAAAATTTGCCTTTTGACTCTTGTGGCCCCAAATGTCTCTTCTTACACTGAAAAATAACTTTGGTTTTTAGAAGCAAAGTAAATATCTGGGGGCAGTCTGCTAAATTGGAAAAGAAAAATGGATAGCAACCATGAAATTGGGATTTCTCATTAATGATTACCAAGACTTGAAATTTTCACATTGTGATAACTGCTGCTATATATAATAAAGGAAAGTCTTTAACTGATAAGGAGTTTGCCCAGTTCAAAATACCCTCTTGAAATTAAGTCCTGTGAAAAGAAATCGGAAAATATAGTATGCTTGAACCTTATCTTCCTGAATGGAAGATTTTTCAGCCGCAGAAAAGAAAATTAATTTGAATAATTCAAATTAGCTTTTTGTTTCAAAAGTAGATTAAGAATAATTTTTATAATTTTCAGGTTGGGCTTTTTTTTTGCCTAGAGAAAATTAGTCATATAGTAGGTCTAATGAGTTTTTCTTTAAAAATTGTTTTACATGTCTTATATATTTAAGGCACCAGTTTTGTTTCACGGAACTTTAACAGCAAAACCAGGCATTCAGTTTAATTTAGCCATTTAGAATCTTTCAACAACTTATCAAAAATTTAGGAAATTTCAGAGTGGTATTCGCCCACTTGTATTAAAATCAATTTTAGAATAACATGAATCACACTGGCTATCTCTTTCCACTTTATATATAACAATTAAAAATAGCTAAGTGAAGTGATGAATCCTACCTATACTGATTGAGTCCATGCTCCCTTAAGTAATTCATCATATGCCATACAGATGAAAATGCCTCTCCTGCCCAGCAGACACATATGTGAGGCAGGTTTCTTCAAAGGCTTTCCTTTGATAATTTCTTACCCAGGCTGTAATGTATATGACATTTTAATCATTTGAGAATTGATCCTGTTTGCTTTTCTGAACAACTGATTTAAAATGAACCAGTGGATTGTATTTTATGTTTCCTACTAATTTAATTTTCTTTATACTTTATATTATCTGGTTAAAGAAAACATTATTATATTGACACTTCCTTACTGCAAGTACAGATAAAACATGTAAAGCAAAGCTAGTTTATATTTCACAGGAAAATGCAAAAGTGAGGGCAAATGTAATCATGCTTGAAGGAATTTTTGGTTATGCTCTAACAGAATCAAAAGTATCTAAGCAGTCACCTTGGGCATTGAGCAGGTGTGTCTGTATTTGTCCCCTTCCAGTGTTTGCTCTTCTATTATGCATCAGTGGAATCATTACACTCCATTTTGGTATGGTTAACAGCACTTTTCAAGCAAGCAAACTAATGAGTTCATCAACATTTTTGCATTATGCTTATGCATGTTTTGATATAAAAAGACCCATTTCTCTCACTTTACTAGGGCATTAATCAATTAGTAATTTTACTTCATTGTTAACATTGCTTAATGATTTATCAACTTCTGTATGCTTAAGAAAAATACTACAAAAAATAAACAAATTACCCCAATTTCTTTGATGGTTTTGTCTGTGAATTTTTTCATTCTGGAACTTTTTTTTAAAAAATAAAAACCCCAGAAATATATAATTAATGAACATAATTTTTTTCCGGGAGAGTGAGGAATGAGAAGACAATTTAGGACACAGGGCATATAATCATCTGAATCTCAGTTCATTGGAGAGAATTTTGGTAAAGAAACAAAAGTGATTCTGAGTGTATAAATAACAGAATGAAAAGTGTAATTAAAATTACTGTCTTTGGCATTTCAGTGTTATCACTGAAAGTCATCATCCATTTCTAGTGTTCATTGTTTAAAAAATGGTGCTTGCATATTGCAGACATGAAAAAAAGTGCTACAAGATTTTAGCAAGCAGTTTGTAAAATGAGAAAGTTGAGAACTTCTATCTAAAGAAAAGAGGTCTTTTCTATTCTTTCTTGTCTCATGAAGAAATAAACCCTGATAAAGAACTTAATTTTATTGCAATATTGCAAGCATGGCAGGGTTTGAATTCTGAAACTAGACAAGCTGAAACTACAAATGATGTTATATTTTTAGAGTGTGAAATTTCTTGTAAGTCCCCAATTGCAAGAAAAAATCTTAACCTGGGAAGCAATTGGGTAAAAGCTGAAAATGGGGCCGAAAAAGAACAGAGAATGTCTCCACAGGTGAAGAGGGGGGAAGCTGATCTTGAGGAGACATCAGAAGAGTTTGCCAGAAACTTGTAGATAAGACATGTGGAGATAGGATGGGCAGACTGAAAAGGACGTGCCTGCTCAGTAGGAGAGAAGGTGCATCTTGCTCTGTTTGATTTTCCCACCCTTGAATTCCTTAGCCAAAATTAGGCTTCTGCCTAAGGAGCATGCTTCAATCCGTATTTATTGATTTGAGGCAGGAATCACATGTTCAGGTATTCTGGTACTTGTCAGGCAGGATGTCACCTCTCTTTTAGTACTTGCTACTCCAGGCCCCTTTCAAAATATCTTTCTTTTAGTGCACTGTGTTTATCTGCTGAGTGGATGTTTATATCTCTTCTAGCTTTCTGTGGTGTGCATTTCTAAAGAAATTTTTGTTATAGACACTTACAGAATGTTCCCTGGTGGCATACACTTTCAGTGGAAATTGCTTGAGTAGAAGACAATGATAATGAAAATAGGTACAATTTCACTGCTTTTGTTTTCTTACATGTTTTCAGCAGGATATCTTTAGCTAAAAGGGCAGAATGGAGTGAATCCTATGACATTACATCTCAAGCTTGCTAAATCACTTCTGTAGCTGTATTCCAGCTAGGAAATAGGTTTTCCATTGCTATAAATTAAAGGTGAATTCACTTAACTAGATTAACTCAATTATGAGAAGATTAAGAATAAGAATGGCTTAGGCATCCATTTGTTCATTTCCATTCATCAGCTGTTGACTCAAGTTCCTAGGAAGTTTGCTGTGTATAAGATAAATGCATTACCATTTTACTCATTTATTCTTCAATTCAATTTGTTTGTTTGTTTGTTCGTTTGTTTTTGTTGTTTTTTTTTTTTTTAAGGCAAACAGAGATAAATCAAAGTTTAAGCTTGGAATTTACTTCCACATAGTAAAAATGTGAGCATAACAAAGTGTCTTCCTGCATCTTGACTTGAGGCACCAGAGTGTAACTTAGGGGGTATTTAGTGTTTTAAATAAATTAGGCAAACCAAATCCTTCCTTTCAGTGGACTTACATTTTGCCACTTGATTCCTTTCTGAAAATGGTATTTCAGACTCCTATTTAGCCTGAGCTGACAGGTATTTTAGTGTTAAAACGCCCCTTATGTCATAGGTTCTGTACCTTCCAGAATGGCCAGAGAGGTGACAGAAATGTGGGAAGTTAGCATTGCCTAACTTCCTTGGGTAGAAGTCAAGGTGCATTAAAAATGTGCCAGTTTTCATGGTAATACCTGTGGGCCACCTGTTTTAATATAAGAGATAAAGTGAAAGCAAAGTACCTTACCATGGTACAGCTGAGACCTAGAGATATGTTCAGCAAGAGCAAGGAAAAGTGTGTGCTAGTGTCTCCCCTGCCACTTTCACTCTGCCTCTTTTATAGGCGCTTTCTGGGGAAAAAGAAATTTTCAATAATGTATGAAAGCCTCACAGTTAAATGTCTTGTACTTCTGAAATTTTAATGTTTGCCAGGTGAACAGAAAATTAGGTAAGGATGAAGCATGAGTAAGAAAACCACAAAACAATGGATTTTTCTTTTGGGGTACTAACAGGAGGACAGCAAAAATAAATTTATTAGCTAATGTTTTTTATGTTAATGATCTGTCAGGTTAGTGTCTGATGTGCACTTTGAATTATGTCAACAACAGTTTTGTACAATAGATTATACTTTGTTCTAAATGCAAAATTTATATATATCCACAATATTTGACTGCATTTAAAATAAAGTCATGATAGATAAAAAAGAAAATTAGCTTGTATTGACTTCCAGATTATTGAAAGCCTTTAGGTTAATAAATTGATTCATATGATGAATATGAGTTGTAGATACAGATGAAAAAACCTGCGACTTAAAAAAATCTCCTTACTTTAAAATGTTGAGTTTTAGGTTTTATACCTAAAATAAAATCATGACAGTTCTTATCCTGAAATGCCTGATGTTGAGCAAGTCTTTAATGAATTTTCATGAACTGCATCATCAATGTTTGATATGTTTGAGAAATGTTTTGATGTATTAGCTAAACTTTCAACAGTTTTAGCTAATATTTCATAAAAGAGAATGCTTAGAAAAGTATCCTCAATTTTAAATTTTAACTTATTTCTTAAAATTTCTTGATAAAAATTATAAATTCTGCATATTTTTTGTGGTGGTGAAACAGAAACTTTCCTATTTCTGTGAAAAAATAAATTGAAAACAAAATCAAAACAAATGAAAACAAAAAGACTTGAAAAGACTCTGAGAATAATTTTATTGGCAGTATTCTTTACTGCAGCCTTCTCTCTTCCCTTTCACTCAAAAACTTTTGGCTTTAGTTACATGATTTGTCTTTTAGATCATAAATATTTGTAAAAAGGCATTAATGATGGAAGAAGATATTGTATCATTCTGCCCTCATTTCTACAGCTTTTGATTTAAGAAATAAGAAAATTGGTTTGTCTGGAGTTAAAACAGTGTGAATACAAAATGACTACAAAAATGTGGAGATATCTAGTATAATTTGAAATGTTTTTCTTTAAGCAATTAATATTATCCTAAGTGTAAAGTGTATCATTCTGCTTCTCCTTCCTTTTATAGTTACTTCAAACTTCATTGTAAAACAGGCAGTGTCTTTTTACTTGTTTTTCAATCTATAGCAAATATTTTTTTATTTGCCTTTCCCTGGAAGAATGCAAAAAATGCTCAACAAAAATCATGGCTTTCATTTTTAAATAGCAGACTTTTAACTCTTCTTAGAAAAGAAAAGGAGGTAAAAAAAAGGGAGAATCATTTCATCTAGATAAACTTCTGATATCAAATTTGAAACAGAGAGCTTGATGCAAAAAAATAACTATTTGACTTTTCTGTTTCAGTGAACTTGGCATTGTCCTCAGACTGGAGCTGGTTATGAAATCACATTTTGCTACCATGTGATGATAGAGTCTATGCTGCCAAATGGGAAACAGCTCCTTATTAGAAACTAGTTTATCACAAATTCTGTATTCAGACAAACTTCTGATGGAAGATAGCTTTATCAGTTTCATTTATCCATTAAAAGAGTTTTGGGGAAAATACACCTATTCCAAACTCTAATGCTTGTGTTGTATCACAGTACATTTTTTGGATAGTTTGTCTGGTCTTGCTGTTCTGTTCACAATGCATTTGGTTCAGCTATGGTTTAAATCCACCTTTCACCATATACAGATCAATGAACAGGGATGTTAGTTGGCATAGCATAGGCTGCCCATAAATACCAGTCATTTCCATACATGGATTCACTTTCCTCTTCTCTGCACTGAACATGAAGTGCATTCTAGTCTCAGTATGAAGCTCTTTATCCTTTAAAGCTCCAGGAAAGCATGTTTATTCTTTTCCCTGCTATTGACATTGTCAGAAAAAAAAAATCATTAGCTTATTTGGCAATCCCTGGAAAGCACAGTCTAAGGAGTGCTGCTTTGTCCTTTATTATACCCAGATAAATTCCACAGGATGTCTTTGAAACTATGCTCAGTAACCAATAGAATGTCTTTGTAGCACTATGCTGGCAGTGTTCTTTTGCAAAGAGGAAATATGCAGTAAATTTTAAAAACCATCATGTTCAATTTTGAAGCCGATATAGCTAGGATGTATTTTATTGGCTTTTCAGTGAGATTTTTATGTGCCCATTTCTGCAATTTGGCATTAAATATGTTGACCTTAAAAGATAATATCAGGGAAAGGCTTTTTTTTATTTGCACTTGAAAAATTGTACCTGGAAAGGATAACATTTAATTTTTTTTTTATTTTGATGATCATTATATATTTTCTGCATTTGATAATTTATTGCTTGTAAATCAGACACTAAAACACCAGGAAAACCACACCCTTGGATTTCTCAATTAAGTTTACAATTACGAACTTATCATGGAATCATAGAATGGCCTGTCCTGGAAAGGACCATAAAGATCATCCAGTTCCATCTCCCCTGCCATGGGCAGGACACTTGTCACTAGAGCAGGTTGCTCTGAGCCCCATTCAACCTGACCATGAGCACTTCCAGGGAGGAGGGAGGTACCCACAGCTTCTCCAGACAGCCTCTTTCAGTGCCTCAGCAGCACCACAGGGAATAGATTCTTTCTAATCTCTGATCTGAACCTATCCACTCTCAGTTTAAAGCCGTTCCCCTTGTGCTGTCATGTGTGTCAATGTTCTTCTCCAGCTCTCGTTGGCCCCTTTAAGTACTGGAAGGCTCCAATTTGGTGTCCCTGGAGCCTTTTCTCCTCCAGGCTGAACAAGTCCCTCAGTCTGTCTGAATAGGAGAGGTACTCTGTCCCTCTGAACATCCTCATGGCCTGCTCTGGATTTGCTTTGCTCCCGCAGGTCCATGTCATTCTTATGTTTTCTTATGGAGAAAAGGGATTTGTTTGAGAAACTTCTATTATATAGCAGAACACCAGGAGAGTGAAAATTCATTAATTCCTTTTATTTTTTTTGTATTATATGATACATGTGACCTTAATATGAAATGGGTTACTGTCATAGGTCCTGACAAACAGCTTTCACAGTTCACTAGTATTGAACATTCCTTGGGTGCTATAATAAGGCCAGAAAAATGGACTCCATGGAGTTTAGTGTCTCTGAACAACAATCTCTGTGTACTAATTTCTGATAAAATTTCACACAAATTGCCTAATGATTCTAAAATTGGTAATAAGTAAATAGCTGAAGGGTTAGATGATGTGTGTAGTTCAAGAAAGTTCCAAAAGTTTATTCTGCTTACTCTGCACTTTGGTTTGGTCTAGAAATCTTGAGCATATAAGGATGACTTTTGTTTGCTTTTTTTCTGAGGTGAATTCAGTCTTAACTCAAATAGATTTATTTTTCTTTAAATGTACACAGTTTTACATTAATTGATGTTATCTTAATAAAACACCTTTTTAAAAATAGATTTTCAGTTAAAAAAAAAAATTGAAAATTTTCAATAAAAGCCACAAAAAGGTTTGCATTGAAAAAAGTTTTGATTGACACTTTTCTTAATAAAAATACTTTTCTTTAAATCTGTTTTTAAGTTCTGGTAGGAAGAATCATTTGGTGGGTATTCCTTTATCTTTAAAAATATTTATTATGGAATTAAAAAATAATCAAGAAATATTAGAAAGTATAAATTGAACAGT
>JAOTQP010000362.1:4432819-4544158 GCA_026413545.1 Cichladusa arquata | reverse complement strand
CTGTTTCACCATGGTCTCACCACAGCCTGCAGAGGAATCTCAGCTCTGGCACCTGGAGCACCTCCTGCCCCTCCTGCCCTGACCTTGGTGTCTCCACATTGTTTCCCTCACATGTTCTCATCTCCTCCTCTTCTCTGGCTAGAAAAAAACCTGTGCCCCACTTTGTTTTGATTTTCTTCCTAAATCTGTTATCACAGAGGGGTTACCAGCCTCTCTAATTGGCCCAGCCTTGGCCAGCAGCAGGTCCATCCTCAGAGCCATCAGGGATTGGTGCTGCCAGACATGGTGGAAGCTTCAGCAGCTTCTCACAGAAGCCACCTCTGTGGCCACCCTGCTACTGAAAACCAGGCCAAGCAAAACCACCACAGTGGGAAACAGTTGTCTGTTTGGCAGTCAGTACATGGGATATGTGCAGAGATGTCTTTTTACTGATGAGATGCTCTTAAGACTCTCCAAAGTTGTAAGGCAAAGAAAAGCCCTTTGGCCCAGCCGGTGTCTTTCACTGCTCTTTGAGTGACTTCCCTCTTTAATGTTGAACCCAGCCCTCAGGAGAGGCTGAAGAAGAGATGAGAGCAGAGATCTATGCATGTGAGATTGGGGAACAGTGGCGGAAGAAAACCTGAGAAAGGTTTCAACAGGGTCCCCTCCTGCTAGACTAAGTGGGGGCAGCAGCTGGAAGCCAGCAAGGATCACCAAATTCCATGTCCTGGGGGAAAAAGGGCTGGAAGAAAAGTGTGTTGTCCAGCACTGCAGTGGTTAGAGCTCAGCACTCAGATGTCTTCAGTGGATGGTCTTTGAGAAACACTTAGCATGAATTTGAATAGAGCTCTTACAGCTTAACAGATGACATCTTGTAGCAAAGAATCGAAATATCCTGGAGTAATAGCACAAGTTAATAAAGGATCAGGCAGCTTTACCAGATGTGAATTTTCTGACTCTTGACCTGCAGGTCTCTGCAGCAGGTATAGGTTTTGTCACCAACTGGTTATTTTGGCTTGGTCCTGTGTATTTTTATTAGTGAAGCTGTTGAGTTATTAATGACTTTTCATGGTTCCTTTTATTAAGAAGTGCAATAAATATTTATTTCACTGAATTTTGTCTCTGAATATAAAAGAACAAGAGATTAAGTCAAAGAGAGGATTGGTAGTTTCCAAATCAACATGCAGTCTCTTAAAAATCTCATATATGTAATGAATAGAGTATGAGTTCTATAACGAAAACCCATTCCTTTTTCACTAATCCCTTGTCCTGTGAAATCTCTGCCAGGCAGAAGATTTATATCTGAGTGAATGCAATGAAATGTTGAGGCATGATTTTGCCAGTTGCAGGTTCCAAGGGTTGTGGTTTGTGTTGACCAGAGAGCAAAAATGGTGAAGGAAGGTAGTACAAAATAATTAGGAAATTGTGACTTCAGCTGTGAAGAGTTACATCCCAAGTTTGTTGTATTTGGTGGTGGCTTTATAGTCTGTGTATTTTGGGGGGTGGCTTTATAGTCTGAAGTCAGTAGGAGGTAAGCCTGTGTCTTTGGGAGAGACTTGCTGTGCTGAGGTTGGAGGGGAGAATGTCCCTTGGAGCTTCTCTTCTGCTCACTGGAATGCTGCTGAGCCACAGGCAAAATATGAGTTCTGCAAAGGGAGAATCCCAGGGAAGCTCAACAAAATAGCATAGTGCCCAAAATCCAGGGCTTACAAAGGTGAGACTAATCCTTTATGAGGGAAACATCTCTAACAGGATCCCCAGCAGCTAAAAAATAATACAAAATAAGCCCAGTTTCCTCATAAACTGGATTCTATTTATTGGGCTTTTGTGGGTCTGTGCATGTACCTGCAGACAGACTACATCAAAGAAGGAGATCCGAGGGATCCATTCTGCCTCACTCACCTGGGTGAGTGGCTGCTACAGCTACAGCCACAGCCATCCTGCTAATGACAGTGGGGATATTCAGGGCGTGGTGGAAGATGACTTGAGCAAAGCCAGCAGACCAGAAAATACAATCTTTGTGTGGAGCTGGGAAGAAGTCCCACTAACGTGTGAAGGGTTGCAGGAGGATGCCCTCCAGTTCTTGGCTTCTGTTCAGGTGGGGCTTCAGACAGGTTGAGCCATGCCCTGGTGTATTTTCTGTCATACCTTCTTGCAGAAAAATGAGCTAGTTGCTACTCATTAACTTAGCTGTGGTGAGTGATGATGTTACAGTGTAAATCTGAAAAGGCCTTTGTGATTTGTGCTGCCACAAGCCCCGCACTGGGACTTGGGAAGGTTTGCAAGGATAGCTTTAGGGGATCAGTAGTGAATTTGGAGTTGTTTACTCTGATAATGTGAGCTTTTGATTCACAGTAGGATCCTAGTATAGTCCATTCTGTAAATGATGCTGAGTTCTGCGTTGGTTTTATGGGGGTTTTGGTTGTTTGGTTTAGGTTTTTTTCCCTTTTTGTTTCTTTGTTTTGGACTTTCCCTCCTCTTAAGAAATTTATCTAGTCTGATCTCTTTCTGTTTTGGAAATTGTAGCTTTTTGTTTTTTACGAGGAAAACATTGCATTTCAATCATACAGAGTTTAATTAACATCTTTCCCCTCAAATATGGCATCAAGCCAGTAAAATTAATGTGCTGTTTGTTTGTCTCTTAGCACAGTTCATTTGCTCAGAAACTGTCTTGTGCAAAACTCCAGACCTTGAAGGAGAGGCTGACATGAGTGTGCCTGACTCCACACGGATGGGCCTTTAAAAGGTGTCAGGGGAAATTGCTCTGTACAAGATTCAGCTCCTAAGAAGGGACACCCTCCGTGTTTTGCTGCTGATGTTGGTCCTGACTTGGTCTGCAGGGCCAACTTCCAAAAGCACTGGAATCTCAAGCTCCCATCAACTATGTGCAGAGGATCATCAGTTAAGAAAGGCACAGAAAACTGGATGCTTGTTAATATTCATCCTTAAATGATTTATGAGGCTAAAGAGAATAAACAAGTGACACTTTATATTTTGTTACAGCAGTCTCCTATCCTTGTTTAGTACTGTTAGTGGAGAGCTTGTGTCCAGAAGGGTGTTTGGTGACACCATCAGCTGAATAAGGTCTTTCAGATGTGTCTGTCTGCATTAGTAATGTGAATGCTTTCTCTTGTCTTACAAAGGAACCATTTCTTTAAAATATAACCTCGTTCTTCCCAGTCCCTCCACAAATGATTCCGTCATCAGAATTCTCATTACAGCCGTCTTTCATCTCTTTAACACTGGATGAAAATCTCTTTGTCTTCAAGTTCCTTCAATTATTAATGATTCAGTTGTATTCTTTTTGCCAATTGGTGCAGAGAGAACCTTGGAGCAAATGTGTATTAGTTATTCAATTTATTCTCTCATCTTCATTCCTTCTGAGGTCTTTCTTAATAGTGCTGTTTTTCTGGCTTCTCACTCACAGGTTCTGCACCATTGCATGGGACTTTTTTCTCAAATATAGGAGCCATTGTGCCCCAAAGACTAACTTTATTTTTGAAACCTTCTAAAAAGCGGTAGGGAGTCTTCTTGCAAATGCTGGGAACATCTTCATTTTTCAGTTTTTATGGTGGTGTTAATAAGTGGTCAGACACCTTTATCTGAACCAGTTGTGCCCTATGGACCAGGTGGAAGTCTGGAAGATGCCAGCCTCTCTAGGCACTGCTCTTAGTGCTCTTTGTATAAAAATAAATAAATTAACCTTTCTCAGTAGCAGGGCTTTTAGTTATCACACACATACAGATTTGCTTTTAATTAGCCCAGTTATTAATATTTTATTCCCCCCTCCTTCATCCCCCTCACCCATCCTCCCATTGATTTAGAATGTGATTGTTTTCTTCCTTTGCCTTCAAAATTATATTATCTGAAAGATTTTTGTTACTGCTTGGATTTTCTGAACAGAATTCTTGGGAATTCTGAGCTTTAGAGAAACCTATCTGAAAACGTGTGCTTTACAAGGAAAAATTAGAAAAATGTTTTCCCAAGCTCTCCCTTTTGCTTATCTGGACTCTCCCCAGTTTGTCAGTATCTATCTTACTGTGCAAACCCGACATTTTGGCATTTCTCCAGCTGAGACACCACCACCAAGGAAAACGGAATAATTATCCCAGTGTTTTAGGGATAGCATCCCCATTAGGATAAATAAAACTGTGGTTTGTCTTTTTTTGCCCACAGTAATTCTTTTTCTGTCAAACTGCTGTGACTATTTACTCCTGATTTCTCAAGTTACGTGTTTGAGGCTGTGTCTCTCAATATGCTGTTCTTTTTTTCTTGATTTCCTGCTTCTACATCTGGGAGCTGCTGTGCAGTATGCTGCAATGATCTTGGTTTTGGAAGATGCTTTCCTGTGAAAAACTCATCCTAACTTGGGGTGAAACCCAAATTTTATTAAAGCAAAATCAGGAGTGGCGAGATGAATTTGTTGGCATTTGTTATTGACAAATTAATATTGCCAGAAGTATTTTTTAAGTTGTGCTCTTGCCCTGTACGTATTTAGGTACTTGTAAACTACTTGGTTTATTTTTTCCAAAATATTTGTAAAGATGGCATTTAACTTAATGGTTTGTCATTTTCCACAGTTTCAAGAGACCTTTCAAGAGAGAGTGTGGTGTTTAGGAATATGTTTGTGGAAATAAAGCAGACTCTTGTCTGGTTTGTTTTGAAGTCTGAAATACTCTTCTTGAATCAGGGAGGTCAGGGAGGATCCACACAACTTTATAAGCTGCATCTGCCTTGTTTTGAGTGTTTCTTAAGCTACTCTTTTCTATTCTAACCTGAAGTTCTGCTTCTTTTTAAAACAGTCACCTGCAGTATGTGCTCACTGTTGGTCTTGTGAAAATTGAACAATGTTGAGTATGTTGAGTTGTAGCTTTCTGTGCATGATCTTTGTTATGCCTCTCTGCTGAACCATGACTTGTCCTGTCTCTGTTTCAGATCATATAGATTCTTCTTTTGTTGCCTTTTGTGTTCCTGGCTAATCATAATTCAGTTTGTTCCTTAGCTTTTCTGATTGTATTCCCATAGTTTGCTTTTCCTTATGTATATGGGATTTGTCTCTGTTTTCTGCATGATTTTTATTTGAATATTCAGGCTCTTAAAAAGCTTAGCGTATTCCTCCTATGTAATTGTAGAGTTTATTGTTAAAGCTGCTGATCTCTCTGAATTCTGCCTTTCCCTTCTAGTTATGTATACCTCTAGAGCCTTGCACAGAACATAAACCCTTATCTTTTGAGCTGTGCATGCTTTTGTTCCTTGTCAAACTGAATGGAAGTCGTCCAAAGAAACTCAGGTAGGATGGTAGAGGAGCCAAGACTGGCATCTTCTCTCTCCATCCTCCCCTCTGCCTTTCCTCCTTTTAAATCCAGATCATGTTCTCCTTGGTGTCCTAGAATTTTTGTAGGATCACTTCTCTGATAAACAGTGCCATCCTTTGAAACCCATGTAAACCAGTGTCTGGATGGCTTATAGTAGCAAGAAGCTCTGTGCCAGTCACTGAAACAGCAGGAGAAGTTTCCTCACTTACTGGCCTTGCTGCCCTTGGGCCTGTCATCTAAAATGCCATGGGTCAAAGTACTACTTCATGTGAAAGAAGGTCACGTCCCTTGAGGTATAGGAGATAAGTTCCAAGGTCCTTCATTTATCCAAAAATCCCTTTTGTCTAATGACTTTCATGTATTCTACCTCATTCTGATAAACTAGATTTGACTGTAATCACATTACACTTCCCAAAAGTCTCCCTGCTGATGGTGATTGGATGTGGCACCCTTTGCTTTGTACCCTGAGCTCATGGACAGTGTGAGTGCTGTGAAATAACTACTGTCTTTCACCCTTGGGGCAACTACCTGCTTCAGATCAGAGAAGTAATTTGCATGTATAAACAGCTTAAAAATAATTGTGGACAGTACTGTGAGACCAGGGTGAATGAAGGTTATGTTTAAGTTACCTAGTCCAAGTCTCCAGTCATTAAACCCATTTTAGTCTTGATGTGGTAAGTGCTGTGGATTCAGTGGAGCAGTGGCTGACTTAAATGTGTGTAAGCAAAGAGGGAATTGTAATCATTGTAACCACAGGAAATCTGCTTTTATGATGATGAAAACAAGAATCAATCATAAGTAGCTAATGAATTAGCCTACAGTACCTGCTATGTTCATTTCACAGTAAATATGATAGTCAGAATCCAGACAGTATCTGTAATGTGCAGAGCACACTGCTAGCCCTCCTTGCCTTCATCTGAAACGCTACAAGAATGTGCATAAATGCAAATTGTGACCCAGGTGCCCAAGGAAGGGCAGGGTTTTAGCAGGGCTTTGTCTTAGAGGTCGGAGTGGCTGTGAGCTGCGGTTGGTTTTACTGGAAATCTGCAGTCTGGGAAGGGCAGGTATTGGCCAGGCTCAGCCTGGCTGCCCGTGTGAAGAGGGGATAAGCTGTTACATCATTCTGGCAGTGCCACATCCGAGCCCATGTGGGTCAGGCTGGCAGCCAGCAGCCTTCTCATAAGGCTGCTTTTGTTGTCTCCCCTCTGAGGTGAGGAGAGAGCTGCTTCCCCTCCGCATGGCTCAGCTGCCCGCAGCTCTTCCATGGGTTTCTGCCTGACTGCCTTCCTTACATAAAGTGTTGCTAAGTGAGAAGCTGTTCAAACCAATTGTGCTACATGTTTCAACGTTCCTGCAATTTCTACTGCCTGTCTGGTTGGTTTTGCTGTCGAGGAACAGCAGTTAGCTGAGCTAACCAAATGAAAAAAAACATTATGGAAGGAAAGTATGGTCACAAGAGAAAATAATCATCTGGCAGCTCTTAGGAAGGCGACAACATATTTCTGAGAAAATATTGATCTTTAAGGAGCAAATACCTTTTCACTGAAATGGGTGACAGATACCAACCTGTTTCAGGCAAACCTCTATTTTCAGTACTGAAAATAGTATTAACTATTTTCAGTTAATATATATAAACTATATACCAGCTTCCTATTGACTGAAAAAAAACATGTTTTCCTAAATATAAATGGTATTTGAATTGAAATACTATCCAAAACCTAAGATTAGACAAACAGCTAAATCTGTCAATTTTGCATTGCAGTTACTGCTTTATATGTCTTTAAGACCATGCCAGCTTTGTTTATATTTTAATTGCCTGTTTTGCAAAATCTGCTTCAACAAATGATTCATTAGTTTAGAATATTTTATTTATAAATTTAATATAGAATAATAGCTAAGGCTTCTGTTAAAAATCATGACATGACACTTAATTTAAAAGCATTAGGCTCCCTGGTTAAGTGAAGTGCAAACTGATACATTAATAAATTCTATTACAGTAGCTGTGGTATTTTACAGTAAGCAAGTTTTGTCTTGACTCATCACCCCAATGGTAGGCCAGGAGAGGGAAAAGGTGAGAACAAGTGATACAGATTCTATCTGCAGTATTTTCTTAGTCATAAACCATGTGATAGGATGGAGAAACAGTTGGTGCTTCTCTTTGATGCACAGCTTGTCACGTGAACACCCATCAGGGCAAGGGCTGTGTGTTCACTCATACAATCTTTGAGCCTCCCACTGCTGACTGCTGTCAATTGCTTCTGAGTTGGGGAAAACACAGGGAATCAACTGGAAATTTAGATGGCTTTCAGGAGCAGTGCAGTCACAAGGCACTTTTGAGACACATCAGGTGTCTTTATCATGTTTCAGGGACTCTCTGAGATGGAGACTTGCTTCTGCCATGTCAAAATTTGGGATGTGATTCCTCACTCATCTCTTTGCTTTTCCTTTCTGGATAGATTTTGAGGTTGGGGTGCTTGTTTTTGCCCAGCTGTCAGTGTCACTAGCACCCCAGAAACAGTAGGCTGAACAACTTGTTCCCCTCCACATGCAGTACCCAGGACAGAAGGGATGGTTTATTTTGGGGTAACTATACAAAAGCTTTCGTTGCAGCTGTTACTAGTACTCTGCCACATATACATACAAGGTTTATGGTCTAACAAACACATTTAACAAATTTTGCTTTCTTACTCTTTTGTTCTTACTGGTCTCTAAGCTAGAAACAAAGGATTTCCTCAGAAATTCAAAGAATTTGGTAGCTTCAAAGGGTTAAGTGCAGTATTAGTTTCTCTGGAAAACAGAGCTGGGAGTATTTGAATATACTACATCTTCCAGTGACATGCTGGCACAGAGAGAAGTAGAAAATTCTTTTCTAGATATTCCACATATTGATTACTTAGTTGAGGAGGGTCAGCTAGGATTCTCAAAAGAGAGATCATGCCTGAAAGTATCTGTCTGACATGTTTAAAACAAATAAGCTGAAGTAGGGGAAAGAGAGGCCATAATATATGCCTGGGATTTGAAGACTCATTTGTATAATCATGCTGCACAGAACCCCGTGTTCTATCAGCTGGTGTGTCAGTGGGTGCAAGAGAGCTGGCCACAATAGTCAGTGTGAGGGGATGACTTTGAATGAATGCTGGGAAAGTGTAATGTCACCAGTGCAGACCTGGTGGTAGCCTGGGACCTCTATTGGTAGCCTGGGAGGAAGGACAGATGAGTCCTGTAAAGATGTTGGGATCTGCTATGGATACAGCACTGGTGGCAGCACTAGAGTAAAGGAAATAATACGATTGAAAGGGCACTGGGCTGGCTGCACAAGGTGGGCAGATCAGCTCCTGCTTGCTTCTGCTTTGAGGAGAAGACTGAAAACCAGGGTCCCACTCCATTCTGAATCTTTCTAACCTGCCTTGAAATCCTTGTTACCCACAGAGGCTGCTAACTCAGTGGCTTTTCATAACTGTGCCACATCCATCCTCTGTTTTGTCAGTAACCACAGAGAGGAGGGCAGTGACTCCAGCCTTACAGCCTTCCTCACTACACTGTCCTGGTGAAAGAGTTAGTGTGCTAAACTGCATCTGTTTTTCTAGAATAATTAATGCTCTTCTATTTTGTTTTTCCCTCAAATGGATGGTAAAATAGATAATCTGATGTTTGTAACTACTGCAGAAGATCAGACAATATTTAGAGTCTGGTGAAGCATTTGTCTCCTCTCACACTCTCCAGAAGGCAGTCATCCTTGTTTCAAGTTCTAAGACAATAGTGAATAAAAAGAAAATTCCCTGTTCCAGGGCTATTTTTACCAGAGTGGTGCAGTTCCTGTTCAGTAGACCTATGCCTCATAATCTCCATCACTGATGATATTGGAAGCTATTTTAAGCATTGCATAAAATGTTCATCCAGTCTTTGCTAAAAAAGTAGCAACCAACCCACAAGTCCTTTGTTAAACACTGGTTGCAAGGCTTCAGCAGTGATTTGGGTAGAAAGATCTTAGGCTGAGGTTGTGGAAGCACCTTGCTTTGTTTGGGAACATGTGTGACCTTGGGAAAACCCAAACTGATGATTGTTCTTTCCTCCCCCTACCCCCTCATTATCCTGAAAATGAGGAGAGCACTGCCATTATCTATTTAGAGTTTTGGCTCTTCTGATTTATAATGGCAGCTGTTTTCTGTTTTGCCCAGCATCTTGCACAGAGAGACCCAGTTTGCAGCTGGACAGTAATGAAATTCATTATCTTGTGTGAATGTGTTAATGAAGTTAAACCCACCTGAACCAGCAAAAATCATTTAGAGTTTAGATCAGGCCTCAGTCACAGTCTCACCACCTCCATTACTGAGATTGTAAATGTCTTTAATCCTCTTTGAGAAGTACAATGCTGAAAAAGTAATTTAATAATTTCCAGGATTTTAACTGTGAGCTTCCTTGCCTTTGTGGTTTCATCGCGTTGGGCTGCATTGATTTTAGGAGTGATGAGTTTCCTACTTCTGTGAGTAAGCCAGGTAAACATGAGGTTAAATCTCAGACAGGGCTGAGTGTTCTACGTGTTCCAGCATCTGTCTGGATTAGGCTCTTCATCCCTATCTCCTCCTGTGCCTTTTGTCTTGTCAGAAATATTTTTATAGGCATGAAAACATATATTGCAGGGCAGCCAGAACAAACTTGATGATTAAGATAGTTTTTATTTGCAGTATCTGAGGATGAAGCCGTTTGCCATGGGCTGTTAGAGCAGATTGTGTCTCTGGAAATGCTTGCATGAGCAGACTGAAGGTGATTTGGGTAGCTGGTGGAAGATTCATGCCTGGGTTCCAGGGTGTGGGACACAGGCTGGCAATGTGCATCCATCCCTTGTGAGCCATGTGAGTTCTGTTAGAACCTCTGAGAGAAATTACAGGACAGCTTTCAGGACTTATTCTTCCACCATCCCAGCTCCACAATGTTTTTTCTGGGACCTCCCAGAGCTCCTGGTTGCTTTGGCTGGTGAAGGGGAGCTGTGGAAGTGAGGGAGAGATCGTAGCAAGGCTGTGAACAAGCACCAACTGGTGAATGGCGGAGCTGAGGAAGACGAGGCAGCATTTAGGGTTTCCTTGGTTTCTGCAGAGGATGATCTCTGCAGTGGGAGGTTTAGCAGCAGCAGGCACCCCTTCCTGTGAGTCACAGGAGGCTTTTTCAGAGGAAAGGTCTAAGAATTGCACCAGTGCAACTCCTGCTTTTTTTTTTTTTCTGTTCCTTCCAAAAGGCTTTTTTTGCCACCATGTGGTACTTGCTCCACTGTCATCCTTGTCCCATGCAGCGTACCTTCCTCCATTTCCTCATCCTTCTCACTGCTGTGGTGGTTGAGAGAGCGGGGAAAAACTGTCAGCTCAGGACAGATGCTCTTAAGTTACTGAGATCTGTTTATAGCAGTGGGGGTGGAATTTCTGTTTGATGCAACGCTTGATGGATGTGTGAAGTCATCCTGTGGTTATGGGGGAAGGCAGAAAGGAATTGATTCCCTTTGCAGCCCTCTACCCTCAAAATTTTGGGAGACAGCCCCTGGAAATCAGTGGGAAATTGGTTACTCCTTCCTGTAAGCCCCTTGTCCCACTCAGAGGAAAATGGGGTTTGTTGGACTTCTCCCAAATTTGTGGTAGGGAGATGTTTCATTTTGCTGTTGATAGCTTTTCCTGTCGAGTGCTCTACTGTCGTGGGGACTGAGAAACACCAGCTTACTGCTGGAAAGTGAACCTAGTTGACTTGTGTGTCCTGAGTGCAGGGAAATTTAATCTTGTCTTCAGTCCTTAAGCTGGGCTCATGGGTTACTTCTGACTGGCTGCTGCTTTGCCGTGTATGCTGTTTTATTACAAACTTAAAATCTTGAAAACAAACCAGTTCATTTTTTAATTTTTCTCATATTCTTTTAAAAAATTCATTTATGTTTCTCTACCTCTTGTTTATGATCTCTCCCCACCTGAGCTGTTTATCACCCCAGCTCCTCACAAAACATGGGGTGATTTCTGAATTCACAGGTTACTTTTCCTACTGAGATTAATACTGTCCTGAACAAAACCTTGGAATAAGGAGATGTGATCAAAGCAGACAAAACAACTGAATTGTGGCAGTAGAACTGAAGTCCTCACTTCACAAAGAACTTGTTTCTGAGCTGAACTCTGTGGTGAGCCCTGTTTTACTCTTGTATTAGTCCTGCAGGGTCCTTACTTGCCCCTACAGTCCTGCAGCACTTCTGCCTTTTCCCTGGCTTTATTTCCCCTTGGTGTGAATAAGCAAATGCAAGGCTCAAATAGCATAGTCAAGCTGGTTCCAACACAGGAGCAGCACTAGATAGAAAAGTAAAAGGGAGAGAGCAAAAAGCAGAAAATACTAATTCCCTCCAGACCTCCTTTTGATCACGTACCGTCCATAAACCCTGTTTGGGATTTGGATCAGCACCACGGCAGAACCCGGGTGCGCTGCTGCCTGTGTGCAGTGCAGGCTTGTGTGTGTCTGGCAGCAGCACAAAAGAAACCAGTTGATGATATTCATAGGATTAAAGGCCCGGTTCCTGGGGACACACTTGGTTGGAAGCAATTAAAATGCCTGTCAGGCATTTGATACCAGCAACCCCTTGACAAACGGCTCCAGCCGCCGCGAGGTGCAGCATCCTATTGTAAGTGGATGATGGCGGAGCTGGCTGCCTTGTCGTCGTTCTCGAAATTTCTGTGGCCAGTGAACTCCCTCTTCCTCTCCCACTCACCCTCTATTCCTTCTCACCACTGCGGGGACTTCTCCTTATTTGCAGTTTTCCTTTTCCTGACGTACACATGGTAGATACGAGCTGGTGGCTTGCAGACTGCGTCTGTCTGGAGATAGGCAGCGAACTGATGGATAACAACACTCCGGGAGAATGATTATGCAGCAGTTTAAGGATAGGCTTTTGTGGTATGGCAGCATATGAGCTGGTAATGATTTTATTTCAAAAATGTCAGCTTTGTTTGCTTGTTGAGAATTTGAGAGAGTTATACCTTTCTGCTGAAGCTTTTTGGATTTTTTCTGCTGTAGATTAAAATCTGTAGCAGTGCACACTGGATGAATTAAAATGAATAGGTAATAAACTTCTGTGGATTTGTTTATAAATTCATTGATGTATGCATAGTGTGTGCTATATGCAGACACACCTTCATACACAGATGACTGTATGCATTTTTATCTTTGTATGACAGAAGAAAAACTTTTCTCATAGCTAAAAACTGTTTTTCAGCAAAAAATAAGTGTTTTCAGGGTTTTTTTGCCCCTCCCTTTGTTTTGTATTAGCAGATTCTTCAGTGTATAGTCTTGGACGCAGCGTGCTGATTGGAATCTTCTTGTTCAAAGATCGGAAAGGTAGGATGCCTCTCTTTGAATGTGAGAATGATTGTGGTACAGGGTGTGGGCTGCTCTTTGTTATTTTGGTTTGCCTTTTTGATTTAAACAATAGTAGGTTGTTTTTTGGTTTTTTTTTTTGGTCAGCTTTGCAGAGATTTTTCACATTGTTATGCCAGGCACTGTGAAGTTATTTTTGATGTGTAAGCATATGCTCTAGGTAACTAATTAGTCCTTTTGGCTGCGGCTACCAAAGGGTGAGGTACAAACCCGAATGCTTGTCTATTGTCTTGTGTTAGTATAGCCTGGGTGTAAGCTGCCTCCTGTCATACCACATTTGGGGTTTCCTAGTACTGATTTTAGCATCAGCAAGGACGGGGTTAAACTGGCACTTCAGAAATTATGGCTGCGTATCAAAAAGAGGAAAATAAGCTGGGTTTTTTTTGACATGTCATTGCTAATTCCCAGGAGTAGCAGTTTATTGTCCTCTTCCCCTAGTACCTTTTTGCTGTGGTTACTTTAAGCCCTTGCCCCTGTAAAGGACAGGGGGAGATAAAACGTTACAGAATAAAATCTCTAAGTTACTTTGTATTGGACTTCCAGGTGTGTCAGGTAGTTAAGGAATACATATTTCATTGATTTGCAGTGAGGACTGTGCTCAAAAAAAAATCAAAATCTAGATAGGATTGAAAATCTGCTCCCTTCACCTTGATGGAGAGAGGAGGAGGTATATCCATCTTGAATTAACTTCTCAAATGCCAGTTCTCACCCAACACCTACCAAACCAGACTTTATGGTGTTGTTCTCTGTTGTGGTGCCCTACAGGTGATAATTCTTCTTAGGTCTGCATTTAGACCTGGAGGAAATGTGTGCAATCACAATATGCATGTGGCTTTAGTCTGAAGTTTTAGAGGGCCTTTTAAAAATCTAAAAAAAACCCACAGATTTTTTTCTGGAAAGGAGGCTATGTTTCACTCTTTAAGAAAACCTGGACACCTGAAATGGCCACTGTGGCTCCCCAGACAAGCAGGAGTCCCAAGCCAGAACCTGGGCACTGGCAAAGGTGTGGGCCACTGCTAACAGCACAGCATGCCTCAGAAAGGTAGTGAATAATTAAGATCACTGAAATTAATTTCTAGGACTGGTTGATAGATGCTTTTTCCAGAGGGAAGGCATTGTGAATATTTCCAGATATTCTCTCTCCTGTTTTCTTCCATATAGTTCTTTTCTTTGTTTTCCTCTTTTGCACATCTTTCCATTCTCTTGGTCCTTGTAATTTTTCTGTCATTGGCAGAAGCTTTTTACCTAATAGATTTTCCTGGCTGAATAAAATTCTTGAAAGGAACTCCTTACTTTCTAGTTTGTCTTAGCTGCATTTAAAACTGTTTCGTCCTGGTATCAGTTATTACTAGACTCATTGAAATAGAAAAGCCTGTAGTAAATAGTGTTTAAAATGCTTTAATTTGTGAAAAATACATTCAGTGATTTGATGTTAGCTAAGAGCAAGTCCCTTCTCTTCCCTCTTCTTTTAATTTCACTTCCATTGTTCAAGGCAACAAGCCAAACTGCGGTCTCATTCTGATTTCATTAGTATTTTGCAAACTGTGTCTCAAGGACTAATACTGCTTGCTGGGCTTGATGTCAGAATCCAAGGTTTTGCTGCAGCATTGGAGAAGGGGAAAGGAAGGGTCTCTCACAAACAGAATGATAGCATTGTTAGCAGGCTGACAAGTAGAACTGTCTATTATTTATAGTATTGATGGATAAAGAGTCCAGTTTTTTGACAATGTGATCCCTTCAGATCCCAGCGGGTTTTCATCTGCTATGGAAATGTCTCTTATCTCCTGTGCACAGCATCTTATCAGTCCTCTGTGGTATCCTAAAAACAAAGAAAGGGCATCAGCTATTTGTTACTAAATCAGAGTTGGTGGAGACTGGATTTTTTTGCTACATGTAAATATACATATACATTTCTTGTACTTCTGGTTTAGCGGTCATTTTGGCCTCCTGCTTTTATCTGGATTTTTAAGATTCATGATACAAATCATTCCTTTGGGCTACAAACAAGAAAATGAGATGTTATACTGGCAAAAATGGAAATTATTTCAAACAATATAAATTTCTTGATGAAGAGGTAAGGGGCAGTGAGGCTGTAAGAAGAGAATTAATTCTAGATTGACAGGACTTAAAAATCCTGTGGCCACAGGGGTAGCCTAAGTTGGCTTGGAACATCAAAAGAAAAACATGGTTGTCAGGCTCATCAGCAGCTTTTACTTTCATTAAAATGCTCCCCCACAGCAGAAATTGGCCTTGGATCTGAGCCCCTTGGCTGCTTAGCAGAATTAAGTCTTCCACCAGTCCATGTCATTCAATATTCACTGCAGCCCACTGGCTCTGGCTGCCCCAGCTGACACTGGTTTTCTGGTCCTTTTGCCCTGTATCTGTCCCCGATTCTGTCTGTGCAGAAAGTTTGCATCTCTGAAGTGAAACAGGCTTTTTTTTTTTTTTTTTAATTTTTCGTCCCTCTGCTGTCCATGGCAGCTTGTCTCAGAACCCCAGTGAAACATTGAGCTTGCCAGGCTGCCTGCCACATTTCCAACACAATGTGGCCCTGCCTTTCTCAGAGCTGTGCTGTTTTGTCCCTGGGTCTGAAGCATGTGTTTGCAAGGCACAGAGGCGTAGCTTATCACTGCTAGGCAGGAGCATCTGTCCCAGGCTCTGCTTATGTTGTGCTTGATGGACAGAATGGGTGAATTGCTAAATGAAAGCATAGAAGAAACCCCCATGACCTCTGCACCTGTTTTAGGTTAGAGGGCTCCATGGGACAAGAGCCAGCCTTTGAATCAGCACGTCTAGAGCTGGGCTGGCCGTAGGAAAACTACTTATCTGTTTAAATAGACTTGATGGCTATTGTGTGGCTGCCATCTGTCCTATTTCACATGCAGTAACTTTGTTTTATTATCGTCTTTAACCATATCTTACTAGGTCTCTAAACTGCTGGTCAGTCTGCATTCATTATTGAATAAAGAGGCTGCCACTTTTTTAGCAGAAAATAATCTTACTACAATAGTGGTAAATGAGCCCTGTTTGAGCCCTGTTTTGGCGTGAGTGCCTTTCTGCACAAGAAATGTGATTGATAGCAGGGACCTCACTGCAACATTTATAATCCTGATTAATCACAGCACTTTAATAAGGCACTTTGCTTTAAACAGAAGGCAGCGCCCATCTGAAAAACAGCTGGAGCATTAAGCACTGAAAACAAAAATGCATGTTATGTTGGTTTTTTTTATATTAGGAGGGGGAAAAAACCCCAGGATTTCAAGGAGAACAAGTGTTGGGTGTGGAGGATATTTTGGGGAGCTCTGTAAAAAGTTTATTAGCAAGAGTTAAGAGGTTTGAAGGCGTTTTCAAGTAGGCTAACAGTATTAAAAATGTAATGGCACATGTGTAATGCATTGTAGACGTTGTTTGTTGTGCCAGTTCATATCCCAGTCAGCCTGCTTGCCTGCTGTCAGGAGATGGTGGTGATTCATGTGCTGATGGTTGCTTCCACTGTTGGCATGGCAGTAGGAAGCAGGCTGAAGGTCTGGGTACCTCCAGACCCAGTTCCATGCAGCAGCTGCAGGAGACCCGCAGCACTACATGTGAATGGGAATAGGAGTCACTCTGCAGTTCATGTTTTATTCCATGATGTTTTTATTCTGTTCTTTCCAAGTGTTCTCAACATCAACAATGAAAACTTCTTAAAAGGTTGCAAGCACTGAAGTGCCCAAGTGACACTTTGGCAAGCTGTCATTAGAGTTTTAATACTTGCAAGAAAGCAGGAATTTTCTGGAAGATTTCTGAATGTGTTTGTTGTCCTCAGACAGAGGTTAAGCCCAGGCAAGTCAGGGTTCCCCTGTTGCTTTTGGAAGTGTCCTCTTATTGTTGTGTTCCTGAGGGCTGCAGAGAGCCCTGTGGTTGTGCAGAGATGATTGAATTGTCTTTGGGTGCTTAACTTTGGGTGCACTTTCCAGCACATCCATGAGCTAAAAATGGAATGGAGTCTTAGCTCTTTCTGTAGCAAAATCCTACACAGGTTTCTGTGCTGACAGGGTGAGAGGGAGGGGCGAGTCCTCCAGGATGTGAAATACAACAACACTCTCAGGACCTTGCCTCTGAAAGTTGGGAGGTGGTTGGTACATGAGTGACTTAATAGATAATTGAATTTTAAGGTCTTTTCAGAAATGCATTGGCCTCTTTTTGCCCATTTCTAGTTTTTGTCCCATTGACATCTGTTGAGCTTCTACAGAAAGTTTGAAGTGCCTCAGTAAGCCCTGCGTGAATCCATTCTTAATATATCCTAAAGGGGTTATTGTTATGGAGAGCTGTGCCTGGCTGTTGGGTCAGTGGTGGTGGTAGTTGACAATATCAGCAACGGAATGACCAAGAGAATATTTCCTTTCTTGTGGTCATGGCTACTCTGTGTCAGGGTCCCTTGCTGCTTGGAGGGGAAGCATCTGTGTGCAAAACTTAAGCCAAAACGTGGGGGGAAAAAAAACCCTAATCAAACAAAAAGAAAAGTGGCAGAGGAGGAAGGGGGATAGAAAGATCCTATTCTGTTTTGAATTCCTGTTGAGACTGGCCACTTGTGTGGCTTTGATATGATCTGTTGCAGGGAATAACTGTAGAAAATGAACCTGCATTCCTCCTGCCTTAACCATCCTGAGCACTGTTTGCATTTAGGATGGGAGGAGGAAGGACTGTGAGGTTGCTATATTGTCGCTTAAGCAAAACTAAGGAGCAACTACAAGGTGTTTGGGCCATTGTAAAAGAAAAGGTAAGTAGCTGTAGATGGTGAGACACACTGAATAAAACAATTTGAGAGTTGGGAAACTGATGTGGGGACACTGACACAACACAATTGCACTTATGAAAATATATTACTTCACTTACTGTGATTTTAAAGTTCAAAGCAATGGAACAATTGCTACCCTTAAAGGGTAAAAAAGTAGATTGGAGCAAATAAGCACCCCCAGGTTAAAGCCTTGACCCTCCAGCACGTTGTATGTACTGTGTGTAAAATGTACAGGTTGGGAAGACAGCTGTTCCCAGAGCTTGGGGCATGTTTGTGTCAGTACTGCTGTGGGAGCCTGCTGCCATATCTCCTTGGTGGCTGAAGAAATAGGCACAATTGCATGTTAGCTGGCTACTCCTTGGGTTGTCTTGACTATAGGGTTTCCCCCACTTTAGTGTTTCTGTTTTGGTTTTTGCCTTTTATGCTCCAGTCATGCAACTGGTAATCTTCACTTACCTGGTAGCAGTTGCAGTTTCTGGCAAGTGGGAGAGGAGAAGGTTGGAGATGAAGAAGAGTCCATAAACTTTAAGTAGCTTACGTGATGGGGCAGCTCTCTCTGAGTTCTCTGGAAGCTGGTAGACAAAATTGCTTGCATGAAGACAATTTTCTCCTAGATCTTCCACTGATTTCTCTGTAATTTGGGATGCGTAATTTAATTCCTGCTCTCAGAGCAGACTCCATTACTTTCTCTTACCTAGAAAACATGTGGAAAATGTGTTTCTGGAGGCTATGAGGTAGATACCTAAACTATATGCATTTGTGTTGTTATCTAAAGCCTGTACATACCTTATATTCACTAGAAATTGGGGTGACTGGGTCAGTCACTTGTCAGGAATGGATCTAGATCATGCAAAAGGATTCACAAGTTGAAGGCATTGCTGTTAGAATGTGCTGTGGATGGGGTAAGTGTGGAGAGCTAAATGACAGTGCTTTGGATTTTGCAGCAAACGAAATCCTGTGGTCTGTAGCATGGCAAGGCACTAGCCTAGCATTTGCTTGTATAATCAAAAATGGCAAATGCTTTTATTTTGGTTTTTAAAATATCAGAAATTAACATTTTAACTGCTTAAAAGTCATCATATGTGAAACTTGTTGTTTGGGCCTAAGGTTCATTGTACAGCATATGTTATATGAAACTCCTGTGGGTTCTTGAATCCTGTTTAATTATGCTAAGACAGAGCTATCAGAAGACCTGGGTTTAGTTGTTTCCTGGCCTAATAAAGACCCAGTTGTTGACACTGAAGGCCACAAAAAGAGAAATTCTCCTGGACTCAGGACAATGAATTTCCTATAACTTTTCTCTACACTTTGTCAGAAAGCTGAGATCTAACAACTGATTTAGCACTTTAGTATATTAATTTCACCTTCTCCTTTCTCGAATCATCTAATCTTGTGATAAACTTGTATGTATGTTTGTGTTCAGTCAGCTCTTAAAGGTTTAAAGGTGCATGCAAAACCTGCACCATTTGACCCATAGGTGTATTAAGGGGCTGTGGATAATTAAACAAGTATGCACTTCCTTTGTTATAAGCCCAAGAAAGGCTGAAGTTTTCTTCACTCTGGGCCCACATTCCTTCTCAGTCAGTCTGGCTCTTAGGTCTGTAGGGATTTTGATGTTATGTGACACCTATGCGGTATCATACCACTTTCATATGATGGTTTATGTGGTTTCAGGTTTGCCATTTGAGTTCCCTTTTGGGAGAGAGCTCGCTCCCTGGCAAAGGGGTAGGGACTGGAGGTGGTGTTCACCATGGCAAATACCCAGCTACAGCTGCCTCTGCATGGCAGCATCCAGGATGGAAGCAGATGCTTTCTGTGAGGCCATATCCCACATTGCCACTGTCTCTTCAGCTGGTAGCTGTCATTGCATTGTGCACTGCAGCTGTAAACCAGCTTGGGGTGGACTTCTGAAACCACCTCTTGGGTCCTAAACACTCCTGATGTAACAGAGTGATGCTTCTGACCACCTTTTCTTAAGGGGAGGGGAACATAGGATTGCATGAAACAGGTTCTCCCCCTTTTCTCTCTGTGTTACTTGTGAGAAGTGTATGATACTGTCAAGAGAACATGGTTCAAAGCCTGCTGAAACTCAGGTGAAAACTTTCATCAGCTTCAGTGGGTTTTGGATAGGTCCCCTAAAGACCTGCTTTGATCAGTGAAGAGAGTGCACTGGGCAAATGTAGGTACTGACATAAGAAGGGCTGCTCTTGCTGGTGGGGTCTTTTCTGCTGGAGTTTGCAGGTGAAGACAGTGGCTCTTAGGGTTCCCTCCCCCTGCTAAGGGAAGGAGAGGCAGGCTGTCAGCAGGGCACAAGGCAGCTGGGGAGGAAGGCAGGTCAGATGCCAGCTCAGACAATGTGCACAGTGACTTGTACAAAGTAGAGCTTGATGGCGTGACCTCCTTGACTTAGAACACCACTTCACCTCAGCTGCAGTCAGTCTTGTTCAGGGAGGAGATGGACTAAACATGCTTTTTTTAACAGGTGACAGGTGAGATAAAGATGAGGAAAGTTAATTGGAATTGTCACCGCAGTCTTTTGCCAGAGGTTGGCATTATGCTGAAAAGTGACATTAATAATGTTGGCAGGATGGCACAATCTATTGTTTAATATTAATGACTAAAATTCATCTTCTAATTATTCACTTAAATTGAGGTGGGAGAGCTTTGGCTTGCTTTAGTTTCCAAACTGCCATTTCCTCTAAAGTGCTTGTGTCTGCCACAGATAATACTGTTATACAATCCTTATATCTGAAAATGAAAAATGAACCTTGGTTGATCATCTTCAGTGGAGTAAATTACTATAATGATCCATACATTATTAATCAGCCAAGGTATAGCTAAGGTGCAGTTGGGTGTGAATGTAGAGGTATTTCAATGTGTGCTCTATGTATACAAAATAAGGTGCTTTAATTCACATATTTACATCATTATAGCGAATGCTTACACAGTAATTATGATGGACCTAGCTGAATGTTAAAGATAAGAATGGTGGGGGGAAAATACCAAAAAGGCCCTTCAAAATAAATTGTTACTTACAAGTGGTTTAATAGCAACACATGGCTGTGTGGGCTCAACCTTAAATTTACACTGAAATGCTTTCACTTTTCTATTCAAATAAATTTGTATGGTTTTATTGACTGGTTGCAAATAGTACATTAAAGCATATGCAGTCAAAATGGTGTAGATTTTGGGGATGGCTTTTAGCTTCTTTGTGTGTGTTTCAGTATTTCATAGCATGTTAAAAATGATTATTTGCCATTGGTGCACCTTTTCAGCTGTTGGGGAAGGCTGAAAATTGGGGGCAAGTTTTGAGCTTACGGCATTTGTAGATTTTGCCTCTTGTGTAGTGTGGTTCAGTTTTTATTTCCAGTAATAAAATATATTTTGCAAGTTTTTTTGGTTGTGGTTTGTTTTTTTTTTTCTGTAACTGGCAAGATTAAGGTGGATTGTTTCTTTATTTTAACTAGTTACCTTATTTTCCTGAGGAGTAAGAAGATTGGAACAAGTAATTCACAACATGCCGTTTATCCAAAAGAATAGGTCCCTTCTTCCAACCCCTCAAGGCATCTGAGCATCCATTAGTCTCTTAGCATTAAATAGCATTGTTGAGTAGTGTTAGTGAGACTGCTTCTTCATAGGCTGCTAACAACTGAAAAGAGCTGAAGCAAATTTATTACAAGTGCACATATAAATGCAGTAAGTTGTTTTGTAGCATTATTTTGTTGCATTAAGCAATGGCCTTCATACCAAGAATGTGCTCAGTCTTTATTTTGGCATTTCTTCATTTCATTTTTTTTGAGATTTGGGCGAATTGGTTAAATCCTCTTGGTCTTTTCAAGCTGTTAGTGGTGAAGTGATGAGTAAAGTACACCATCTCATATATCCATCTGAATTGAAAATACCCTGGCTAACTTTACAGAGTGAGCCATTGAGATACTAGAATATGGCAAAATTTTATGCACTAGTTACTGATACGTAAGGGGTTGTTTCCACCCAACTGCACAGTTGCCAAGAGGAGGTTGTGTGACAGCAGGAGGATATATTCTAATTGAGGCAAATCGATTATTTATTTTGTGACACTGAGCACATATACTGGGTTACAGGGGATTAATTCTGTCTTCAGTTTCACAGACTTTATGGCCCCACTGTCACACATGCTCAGGATGAGTTGTGTCCATATTTACTCCTGGTGGAGCCTGTTTGCTGGGACACTATATGTCTCTACAGAATTCAGACACATTATAGGTAATGTTATGTTGGTGGCATCTTCTCCTATCAAATGCCTTTTTTTTTCCCTGAGTGAAGAGCACCATGGTGTAGTTCTGCCTTTGTAAGTCAGACTACACTTAATCATTGGTGGGAGGCCTTTGAACTTCTCTGTCTCAACTTGATTCTTGTCTCCCAATATCCCCATCATTAACTTGGGATGTGGCACAGCTTAGCCTGTGTGCTCTTGGGCCGAAAGAAGGAAGACTGTAAATTGCCTCAAGCAATTCTGGGTTAATGCCACTGTGACTGGGTCTTGCATTTAAGACCATGACAGTCAATAAGGAAAGCAAAATACAGCTTTAAAAAAATATGCTCAGCCAAGAGGCAATTCGTATCAAAAACTGTTTTAATTAGTTTGTAGGGGTGAGCTACTTCACATGGCATATGTTTTCTGGGAGATGGTCCAGCTCAGTATTAAGAGGCTACAAGAAAATCGGCACTAAACATGTGGATGCAAGCATCTTGAAGGAATGAAACCTTAAGAAAGGCCAATACTGTCTGATTTACCTCAAGGAGGCTCAGTTCAGGTGCCTTTTAGTTTCCAGGAGTACTGACAGTTCTGTTGCCTTAAACAAGTATTGTACTGGTGATCAAATTTTGAATTCTGCCTAAGCTAGCTTATGCTTTAAGGCCATGCTCTCATCTGATAGAGTGTAGAGTTGTGCCATTTAGGTCACTGTCCTTGTTTTGAGCCAAGCCAGGTCTGATAACTATACACCTCTTTAGGAAGAGATAGAGTACTGGCCAGGTGAGCATGGAGAAATGCAAGTGATAGGTGTAGTTTAATTAATAAGGTAAAGTTGTATTTTTCTATATCCACTGACATCATCACTGGATAGGGAATCACGCTTTCTTTGGAAGATCAAAACCAGTCCTGTTCCCATAGGAACAAGAGCATCTTCCCCAAAACACACTTAGAACTGAGCAGGCCATCTCCCAAAGGAGGGAGTACAGGATGTATTTCACCTGACATTCTCCCTCCTTACCCAGCTGGGTCCTCATCCAGCAGGAAAGAGAAAACATACCATGCCATGGCCAGTGTGATGAGGCAGCAGGTGTGCTTCATTTTTGGTGGAGAAGGTGCTGTTCAGAGAAATGTCCTAATGTGTGCCAAGGAGGAAAGGTGGAATAAGGAGTGGCTGTCCATTTCTAATAGGTAACTGAGCAAGGTTTTAATTCCTTCCACACCTCTAGTTTGGCTGTTTCCTCCTTTAATATCCAGTCAATGTTTTTTGATCAATATGGAACTGAAGAGTGTCCTTCAGCATCTGAAAAGAGAAGTGGAAGGAGGAACCAGACAAAGCTCCCTGCCACTCCATTGCTCATTGCTCATTTCCTGTTTTCATCTATTTCCCTAATTCCTACAAAACCCAGAGAAATCTGTTTCTTAATGCCTTAGAAAAAGAAGCAGCAAAAGTACTGGGATTTCTTAGTTTGCATCCAAAATACTATGTCTTCTAATCATCTCAGAGCAGCAGACATGAAAGCTCCTTCCAGAGAGATGTCACAAAGGTCACACGTTTTCCTTTGAATAATGAGCGGTGCTTTTAAAGGAGCTTAAGATAAACTTCAGGCCTGCCTATGGCCCATATGATCTGTTTACTGCATATAAAGACTGCAGCCCCTAGCTAAGCAGGAACAATGATTCTGTCACTAGAGCTTGGATTGAAACTCCAAATATCTTTTATGTGCTTTCCTGATGTACCATAGAGTCTGTGCATGTTTTCAGGCAAGGCATTTTATCATACTTAGCCTCAATTCATAGTATTTTTTTTAAAAAATGGGCACAATAGCACAATACAACACAGTTCTTAACTATTTTTGAAAATGATTCCACATAAAAATCTCAAAAATCAGAGGCAGGGAGCAGGCAATAGTAGAACAGCTGGGGTTATGGAAGAACAATGATAACTTTCCTGTTGTATAACTTGCATCTGAACATATTCTGCACTGGTGCTGAAGGACAAGTTGTTTGATTATTACAGAGGCACTCTGCATCATAAATGCAGGTACATAGGAACAACTGGGATTTCCTTTTCTCCCTTCTGTTTGTCTGTATTGGGATATAAACTTCAAGGATTGATGCCTTTTCTCAGTATGGGCACTGCCTACTGCCTACTACTGTCCCACTGTTGGGGGCACAGCCTACCTGTGTTAAGGATGTACTTGGCATTTGGGTATAAACTAGAAATGAGTAGAATCAGATCCTATAAGATTGTTGGTGCTTGCTCTGTTGATTAGAACCACAGAATCACAGAACTGTTTGGGTTGGAGGGGACCTTAAAGATTATGAAGTTCCAACCCCCTCTGCCCTGGGCAGGGGCACCTTCTGCTAGACCAGATTGCTCCAAGTCCTGTCCAGCCTGGGCTTGAACTCTTCCAGGGATGGGGCATCAACAACTTCTCTGAACAACTTGTTCCAGTGCCTCACCACAGTCCCAGTAAAGAATTTTTTCCTAATATCCAATCTAAACCTCCTCTCTGTCAGTTTGAAGCCATTCCCCCTTTTCTGTCACTTGATGCTCTTGGAGATAGTCTTTCTTGTTGGCTCCCTTCAGGTACTGCATCCCAAGGCCTTCTCTTTTCGAGGCTGAGCAATCCCAATTCTTCCAGCCTTTCCTCAGAGGAGAGGTGCTCCAGCCCCCTAGTCAACTTGGTGTCCTTCCTCTGGACTTGCTTTAACATCTCAGAGCTGATAGAGCTGTGGAATACAGAACTCAAAGGCAGTCTGCTGAAAAAATGAAGTCTTTCAGGCCCTGTGGTTGAAAGGAAAACCTTTTTCTCAGACTTTGGGTGCCTCAGTCCCAGTGCCTGGGTCCTGAGATACCAAAAGCCAGCCAGAAACAGGTGAGTTGGTTTGGCTCCCTGAGGTGCACCACAGGGCAGATCCCATAAGTGAGATGAGGCTCAGGCTGCATAGGGCTGTATGAGCTGACTCCAGCAGTGGTTCTCCAACATTGTATGTCTCTGTGCCCTCAACAAAGGGAATCCATCCATGGCTGTAGAATCTGGCAGCCTCTGTCTGGCTAATTTGTTGCTGGAATCTGGTGGTACCTTTCATGTTACAGGGAAAGTTGCCTCCTTCAGCTCTGGGAGCATTTGGAGCTTTCTTCCTTTGCACAGCAGCCATGGAAGTTTGCTGTTCCTCTTGGCTGAGAAGAGTTTGATGCATCACAGACCTTGCTTATGTTTCTCCAGCACAGAAGTTTGCCCTCAGCAGAGCTCATTGCCTGCCAGGTGCTCACCCAGGATCAATCCCTGAACTTTGGACCAAGAACTGCCAAGTGTTGTCACATCCTCCTCCACGTGATGTAAAGGGCACAACAGTTCTGGAGTTGAAAGTAAAACCTTTACTTCTGGCATCATGTTAAGCAGTGTGATCATCCTCTTCTTTTAAGGAGATCTATTCTATCTTTACATTTATGGAAATAATTTTTGAGCTATAGGGTGGGATTATAAATTGTAATAGCCTCAAAATAGAAAGCATGAATTTTGTTAGCAAATGCATCAGTGCAGAAATTGAGGTTCTCCTTATTGTATTTTTTGTTGTTGTCCACAAATGTTTTTAAGCAGCTTTTTATTTTAAACAGCTCTGTAATGTTGTCTCCAGATCTTGGAAACCATTTTCAAATGTGTGAAATCGAAAGTGTGGATTTGGAATGTAAAAAAAAAAAAAGTATATTCTAGGAGGGCAGAAATGCTGGTCTCTATATAACTGAGTTTTCTTCAAGTCTTCCCACTATATATGACTCATTGTTGTGCTACAGTATCCCAAATCCTTTGTTACTGAAGGCTGCAGCTCTTGTTTTCGAGTGAGTCAGTAATCTTTTGATTTCAGACACTTCCCTTAATATTTATTCAGGTATTTCTGTAACAAAGCATAGGATTTTGAGGAAGCTGTTATGTGCTTCTGAGTAATGGCCTTCTGCTTTGAAAGACCCACAAGTTTTATATACTAGCTCTAAAAAAGAGACAAGTTTGCTATGTGAATTAGGGAATAGAATACTTATTTTAAAATTGTTCCAACTGGCGTTAGGTGTTAATGGCTTTGCTGTGATGCATGAAGTCCATAATCTTAAGCTCAAAATACTATTTTTGACTCATTTTATCTTCATGAAAGTGTTGCAATCAGTGTTAGCTTTTGTTGGAGCAAGCATGGCACTGTGAGTAACTGATGTAGCCTGGTACTTACATAGTCTCCAGTAAGTGAAGTGCAGCTTTTCACCATGTAAATAATTTCCCAAGATTGGTCCACTTAGGGTACAGCGTTGTTATTTTAATGCATTTTGATACAATCAGAAGCATGTGGTGCTGAGAGAGAATAGTAATTTTCTTTATGGGAATTTAATTTCAAGTGAGGAATCTGTAATTGTCCAGCTTTTCTTGTTGGCTTCCACTTGCTAAGTGTTTTCAGTTGCACCATACAGTTCTTTTGGGGGAGCAAATAAGGCAGCTTAGTGCTTTTTATTGTATTACCCCATGTTTTCTCATCTCCTTAGCATTGCCTGCTTGCTTAGTCAAAAGCAAATTAAAGTATAGTAGTGGAACACACTTTAAAACTGTTAATAAATGAAGGGAATTATCAAAGAAAGGGTGATAGAAAATTAGGAGGAGGAGCATTTTGGCTGGCAATGTAATCTGTGCCTCCTGCAGTGCTGGCTATTAGTGTTCCTGGTGAATTTGTCTGATTTTGTCCAGTCACTGACACCAGGATTTTCATAGGAAAGGGGATATTACAATGGGGATTTAAGAGTGCACCAGGAGCCTTTCAGCTTCCCCTGGTATTTATTTCAGTGCTCCATCTTGCCCTAGTCTTATGTCACAATGTTATCAGCTGTTAATTAGTTCTGTGTTGGGAATTGTCAGGATCAAACAGGATCTGAATTGCTGATTGCTGAATGCCCATGGCACAGATACCCACCTGCCCTGGGATGGCAAAGCCTGTGGGGAGGTGAAACCTCAACTGACCAGTGTTCACCTGCCCATGCCACCTGATGCTCAAAGCCTTTGTAATTTTCAAAAAGCTGCCTTTAGATTTGCAGATCTAAAAGGTGAACACCCTGCAGCTCCAGGCTCAGCTGAACTGAGTACTTCACTGTAAAAGAGGAGGTGGGACTGATGTCTATAAGGGTGTTTGAGCCCTCAAGCTGCTGCAGGAACATCCACACAGCTTCTGGCTTATAACAAAGTAGTTATGAGTTTGTGTTGTTTTTTAAGTATGTGGGGGGAAAAAAGCACAACAGTTCCTCCTGAACTCACAGTATAGTGGTTTTCCACTTCTGGCAGCTTCTAGTTATTTTAAACTTTATGAAAAATGTGAGTATTTTATTAAAGTAAACAAAGCTATCTGAAATGAGTGCTCTAAAAGAAAAACACACCTATTTTTCTAAAACCCTAAACTACAGAAGGACACAGAAGTGTGTATTCTTTATGGGCACTCTGGCCTCAGCTTGACCTCAACTTGCCCTATTTTTGAGTAACATACATTCTGATGAATTGGATTTCTGTGAGTTATAGCTTAAGATATTAAATATAGAACATTTGATTTCCCAGGAACTGTACAATTTGCAAATAAGCAAGTGTTGTGAGTAAATAAATTACTGGGGAGAGTCCTTACAGCAAACTCATCTCCCAGATGAAAGCTGGTCAGTTTATTCTATCTTGTCTCTGGAGAAAGTAAGAAAGGCCTTGTTTCCCAGAGTTAGGTTTGGAGTTGATACTGAAGTAGGAAGTTGAGCTTAATGGAATCTATCTACTCAAACAGTTTTTTTTTTTTAACAGAAAAAAAAGCAACAAACTATGTGTAAAATGCTAACTTTTTTTGGGGAAAGATTTAGCTTCAAAAGCTTCATATTCCTGGAAATTCCTTCCCCTTTTTCTGATTTTAAAATGTATTTTTTAGACATTTTGAAAACAGAAGGAAAAATTCATTCAGCTTGGAATAGCTCAAATTTGTTTAGAAGTAAAAGAATAATGTAATTAATAAAAATGTGATAGGACAAAAAAAAAAGTTAACAGTTAAGTGGTTACAGGAAGACTTGTGTCTTTAGCTGTATTGATGGACACATTATTTTGTTCCAGCTCTGCTGCCTGCATTGTATGTGGAAAGAGCCCTGAAAATAAAGTAGGATTTCTTGTAAGAGCAGACAGGCAGAGTGGATTAATGAAAGGATGCACTTGGAAGTGCCCATGAGCCCTAAACCCAGTTGAGGAGTGTGGTGGGATCCTGCAGAGCCTGTGCAGGATGAGTTGGGCAATGTATGTTTGTGGGGCCCCAGGAGGATGGAGATTGAAGATTTCTGCTGTGAACTGGGCTCCAGACTCCTTATGAATTACAGAAATGGAGGGTGTCATACTGAGTATAATGGTGTAGACTTTGTGACTAGCAGTTGTTTGCAGATCTGTTTTGGAGAGAAGATTCGAGCCTAGGCTTTACAGCCTCTCAGGGAACACCCACAGTCTGTTTTGGACCCTCCACCCCAGCTTGAAATTCACTTTTATGGCATCCCTCTGCCCAATCCAAACATTCTATTTACAAATTCATTACCTGAATATAGTAAGATGTCTGTGCCTGAATACTTATCAGCAGAGCCCATTGTTTCTCTACTGCAAATAGACAAGGGTTTTCAGGAAACCCTTTGCCACTATTTTCCTCATTTCCTCATTAGATATAAGAGCCAGAGCTTGGGGATTTTTTTAGGGGATCCAGGTTTGGGGAGTGAAGCTCTTAAGGACTGGAGAGCTGTCATACTATAGTCTATTTGGACAGTTTTCCTACTGTCACACCTCTGTGACTGACATGACTGTGGTACTTGTGGGACCCATATCCTGGAAGCATCAATCCCCTTTAAATGAAATTGGTGTTTCTTACCAAATGCCTGATGATAGGCAAATGTCACTTGAGTTTGCTGCTCTTAAGAGTTGGGCAAGGACAAGAGAGAAGACATGTGGAATGGAGGGAAAGTGCTGAAGAGGACAATGCTGGATGTGGATGTGCTGGTGCCATCCATCCTGTGTTCTGGGGGTGATAAGGTGACTGCTGGCGAGTCCTGTTTCACAGTGGAAACATCTCTTCCTGGCTGATTCTGGTGTCATATTGTCTCTGGCACAGAGCATTGCTTATTTGCATAAGTCATCAGCAGGTTACTGGTTTTTCCACAAAGCAGGATGCATACTGAGAGGAATTTTGTGGCAGGTGTAGTTGCTTCAGCAGTCCCCAGCCTGGGAGAGACTGCTTTTGTGAGCATTGATTTTGGTCAAGCAGAAAATCAGATGATGCTTGGTTTCAGACTTAGCTTGGATGTGCTGTGAGTGGTGGTGGGCATTTCTAGGGACTTTTGAGGTGCAGACCTTCAGGCAGGCTTGGAGGAAATGACAGCATGGGATGTCTGGAAAATCCCCAACAAAGCAAGCAAAAAGCTTTGTTTTTCAGTATTTTCAACTACTGAAAGACTCTGCTTTACTTAATTCCCTGTCACCCTGTGACAGGTAACTTGTGCATGCCAGATTGCTAATGGAGATCAGTGATTTAGAGGTGACTTAAGAAATAATAGGTTTAAAGCCTCTGGGAGATTTTTCTCAGTGGTTGTATTGTGTATAGGAGGTGCATGTATTACAAAATATGTGTTAAACAGACTTCTCAGTCTTTGATCCTGAGCAAAGCTTGTGTGATCCTGTGGTTCTTTCCAAAGCAGTGCCAGTAAAACTTCCAGAATGTGCCATGGGATGAGGTTGATACTGCAACAGTACTGCTTGGCTGTGCTGCTCTAAACTGGGGAGAATGAGAAAGCAGAAAATCCAAGTATAGTACAAAAATTTCTTTAAAAATGTGGGGAACACTGGCTAACCTGTACTACATCCCTGTCATGTTTGGTCCCAGGTGGAGGTCTTCAGGCAATATTTTTATGCCATTTGTGTTTATCTTGGATGTCTCAGGTGGCACATGAGCTGTGACATTGGAGCCGTGCCTTCGAGGATGTCTTCTGTGTGCCTTCCTCACTTAATATGGTGCTTTGGGCCTTTTAATCTCAAGGATATCCATATCAGTGCAAAAATCCACACATGAAGTTCAGTTTCCAGGGTACTGCACAGCTTGCTCTTGACTCCTCAAAGTTAACTTCAGTGCACTTGAAATTAGAGATAACCTAGAGCCAGCTGGTGACAGAAACCCATGCACTAGCCTTAAGCTAATGTGGCTCCTCCCTGCAGTCCCAGAGCAGCTGTGAATCCTGAACCATTGCTGTTCTCTTGCCATCATTTTGACTGGCACACTGGGAAAAGGCTGCACTTGGTCACTTCAGGATTATAGAGCTACACACCGTTGTTACATCATGGTTATGCTGGGAGTGTGTGTTCAACTTTATCATTAGATGCAGGAGCAGAGAGACCTTGGTTTTGGTCCTGTCTCAGACAGTAATCTGCTTTGTTACCAACAGAAAGTCTCTCAGTCTACAAGCCTGTCAAAGGATTTTTCAAGACAATATTTTTCAAGTCAATCATCTGAAGTTTTATTGACACCCTTAAATTGTATAATATCACATGGATGATATGAAAGATAAACTCATCCCAAGCCAAAAAATGTGATATATTTTATTGTGTCTTATTTTGTATTTCCCTCACATCTCTGGTATACCAAGTTGACTGTTGGGTTATAGGATATACTGAGGACATTTTCTACCTACCTAGTATATCACAGGAAAATCTTCAGGATAAACAGAACTGGTGTGTCAGAAAAGAATACTCAAGCAAGAGGATGGACCCAAACCAGTGCAGCAGTTCTTGCTTTCTAACCCTGTCTCATATGCCCTGAATTCCTTACTGGCATAAGACTTACCCCAGCCCCATCAGTAGCATCAAAGGCTCCTGTGCTGTCCTTTAGAAGGTAGTTGTTCCATCTGCCTTGTCTGTTCACCTCCATCAATGGGCTATAGCTCTGTCACAGTCCTGGATGCTGTAGGGAAAGGAAACACACCTTTAATTTTGGACAAGAGAGCCAAAGCAGCAATGAGCTTAGCACAGAGCAGTATGTGCTGCTTTCCTTCTGCTGTGAGTGTTCTAGAGCTCCAGGAGGAGGTTCTCAACAGCAGCAGCAGCTGAGAAAATGCTCTTACTGCTGCTGGGTTGAAATGGGACAGCACAGACCTGAGGCCAGTCTGTAGTGTGTGCTCATGCCAGGCTTGCCCAGATGTGCAGCATCCTTAAATCCAGGCTTAGCCTAGCTGAATTCAGTGGCTCTGGCCAGCTGTCAGTCTCATTGTAACACTCTGTCCTGACACTTCATCCCAGCTCCTCAGGTCCTCTTCTTCCATCCTCTCCTCTCTGCCTTTTTCCTCCCTCTGAATTACTGTGGTGACTGAGGGGGAAGACTCTTGTTGGTTTGCAGCAGCTTGGCTGTCAAGGTGTTTGTAAGGAGATGAAAGGCAATGGCTGTTTTTCTCTGTTGATTGTATCTTGCTCATGAGTGAAACCCCTTTGCAATCTTGGCACATCGTGGCTTTATTTGTTGCAAGAGCTCTGCCTGGGAACAGCCTGATTTCAACACACACTCTTGAATTTGCATCCATGAGCTAACTCAGGGCTAGGGGTTGTTTTGGAAATGCTATTAGTCCAAAGACAGGTTAAAAATAGAATTTAATAACATGTATGTAGTACAATACCTGTCTTCTGAAGTAGGTTGTTCTTTTTTTTGCTGTTCACTGAAAAAAAATAATAAAAAAAAATGTAATAACTTCTTAAAACTTCTTAGTAGTGTTTTTCATTGTCTTGGCTCTCAGAGGTAGGGGGAATGTAAAGTCCCAAATTTAAAAGTCTCTGGCTTCCAGTGGGAGGTCTTGTTTGTGGTGCTGGACCAAAGTATGGAAAATATCCAACATATCTTCTGTGTGTGTGATATTGTGGTGAGGATGGTGTGTCCCTAACAGGTGGAAGATTTCTCAGTCCCAGATCTTAAATATTTTTTCTTGGATGCCAGCTTGCAGAGTTGGTAGTTTCTGTTTTACTAAATGACTATTAGACAGTTCCTGTCCAGAATCTCTAATGAGCTTTTCTTCTCCAGCATGAGAAGATACAGCTTTTGCCCATACAACCATTTCATGGGTGTCTGAAACAGGTGGGGCCTCCTAAAGTAAATGTGAAGACTGTAGGACATTGCTATGCCAGCATCTTCATTAGCAGTGAGAGCCTTATGACAGCCTTTCTTCTGAAGGTAAGATCCTTCAGGAGAGGGAGACAGTCTGAGCTGTGGCCAAAGTGGGTGATGAGCAACTCAGGGACTCTCTCTGCTTTGCTGACAAACAGAAAAAAAGCAGACCAGCAATCCATCTTGCAAGTCTCTTAAGATATCATAAGAATTTATAGGAACTCATTATGCAATAAATTATAGTTATAAAATAGCAGGTGGTACGTCTTTCAAGCAGTACGTATTAAAACTCAATTTCACAAGACCAGGAAAACAGCCCCCAGACCTATCTCAATGAGTAACTATGGGAAGTAAGTTGTGGTTAAGAGAAGTGGAGTGTTAATGACAGGTCTGTGCCAGTAAACACAACAAAATGCCTCAGTAGTAATTGTCATCAGAATGATTTCTTTCTCTGCTAGTTACAAAATCAGAAAAACTATTAGAAACACCATTTGTAAAACCCAGACACCATATGTTTCCATCAAATGTAGCAGTTATTTCTGTCTCAGAGGTTCCTGAAACAAACCCCTTTGGGTTTGCTGGGCTGCTGAATACAAGCTGTGAAAATACTGACATGCTCATTTTATCCTTTGCTTTCCTTGTCCTTCTCTGTTTCCATTCTTTAATCCTTACTTAGTGGCAGCCACTAATGTAGCCAAGTTACTTCTGCATCAGAGGGTCAGGAAACTGTTTCCTCTCAGGCCAAATGTGCTGACACTGCTAACTTTGATTTCTATAAATAATTGAACAGTGTCTCCTGTCTGCTGTGTATTTCAGGCCCCATTTAGCCAAGATTCTTGGATGCTGAGACAGCTTTTCATCCTCCCCATCTCCTCAAAGTCATAACCAAGCCAGACTTTGTCTCATCTACCTTCATGACTGTGAGCTGCTTAGACTGGCAGTAGCAACCCCAAGATGCTTTTCCCCATTAATTCACCTTTCTCAATTTGCAGGGTTTAAAACATTTCTTTTAACTATCGAAAGATTTTATGTGGATGTTTTAGTGAAAATGAGTCACCAGACAAGCAATGGGAATTAAGAAGTGTTGGGAGTAATCCAGTCTTTTTAACACAGATGCAGTGTGGTAGTTTTTGGAATAAATAAATTTGTGATGATATGATCAGCATTGCTTGTTTTTGCATCATTAAAACCTTTTATAGATCAGCTTGCTCAAAAGGGAACATGTCTGTACTGCTAAGATGGCTTTTAGAGGCACCATGTTCCAGGAGTGAGAGAAGTACTGAGTTATGTGCTGCCAAAGCCAGCTCAAACTGGTGGTGAAAATCTCAGTACAGATTTTTCCTCAATCAGTGTGGCTCTGGAGTCTTGATTCTCAAGTTGAGGCAACATCTACTGAAGTCTTTTCTGAATTTCAGGGCCACATCTACAGCCAAGGTAAGCTGCTGACTTCTGCTGATGGTCAGTAATTTACAGCACCACAACCTGGCCTCTGGTTTACCTCTTTTAGCTGAAGTGGTTTAAAGATATTTGCTCTCTGCATCAACCCTAGCTGAAGTTCAGATCTATTTGGCCTTCATTCCCTAGCACTTTGGAAACTGAATAATAACAAATGTGTAGTGAATTCTGCCCTGCAGATAACAGAATATGGTTTTTTTTGCATCCCTTTGAAAAAATGTCTGTTATTTTAAGCCTCTCCTGCCAAAGAGAAGGCATGGGATACATGGGAAGTAGGAAGGAGGAGGAGAGTGTGGTGTAAAAGGAAGAAGCTGTGGGGAAAGGTTCCGTGCTAATGGATTGGATCCATTTACAGCATTGTTGGGCCAAACACTAAATGCTGAAAAGTAATTTGTGGCAATTTAGGCTTTTATCATAGCGTGTATTTTGCTCTTGAGGTATATATAGCAAAAGGCAAGCTTCCAGACTGAAGAGTTTATAACCTTAAATGTGCATTTCTGCAGCAGATTGGTGAAGTTATTAGATATCTGCAAGGCAGAGTCAGGGCCTCAGGTGGATGTGCTGACCTGTCAGGATAACAGCACAGCTCCTTTCTCAGGAGAGCAAGTGGAACAGCTTAGGAAAAAAATGTACTTAGCCCTTACAATTTTCATTACAACTGACTCTACAGAAGAGGTGTGTTGTTGGGTAGGTCATACAGAAATATTTGAGCAAACACAAACCCTCAAATGAGAAAGGAAAGCAGCTCCTGAAAAAAAGATATATTTTTTAAAATTAGTACAATGTATGAATGTATCAATCCTGTTGATAGTTCAGGATTGAGAGTTCTATCACAGAAGTAGGAGTAAGTGCACCTTAATGAGGAATAGTTAAAAATACCTTGTGAATAAAACAGAACCTCAGTCCTCCTTTGTGCATGTGTATGTATATGCACACTGGTGTTTTTCTATCAGTTTCTGTAGGTAGAAGTCAAAATATTTACCAAAAAGAAGAAAAGGCAATCCCTAATGTATACAGCAGAGGAAGTAGCATGCTTGATCCACAGACAAATGGCAGAGCCAGAATGAGCTGGTTTCCTTGACTGTTTGATGCTAGGTCACAGTGCATCCAGCTCAGAGCTGTCCAGCCCCTTGTTAGTCTGCATAACAGAGAATCTGTCTGATGTACTTCAGTGAAACAAAATGTGCTGAATGCACTTACCAGGCTGTATTTGGGGACAGCACTTCAAGTTTTCTTCCTTGTGATAAGCTTGTCCTGACAGAGGTTTCCATATCCAAGATGGAGGATATTAATCACAGCTTATCATTAGGGGTGAAAAAACCATCTCATCTGTTTTGTGCCCTGTCCCTTGTGGAAGGTGTCACCTGGAGCAGCCAAAGTGCCATCTCCTGGCTCTGGAGCATCATCTCCCTTCATCAGAGCACAAAGCTTTTCTAAAGATGCTGCCAGTTTCAAGTAATTCCTTACTGGGACAGATTCTTCTGGATTTCTGTTTCAAGCAACAGGGGTTTGGGAGAAATACAAACAAAAAGAAACCCTTCCTAATGCATTCTGCACTGTGATTATTAGAAGATGCTTACAGGAGGTGGAAAACCCCATAGATATATGTGGTGCCACGTTCTGACCAGGCACTTAAATGTTAACTTCTTGCTTTTTGTTTAAATGCCCTGAAAGAGGAATTGTGGGCATCTCTGTGTGGGTAGGTGTCTCTTCTGTTCTCTAGCAGAAGAATCTTTGAATAATCTCATTTTCTTCCCTGTCAGCAGGAGGTGGAAATGGTGATAACAGCCTGAATCCAGAAAATTTGTGGGGCAGCAAAAATGCTGCCCACTTCTGGTTTTGGTCTGTATTTTTCATTGTCTGGTATTCTGCTGGTGGCTAAAATCACATTTATTGCAGTGGACCTTCAGCAGAGAGGTGAATGAGGTTTCAGTTCAGACTACTGGGACAGTGATTTAATGGTGTTTAATAGTGGTAGAATAGATAATGAAAGTGCAAAGCCAAGTTTCTTTTTGGTAAAAACACCATCTGACCATCTGGCATACAAGTAGCAGGTGTCTCCATCCTGCTGTTAATGTCCCTGCTGAATGCCTCTGTCTCCTGTGCTTGCCCCTCCCAAGAGGGGTGTTCCACCTCCTCTGGTTCTGGCTATGTGGCCTGATGTTGCAGTGGTGACACATCAGATGGCTCTTGGGATGCCACGTGCTGAACCCAGGAACCGTCAAGAACTTTGATCTTTCTGCTGAGCCAGAGAAAACTTAATTAGTTTATTTGAATGTTCATCTTTGTCCTGTGGGTTGGTGGAGTTGATGCTGGCTGGATTCTCATTTCCACATTTCATTTACTGTAACTAATTATTGCTTGTAAGTGAATGGTGCACTCACCTGACAGCCTCTGCAGTAAGGTGGAATTGATTCAATTTCAAATTTTTGATTTATTTGCTGTCAGAACCATACGAAACCTTCCCCCTTCAGGCCAGCAAAATTCTTCTGTTCTTGTTGGATGTTAACTGGGCAAACTGATGGAAAGCTGTAGTTAGCACAACCCTCTGCCAGTGATGTGGTCCAGACAAGGCGACTAAGTGACAAAGTGATGACAGTCCAGGAAATAAAAAAAAAGCCTGAACTGCTCTCTAGCTTAAGGTTAGTTGCCTTTTTAAGTATGCATTATGATACTCTCTGATATCGTACTTACATCTTACCTTTTGTCATTACCTTCTATCCTTCTTTTTAATTTGGTTTAGTTATGTGTTTCTTACTGCTCTAGTTCCTGGGAATGCCTGCCCTGTTTTTGCTGAAGCTTTAAAACAGAGAACTCTCACACAGAAGCATTAACTTGACTCAGATACCCTATACAGGGAATTAATTTCTGAGCAACTAAAGTCAGAAAAGTTACAAATGTCTTGGCCATGAGAAGCTACAGCCTTAAATATAGGTGATGGTACTAGCTGGCTCCATAATACTTGGGGATACTCAAGGACTTGTGGTGAGGAGACTCCTTTCTCCCTGATAGGAGCCACTTGGGTTTCTGTCTGCTGCTTGCACCTGGAATGTTTTCCCCAATGTCCTCTGGTCAAAGATTTAGAGAAAGAAGAGAGGATGTATGGTGGGGCATGCAGAGGCTATTTCAGCAAGCTAACTACATTTACTGCCCAGGCATTTCTCTCTGATTAAAGAGGGTCACAAAAAGGGCACTAACATCTGTGGTAACCTTTGTTACTTAAGCTAAACTTAAGACCCTCTGCTACAAAAAATATTTAAAGAAAAATAGTTTAAAGAAGAAATTGTAGTAGTTCTCTGCCTTGGTATCTTCAGCTGTTTTCAAGTGTGTCGCTGTAAAGCCAGTAAGGGACTCTTGCTCTTCTTCCATTTTGTACATTTTTGTACATCTTTAACAACTGCTTTTCTCATTCCTGCTTGGGATTGCCCTGCAGCAGTGTCTCTGCACATTGCAGCTCTGACAGTTCTTCCAGTGGCTGGAATTATGCTGTGCTCTGTTTGCCTTCCCTGATGGACAGGTTTTCAGAGCCAGTGCCAGCTAGGGAGTAAGCAGCTCCTTGGTCGTCCCAAGGCAGGCTGGACATAACAGGGAATCTGAATTAAGGAGTCTTGGGAAATAAAGCTGAGAGAAAAAGGCTCAGACAGAAATGTACACATAAGATGTGAGGACATTTTATAGTCCCTTACAGTGTTGAGTTTATGCTAAATAGTGAGCATATTTTTCTATTTCTTTGTAGGAACAGAGGGTTTCCCTTGTTTAACAGTCAGACGCAACATTCTGTCATCTGCATACCCAGGTATGACCTTTTAACTTGTTAGCATAGTTTAACAAACAGGCTGCTTCAACAAACTAAGAAGGCTTGAGAAAACTTCTCTAGCTCCTGGAACATTTAATTTTTCTGGGGCTACTTCCTTTTTTTGCAATACTCCTACTTGTAAAAAATAGGAGTATTTTAAGTAGGTTTATTTAAAAGCCTCCTGCATCTGCTGGGAGCCACATTGACAAAGCAGCTGTCTTGCTTTTGGCTTAGCAAGAACCTGCTTACAGCCCTGGTGGAAAGGGCCTAAGATGGTGATGATGCAAAGGCCCAGCATCTGAGAGAGGTGATAGTGCCCCTGCACTCTGCTCTGGTTTGTAATACCTTGCTGCTGCACTGAGCTGTACCACAGAAAAGATGAGAATGATTTGGCAGAGTAATCACAAGCACAATGATTCCAGATCTCCAGAATCATAAATGATTGGGTTGGATCAAAGAAATGCTTTTTCTGCTTTATGGAAGGAGAAAACATTCAGGAGAGTCCTGTTCCAGGAGAATAAAAGTAAGCATTAGAGAAAACCTGTGTCATGTAGATGAGCAGATACTTGTTATGTCAGTATTTCTGTATGCACATGTATTGATTTCAGTTTGATTTTCAGGTGAACATAGTTGCTGTTTTCACAAGCATGAGTTTAAAATACAAAAGACAGAATGCTGAACTCCAGCAAATGGGAACAGAGTTTAATTGAAAAACTACATCTGAAACATAAGGAAGAAATGCAATGTGAGCAAGGTGCCAAATCTTCTGCTTGGTGACTTAACTTGAGCAGGGCATGGGGAAATACTGCCATTATTCTGGGGAGAAGTGGTGTGTTTGCTCTGGCCTTGCAGCACAAGCAAAACAAGGAGATGCCTGTGGAAGCTCATGTAAGGCATAACAGGATGATGGTCCCCTTGCCTGGGTGTCTTCTGGGCCCAAAAACCGAGAGGAGTTTGACTCTGCATCCTTTGAAGAGTAGCATGAACACATACATGAGCATGAAAGTTTTATTCAGGTGGTAAAAGTACCTACTCTGCCTTGTTACTAATAAAAAGGAAGGAACTGGATTATGTCAGTTTAGGGCACATTTCTGTGAGATCATGCTTGAACAGTGAGCAAAATCAATCTCCCATATTCTTGAGTAGTCAGTGCCGTGCTTCTGAGGCTGCCAGGATGCTTAGCACTGAAAATATGGAAGGATCAAGCACAGGTTTAAAGGAAGGCAAGCTGATACTACAGGATGAAAAAAGGTAATAATGTATGGTGTGGGATTTGTATGGACATGCACTTGTGCACTTGTATGTGTATATATTGGGTACAAGGCTGGTTTTGGACTTGAACTATTATAAGCCTGTAAATCTTATCAATTTCCCAACCACCCCCTAGTTTACTTCAGCATGGAGTCTCTCCTGGATTTATGAATTTGAAGGAAATTGAAATAGAGAATCAGTTTTGGCACTGTGCATTTGTAGGCTGTAAAAAGCAGACACACAAGGACAAGGCAGTTGGCTTTCTATATGTGGACTTTTCTCTCTCACAAGCCATGGCAGGGCTGACATGGGCTGTGGAGGCACATAAAGTGTCTATGTGCCAGCCTCTCCTGTCTCTGAGACACATGATGTGCCTGAGGGTTAAGGTGCATCTTGTTGTTTCACAGAAGTCCAGTGCTATTCCTGCTCCTGGAAAGCACAGCACAGGCAGCCCAGCAGTTTGGGAAGGAGCCATTGGCCTTCTGGGCCTCAAACTGTGCAAGGGCAGGAGCCACCACAGCCCTGGCATTGGCTCCTGGAGGCTGCCAGCACGTCCAGCACCCTGCAGGCTCCTGCCAGCCTCTGCCAGGCAGGAGGAGTACCATAACTAGTGATCCTGCACGATTCAGGAATTTTCCCATGGCCTCAGAATACCCTTGCAGCAGTGCAAGTACTAAATGAAGGATTAAATTAGCCTGTAAGACTTAAAGTAACAGGCACTTTTATTGTAGCTGCCATTTCACTATTGGTAGTATTCCACTAGCAATAAAGTAAGTTCTTAGCTGTCTGCTGTGCAAAGCTTAAATTGTCTCTGCAGATCCCACCCTTAACTGACAGACCTAAATTATTGCTCTTGAAATAAGGAGTGTATCCATGGAGTGCTCCATAGCCTCTTGATGCTGCTCAGAGGCCACAGACAGTTTAAGAAGTTGGCAAGTCTGAAATGAAAAGAGGGAGAAACAGTCATACATCAGAAGTAGCATTTTCTTCACAGGGTTGCTGCATGGGTGATTAGGAGATAAAATACAAGTATAAAACCTTGTGAGTATTGCTGTCTCTCATGAGTCCTTTGTCTCTGTGTGACTAAAACTAAGAGTGAGAGTTAGCAGTGGAAATAATGTGTCACAGGTGTGCGACAGTGAAAGTTGTGACAAAGGAGGTGGGGGCTCAGCAAAAGGGGATATGTTTGCCCTATGTATAAGAGCATCCCCCAAAGCTGCATGGAAAGGAGGACTAACAGAACCAGGAAGGTGGCACAGAGGGCATCAGGAATGGATGATAAAGCTCATGTTCCTCTGAGCTGGGATGTCAGCACAGCCTGTTTGCAGCATTTGGAGATGAGGACTCAGCTTTGGAGGAGTTGCAGCATTCTCTGATACTGTGGTTTTGCTTTTGGTGCTTCTGGGGCTGCTGCAGTGACTCTTCATGCTGGTCACTGGGCCCTGTGATTCCCTGTGCATTGTGAACAAACTCAGCATCTCATTCTGAGATGAGCTTTCTGTGTGTGAGCTGTCTTTCTGTTCAACTAGGCTGGAACCTCTGGATACAGGCTCATCTTAGATGAACTTTGTACAGAGCATACGTGCACCCTAGCTTGTGTTTTAAGGTTAGAAATTTCCCTCATCAATGATTGAAAGTTAACATTATAGAGAAAGATGTCAGTGAGGAATGATGAGGAAAGTTTTTAGAAAAGAGATATGAACTGATACTCACTAGAAGGGTTTCTTGTAGTAGCTGCAGAAGAAATGTTGGCGTGATTTCTGAAGAGTAAAAAATCCTAGAGATGTTCTTGTTTTTTATTTTGCTTACTTTGGGTTGGTTTGTTTTGCAGTGATTGTTGTAGCACTAGGGAAAGCTGGCAAATGGGCAGAGTTGCAAGGTGGAGCTCAGCGGCATTATTGGCATTGTTTTCTCTTTTCCCATGCACGTTGAGTGTCTCCTGCTTGGCATTGGGAGGGCTGCAACGAGCCATCCCCACCTGGGTGGGATGACATGGGGCTGTAGGAGGCTCTTGGCACACTTACTGTCACAGTCCATTCCTCCTTCATCAGCCTTCCTCTGAAAAATAGTCTCCTACCAACCAGTAGGCTGTTCTACAATCTCACTTGCAAGAAACTTTTAGCTTCCAGGTAAAACTTACAAAAAGTCCTTGTACCAAAGTAGCCTTTGTGATTTCTTCCTTTGTGTTTATCACTTAGCATCAATCTACCTCTTTCCTCGTATGATAGGAGGGCTGTCATCAATTTGTGATCAACTTCTCTTCCCTTCTTTCTTCTGATTGTCTTAATAGCCATTTTCTGCACATCTATTCATTTGCAAACACCCATTTTGAACACAAGCTGTTTTGAATATTCTGTTACTTGTATTTGTGAACTAAAAAGTAGAATTTGCTGCATTTTGAAAGGATTCAGACACGATCATCAAGCAGTGGGAAGGACACAGAATATCCTCTGTTACTGTCAAATCATGCTGATGATGGTGGTGATGTTAGTAATACTCCTGTGTAACAGACTGAGTCACTAGTGGATGCTTAAAACCTGTTTACAGCCAAGAAGCAAAGCAATTCAGGCAGAAAATGACAGACAGGTGACCTGACTTGCTGCAGCTTTTCACTAAGCCTCTTCCCAACTCTGTGGATGCAAGAGGTGGGCCAGAGAGACCAGGAGGGGAGAGGAAGAAGGAAATGTCATCCTTCCTTTCCCCTCTGTTGTGAAGAGCCACAGAATTTAATTTCAAGGAAGAGATTGGTAAGGAAGGGAAACAGTTGTCCTGTGTGTTGCAGCTTGTGCTTGATTCCTTTGGCAGGATCAGCAGCCAACCCCCATACAGAACTTTTCCATTTCTGCACAGTACTTAAGTGACTTTATAGAGGGGCAAAATTAAGCAAGTGATGGTGAGTTGCTGAGCTGCATTTTGGTTTTGTGAACACTTACAGCAGTTGTTTCTGTGTCTCCAGCAGTCAGGTCAACATAATCCCTCCTGTACCTCAGGAACCAGTTCAGTGTGCTAATGCTGAGTTCTCACAACTGTGAGTTTTGTCCCCTGGATGACATGGAGGGAAAGAAAACACCATGGAGTAGAAGCTCATCTCTTCTAAAGGTGGTTGAATTTTTGCTGTGAACATCCTTTTGAAAACTAATCGTCTTGCTAAGAATTATAGCTTAACAGCTATATGAAAAAGAAATTGCTCACACTGGTAAAAATTACAGTTTCAGTTTCCAAAAGTCCTTGCTGAGTGGTGCACTTCTGCCCCTTTCACAGGATACCTGTAAATAGCTTCATAATGCAAGTCACAAGTTCCTTAGCAATGCAGCTTGTAAGTTCAGTGTTAGGGAACCTGACACTCAGAGTTAAGCCTTCTTTAAGTGGAGTTAAGCAGTTGTGATGGTAAACATGCTTTTGAAAGAGATAGTGGGAATAATGGAAGTGCTGTGAGCATTCTCCATGAGAGAAGTTTGAGAGGCACAAATTCGTTTGTATTGAGGAATGACACGAGAAGAACAGATGTTTGAATCCTAATGTTTTTTCCAGTATAGTTGATAAAACCTTTCATAATCATTACCAAAATATACTGTAGTTGTCATCCTTAAGATGAGTCTTTTTTTTCTCTTATTTTTAATCCATTGGAGACTTTGGTCCCTTCTAAAGCAGGAAGTTATAATTCTGTCCAGTCTCTAGCCATGACATTTTGGACAGCTGGAATAATTACACAGGCAGGGAGGTATAATACACCATGCAGTTAATGTTCAAGTGAGGTCTTGATATGAAAAGTGAGATCCTCACATGGCTTGTCTCTGTTGTTTTCCAAATCATCCTTGAATTTCACATCAGAAGACTTCAGGGCATTACTGAAAGATTGCCAGTTGTTCTGCCTTTTGCCATGTCTGTGTGGGAAATCTGGGGTAAATTGCAAGGCACTTTGATTAGGAGTCCTGCTTCAATGACTAATTCCTAATGTTGTCCATACCTGCATCTCTATGAGTTTCCTGCAGTGTACTCTTAATAAATCTCCCTGATACTCTTATTTTACTAGTAACTCCTTTGGGGCAAAAAAAATGTTTTTCTTTTTTATACAGCATTTTATAGAATTTTTTTACTCTTGCATCTGTTTGGCTGCTAAAAATCGTAAGAACATCGACTCTGTGCTGAAAACAGAGCTAGACACAACAGGATTTTGAATCTAAGGTTAATGGTGGCATGCCTGAGAACTAAATACTGTGTACAACAGCTTTTGCTGTGATTCTTCTGAAGGCTACATGATTCATTGCTGTAGCTATCATAATATTAATAACTAGGTGTCCAAGTCTGGATTAGATCATTGTTGTGTTAGATGCTGTGTGCTCAAACAGCAGAGTTGTTCCAGACCCCAAGGAGCTTACAGCCAAATCTCCACAGAGGCATGGAGCTGTGAGCAGCCAGAAAGGACACACTGATGAGACTGTATTTGCCAGTGTAATTAGTACCTTAGAGACTCCACAGTTCATGCTGGGAAATTGTGTCCTCATAGGATATGCAGCGTACAAGGGATCAAATCCCATTTTACTTGGAGGGGTGTTTCAATTTAAATTCCAATGTGAGTTGTAAAATACAGGAGGTCAGTTTCCCCTCTCGTCTGTATCTGCTGTTTTAGTGTGTTTTCCATTGGGAATGTTGTTTTCCCAAATACAGCAAAAGTCTAGTTAGTAATGCAGCTCTATTTCTGCATATTGTTCACAGTAGTAAGTAACAGGAATGGACAAAATAGTTCAGCTCCATTTAAAACTAATGTAAATGTTGACCTTAGAATAGACTTGGAGCACCCTGCTGGCCCTTTTCTCCCCTAGGTTCTGAATGTTTAGGTAACTGGCTTCCAGCGATCAGTAAAACCATCAAGTAAAGATGAGAACATCTATTTCTTTCTGGCCTGAGTGAGGAAGATTTGGTTAAGTCATGAAAGTGCCTTCTCTTGCAGTCTGAAATGTATCTAGACCTTTCAGAGTAAATCAGTACTTTGAAATGCCTGAAGTCAGGACTTTCTCTTGGTTTGAGTTCAGCTCAGTGCTGGAAATGGTGTTGCCAGCTGGACTGTTTTTAAAATAAAAACAGTGGGTATTATTTGTTAGTGTGGGGTGGCATCCAGTGTTGGCTCTCTGCTTAGAGCATGTGATGTTTATCACTACCCTACATACAATCTCTCCACCCCATCTCTCCAGCTCCTACATTCCTTTCCTGTGGTGCCATGTACTGCTAGTTTTTGCATCTTCTTGGATCTCTGTGGAGGAATCCCATGCTCTACTGTGATTTTTCAGATTCCCAGCATTTGATTATTCCTTTCATACCCACTTTGCCTTACCTGTGTTGTTTTTCCTCGTTCTTCACTGCATTATCTCCATTTGCTCCTTGGATCTTCGGGATTTCCTGACTTTCTTTGCATTTTCTCAGCAACTTCCTGTGTCCTTTCTGCAGTGACTTCTCTCTCTGTGTAGGTTAACCAGCACCTGTTTCATCCTTAACCTGTGTGTACTTAGACAGTTAGTTTGGCCAGAAAGAGTGTATACTGTGTCTGCATTGAGCTCCACATCCACTGAGCAGACTACCAGGATACTGCCAGACAGGAGAAGTACAATCTGAGCTCTTCTTGTTTTATTCCTTTGTAGAGGCATTTATCCTCCCTCTCTTTTACCCATCTGTGGATTTCCTAAGGTGGTAGGTAGGAGCTTAGAACCTTCTGTCAAACATGGTAGAAATTGGCCAGTGTGATTGACAATTATGAGTGTGGATAGACACAGCAGACAGGCAGAGACAGGAAAAAGGAGCACAAATAGACTAAGAGAAATAAGGAATTTGTGGGTTGCTTGTGTGTTCACGTATCTTAAGCTAAGGTGACTGGCAGAATCAACCAGGCAGTTTACAATACTGGTTTAACATCAGGGAGAAATCTAAAGGACCTGTTATATATATATGGAGGCAGATTGCTATCAGGGACTTGATGCATACCTTGTGCTTCCTGTTTTCTTAAATGAATTCTGGCACTATATTGTGTCACATTTTAAATTCCTACCAAAGACAGTTCTTTGTACAAGTATTTTTGGAAATGAGCATCCATCAGAAGAAGAAAGCTCGATATAGATTCCTGGAGGAAAGATGTGGGAAGTGCTGTGGAGTATCTGTGAAAGAAGTAATTTAGAGACAAGCCAGTTGGTCAGGCCAGCAGCCTGGAGTTGAAATAAGAGTCTGCATTTTTGTTTGTCTCTATGATAATACTAACAGCAGGGATTCCTTTATGTAGTTTGTCGGCTGCAACCTTTGTCAGAGGCTTCACATCTGAATTTTAAACTGTGGCTATTCTATCATTCCTGGCTGATAACTAAGAGTTCTAAGGGATCAGGTTCCCTTTCAGCCAGAGTTCAGGGCAGCCTCTGTCCCCAGAGCTGTCCAGCAGGCACACAGTGCCCCAGACCCCTCTGTTTCCCCCATGTGCTCTGGAGGACTCTCAGGCTCTGGTGTCAGTGGCCAGTGTTGCAGTCCTTCCTTTTGGGTCTCCTTTTTGTGGCTTCGAGTTTGTCATACTGCCTTCAGGCAGATGCTTTGTCTGATAAATGTCCTTCCTTGAGCAAAGCTTTGTGAAACCTGGATCCAAAGGTTTTGCTTGGGAGCCAGAGCATCCTTGCACATGTGGAAGAGACCTTGAAGGGTTAGCAGCATAAATAGGCATGTGACACTCCGTGTGAATATCGTAATATATGATTCACAGCTGGGAGAACTGAAGCACGGGCTTGTTTATTCGTAAATTCAAGATAATAGTGCCAGGTAAGCAGCAGAGTCCTGGACTAATTCTAGTCTTGGATCTCAGTGCCTTAACCATAAAGCTGCTATGTCTTCCTAAAGATTCTTGTGGTTGTAGGAATACCTGTATTACACCACAATTGTACGAGGAAGAAAACCCGTTTTTGAGTGAAATAATCTTGAAGGCACTTCCACTGGTGCATGAAATTCTTCATCCCTTGATCAACTTTACCAAAGTCTATGCAGGTAATGCCTAATGGAAAAAGACAAATTACCAGAAAATAATTAATTAACAATAATCCATAGAAGACGTAAGACAATCATGGTCTTAGCAGTCTATACATAATAAGATGGAAATCTCTTTATTTAAAAAAGTTTCTAATGTTACTAATCTGGTAAATCCCTACCTATGAAGGATAAGTCAAGCTTTTTCTTAAACACAGTGGTTTTTTGTCAGTGGGAGGTTTGGATGATCCTAAGCATTATTCTTCTCTTATTTGCAACTCTATGGGGGCATGATCACTTTCTGCAATTAGCAGAAAGAAGGGGAGGAGGAAAAGCAATAAAAAATTATGCCATTGAGCCAAGGGGCTGTCTGAGCTGATTCTGCTGGCCTAAACTGGCACAGACACTGTGTTGTGGGTCATCAGTATGAAAGTGGGCTGCATAGAGCTTAGCCATGGCTAATGGCATTCTGATGGTTCTGTCACCTGCTCAGCTCTCTTCTCATATCTCTTTGCACCACGTCTCACCCTCCAGTGTGATATGCTCCTGGTCTTCTGAGTATATAGGGTCAAGCTTTGCTCATCGTTTGCCTGTGTGGTGTACAGCCCATGGGAGCTGGTGGGAGTCAGTTCTGTACGTGTGCAGGAGCAGGAAGGGGTTGACATGGAAGCTCCAGGCAGTCAGTGGGTACAGATTTGGAGGTGGAGTAAGTCATGAAATGAAATTTCTGTGATAGATGTTCCTTAGAACTCTTCCCCAAAATGTGACTGACAGTGATCTAAAAAGTTTCTTTTAGGATTTTGCCTGATGGGGGCTGTGACACTCTCCACATCTGGTGTTCCAAGTTCAGGCAAATAGACTTGTGTTTTTTTGCATAGCTGAGAGCCTCCACTGGAAGATGTTTGTGCTTCCCCCAGCCCTGGTGCTACAACCTTCCCATGCAGCCTGTGTGATTTGGATAGGACATCTGTCTTTTAGGCTATCCCCTGCTGCTGGTGCATGGGTTGTTCCCTCCTCTGGTGGAACCCTTTATCATCTGCGATGCTTAACTGATGGCAGGTGAAAGTACAGCTGCAAGTGCACACACTACACAACATTCAAAATGGAGAGAGCTACTATTAATGTTTAAAGATGGAAGTGAAGGACTGGGAGACCTGCCTGCTCCACTGAAGCTGTATCAAAGGTCTATTTTATCCCCCTTGTTTCAACTCAGTTTACATTTTCCTTTTGAGAAGATGGCATCCAGGGTTTCTGGCATAGTTCATGTTTGTGCTGTCCCTCTCTGGCTGATGGATTTTCCCTGATGGAACTGCTGCTTTTGAAGCCTAAAGGATGCCTTATGCTCCAATATGGGCAGTGTCGTGGAGAGGGTGATTGATCTTTGACAGGGAAATTTATTATACCTTCAATGAGATACAGTTTGGTTGGTCTCCTAATTACAATAGCAATCATTTCTGTCCTGTGAAGGAGTAGATATGTCTTTTGAGAGAGAGCTCTGTGATATGACTCCTTTTGAGTAAGTGCCTAGTAAGTTGTTCTGATCAGAGGTGTGAAACTCTTCCCCCTTTCTTGCCCACCACTGCCTGCAGGCTGTTCCTACAGTCTGCACCAGTTGTGGCATTTAACACACACACTGCTGACCAAGCTGCTTGGTGTGGTTTATTGCTGGCTTTAGTTTCAGCCACAGTCTAATTATCTGATTTGACATGGCTGAAGGCTTGGGGTGCAAACTCTGGCTCCTAGTCATGCTGCAGGAATGCAGTGTCCATGTCCATTAATCCAAACGTTAGGCTGTAAATTAAAAATAAAAAAAAACAAAAACAAACAAGAAGCCTAGAAGATACAGTGCTATCACTTGAGTTTATAGAAGTAAATGTTCATAAAAATCATCATAAATTTATAAAGCTAACAGACTGGTAGGATGAAGGGGAAAGCAGAGGGTTCCATAGCTTTGATTTATCTCAGATATCAACAAAAAACCTTTTTGTCTTGGGTGGCTGTCAGAGTCGCCCTCACATTTAATATACATGGAATTGTCTGGTTTTCAAATCAAACCTTGTATCATGGTGTAGAGCATGTATGTGTGCTTTATCCTTCTTGAATGGAATATTGTATAAAAGTACTGGACAGCAACTGAACTGTCAGCTAAATTTTATCCTGAATAAAGTATTCAGCAGAATATATCTCTCTGGGTGTCTCTGCTGCCTCTTACTGCAGAAGGCTGGGGAGCTTGTGAGAATGCTGCAATGCAGCAAGTGTACTACCACTGATTAAAAGTAGATTTTTTTTTTGGTTTGGTTTTGTTTTGTTGTTGTTGTTTTTACCCCCTTTCTGCAAGCTTGTGGGTGGCATTTTAATCGAGTTCTCATGGTAACAAACATCATTTAAAAGCACCAAAGCCTACAAAATTAGGCTTTTTTCTGTATGTGATTGAGGTGGGTGTTCAAGTCATTACAACTGCAGTGATTCTGGTTATTTCAGGGTTTCTGGCGCAGAGATGACAAGGGAAATAAAATGGAAGCAGGTGTTGCTAAATGCAGAAAACATTTATCATCTCTTTACCAGGTTCCATTGTCCTCTCTGTAAAGAGGGTGCAATTAAAGTAGTGTGTAATGTACTCCTTACGTTGCTGTTTCATTCTTTTGGATGTATTCCTGCATCACAGTTATGCCGTATTTGTAATTCCTGAGGGAGGCAGCTTTATTGACTGATGTGTTGATTCACTGTTGCAAACATGAGGCCCTCGTCAAAGCACCCATGAAAATCCTTGAGAAACTCTGGAATTCTGTATGTATGTATTTTCTGCATGTAGGAAACGATGCAGAGAAAAGTAGCAAGAAGGGATTAAAATGAAATAATGAAAGATCTCATCTGAGTGCCTAATCTGTTAATGAATTGATCTTGAAAACATTACATGGCTAAAACATGCTAACTCGTGGAAGTCAGCAGTGTCTAGTGCTTTGCCACGTGTGATGTCAATATGTTGTGTTTGATGCTGTACTGCATCCAGTAATTTTATAGTGCCATGTATTTTCAGTCCTGCAAATGGGCAGTGACCAAGGTAATGGAGGTCAGTAATCTGTGGGGGTGTTAGAAAATTTAAGATACAGCTCATTATTAGCTACTGAGGAAAAAAAACTCGATTTACAATGAGAAAATGTACTGGATATCTCCAGCTCTTAAATGCATGAAGTTCCATTTTTTTGTGGTGTTGTTTGGTGGATTTGTTTTTGTGGTTTTGTGGGTTTTTTTTGTTTGCTTTGTTTTGTTTTTTTTTAGCCTGCTTACAGGACATGAACAGTGAAGGATTGAAGGATTTAACAGTGTAACACCCCAAATATCCTTGCCTGGCTTACTTGCAGAAGAATAACATCCTTGTCTCAGGAGCTGTATGTCAGGGATTGTTGATGCACGTTGGTGATTTCCCAGCAGACATGCCTGGCTCTGTTGGTAGGACCAAGCCCACACCTTCAGAAAAGTGTTAAAAGTAGAATTTTCAGAAGCACAGGGATTGCCAGTAAGACAGAATGCTGCACTTAGGGGTTGGGTAAGGATAGAGGCATCTTGACTATGGAGAAGAAAGCTCTCCTTGTCTCCCTAGCTCTCCACACAGGTATTGTTCTGTTTTTTGCCTCAAGGCTGGACTGCTCAGCTCTTCCTCCCTCTCAAGAACATGTTGAGTGCTTAGACTTCTTCCTACCAAGGGACTGGCTATTCATTTGATTGTATAAAAGTCCAGTTCTGCCCTTTTGTACCTAATTTGGCTTTGCATTAACACTTCACAATGATTTGCAGAGATGGGGGTGTCCATTAATATAATTAATGTATATTCTATACCATGGCTGCATCACTGGGCTTTGCTCCTGCCCCTGTTCTTATGATCATGTGTCTTGTCTGGCAGTTGCTGAAATGCTGAAAAACAAATGTTGGGAGTTAAATTGCAATGAATTTTTCAGTCTAGATTTTAAGAGGTGGAGTGAGAAGTGTTCTTGTACCCTGTCTTTAGAGTATTTTCTCTGATGGTTTTTTATACCATTGACTGAAAACTAGTCTAGGAATTAGAAGACTATGAATGCTGCACTGATTGTCCCTAATGTGAGCTCTTTCTGTGCCTCTCTGGCTGCAGAAGATTATTCTAGTGTGATAGGAGAGCTTTGGACAGTGTTCATAATTCTTCCTGTTGTCTTTGGAAATCTTTCACATTAAAGCCTCCTGGGGTTTTGAACAGGTAAATCAGTAGAAAAAAGCAGTACAAGGTCAAGAGCCAAAGAAAATACAGCCATGTTTGGTTTCATGCTAGGGAACAGAGAGAGCAATGAAATATTAACTATATGGAGAGAACTGATTATACAGTAACTTCTTGTCACCTTTGTGTTCATTAAGTATTGATAGAAACCTTCTATTTAAAAGCATACCCCAGTAGTTCCCTTGCTGTGGCTAAGGGAAAAATACCACCTGCATTTCAGAAGCTGCAGGTGGTTGTGAGCAATGCTCTTTGGAAGTGGTACAACAAAATGAAGTGCACTGCATTCTTCAAAGAAGTGTATCATTTGAGTGCTTGATGTCTGAAACATCAGCTGTATTTTTTAAATGGTAATTTTTTTTTTTGCTGATCATGGACTTTATGTCAAATATAGTGAAGTGGATATTGTTGTTTTTATTACCCTGATGTTTACAATATGCACTTCACAAGTAAAGCCCTCTAAACTAATGAGAAATTTGAAGAAAATCGAAATTGAATTTTGCAGTCTTGAGGACTGCAAAAATTTGCTTCAAGTGAAATCTCCTGACTTTTTTTAATATTCACAGAGGAACACTGACAAAGCACCAGAGTAAATCCTCTCTGAAAATCTTTGCCAATTGGCATGCACACAGTAGGGTTTGATCCTAGCAGTGCTTCAGGAAAAGGAGCTTTTGGGATTTCTTTATTCTAGTTTGTGCTGCAGCCCCACTCATGTGTAGTATCTCAAACTGGTAACAGCTAAAAGGACAGCAGCAAAGTAATTATTTTATAATATGTAAATATTCTGTCAAAAAAAAGTGATTTTCATAATTTCTTGATCCTTTTCAGTTCTTATGTAGGGTACCCAGTGATGCTGGAAAATAGTTCAATCCTCTACCCTAGAAAAATGCCCCCAATGCAGTTAGTTTGTATCTTACTGAATTTACTGCCTGGTTATTCATGGGTGCATTCTTACAGTTGTGAAGGTGTTTCACGTGGTTTCACATGGTGCAAGTCTAGATGCAGAGAAAGGTGGTTTATTGGTTCTGATAATTTTTGGAGGGTCTCTGGACTTCAGAGAAAAGTGTGTTCTGCATGGGGTCTGTTGCACAGGCTGTTGGGAGTCTCAGTATGACTTAGTGTGCTACAGTCTGGGCACTGCCCAGGACAAACCTCGTCTCAGAGCTCAGGGTGAATAAATTCAGGTGATTTTGGGCTTTTGAGACTGGATGTGGGGCAAGTATCTTGGAGCCAGTTACTCAGCACTGGCTTGCTGAGAGATGTGGCAATGGCTGGGCAGCTGGTGCAGTAGATACTGAGATAATCTAGACAGAGGGAACGGGAAAAACAAAATATGTTTTGCAGTAGCCTATATATGCAGAAGGAGACCCAGTTAGGATTATGCAGTTATCCCTCTTTCCTTTGACAACTCAACTCCTGAGGTGTAACTGTGCAACCCTAATGGCTTTTCAGATAGCTCTGTATGTGTGATAGATGCTGACACACCTCTAGACAAAGTGTGATTTGTGACAGTTACTTGTTCTGCTCCTTTTGCATTATTGGCAGTTTTTAGAATGCTCTATTAACAAAAAGCAGAACAAAACTTTCTATTCCTAAACAAAGTTAAGCAGTACCCAGATGTGTATATTCAAGGGCCTGCCATGGCTGGATTTTGTTGCTGCCTGATAGACAGTGATTTATTCTGTAAGTTTTGTGCCCTGAGCTTTCAGAAATACACTACTTTTCATCGTGAAGCCCTGCAGAAGTCGAGCAGTAATAATTAGCCAGCCGTAAAAATCAACATGATTTGTGGGAACCACTGAAGGATGCGAGGAGACATTTCTGTTCAAGGAGCTAGGAACAAAAGCGCGTGGTTACTGTCCCAGTCATGTCAGACCTAAATTTCCAGGGAATCCCAAGTGATAAGTGTTCTGCAGTCTGAATACTGCCTATTCATTCAGCCCTTCCAGCAGGATGAATGAATCATCTTTTCAACCAGAGACAGCCCCTCTGGGCCAGAGTCGAGGTCATTGGTGGGACATGTGTTCCAGACTGCTTGCCCTACATGAAAAAGAAAACGTACATGACTTTGCTTGCACTGCTGGAGCTTTGAGCCTCTCAGCTATAAAACATTTACACACACTATCTCATCAGACCTCTTACAAGTAGTGGCTTTGGATACATAACCATTTTCTAGAAGGGCCATTTGTCTTCCTTGCTCTTCGTGCGCTGTTCCTCTCCAGCAGCACTCCTGCCACAGAACATTTTTATCAGCTGATCTTCCCGGTGATGTCCCCCACCTGATAATTACCTCTGTGTCACTGTAGTCACCTCAGTGCTGCCTCTGGATTTTCAACATGAGGTGATCAAGTTGATTCCACAGAATGAGTCGAAAATGGGCACCCCCTTTCTTCATTGAAGCAGCTCCATGCAAGTAGCAAGATATGGTCTGCAGAGCCTCTTTTGCTGCATCAGCAGAGGGATATGTGGGATTAATGTTGTGTTTCAGATAGAAACTTTTCAAACCAACAAAGCTGTTCGTTTGCTAGGGCCTGCCTGATGAATAGGTGCTTGTCACTTGCAGAGCAATAGTCTTGTGTCATACAGTGGTTTTTTATTAGAAGCTGTTAAACATTGTGATGCTCAGAGGGGGGATGTGACATTTCCTCACCTTTAATGGCCTTTAAAAAAAATTGAATGACAAGAAACCACACAATTATTTAAAGTCAATATTAAAATAGCAAAAGAAGATGCTAATCCATATTAGAGCTACGTATCATTTATATGTGAAAACATTGCTTTCTCCAAAAAAGGTTCTCAGATTGAGAAACCATGGGAAAAACCATGAAAGGAAAATTCAGCAGTTTGCTTTTGAACTTATGTAAAATTCCATTATGCATCACACTGCACTTACACAGTGTAAGTCCATACAGTGGGAAGAATGAAGAATTGCTGCTGTATTTTTTTGCAGGGAGCCTGTCACCAGTGAGTTCTGTTTGATGTGCTGTAGCTCTTTGTGGAGAGAGGATTGTTTGTTTTCCCACCTCTGCTTGTCTTCTCTCTGCACGCTTGTGTGCATTTTTGCAAATATTTATCCCATTCCCTTCTTTCCCAGGATGAAGAGTTAGTATGTCTAGTCATTCTTTTCACAGAAGCTTCTCAAGGTCTTTTATCATCCTTGTTGAGCTCTCTGCACCTTTTCCAGGTCTACTTTATTTCATTTGTGATTAATAATTAATGTTTTCAGGCATCCTAAACAAATATCAGCCTTAGTGCTGCTGACAGACTTTGCAAAAGGAAATGTACAGGGAAATTAAAGATTAATCCAAGATCCAGGTTGGTTGGGGTTTTCCCAGACCTTTTCCTCAGTTAATGTGTTTGTCAGTCACATCTCACCATTCTTGACATGCTGGTTCTTCATCCAGTGCAACTTTCTTACCTTTCCCTACTCCCTGGCCCTGGGTTTGTTAGGTACCTCACACAAACCCATTCATTCTTCATCTTACCCCAGGAGTGTGCCACTGACTTAGCATTCATCAGCTCCTTGGCACTGGGTGGCAAGAAAAGGGGTGGCAGCAGAACAAGGTTAAACTCCAGCTTGCAAGAAACAGGTAGTTGCATGTGCCCACAGGAGCTTAGGGAGGAAACGAGATTCTGGAATAGGTCTTTGCTGTGACAGAAAATCCTGCCATGGAGATTTCAGGAAGGATGAGTGACTCAGTGACTTGGTTCCTGCTCATGCTTTAGATAGCTTAATTTTCTAAGTTAAAAAACACTAGGAATTAAAAACTAAACTTTTAAAATATCACTATATTTAAAGTGCAGGCTGAGGCATATATACCCCTCTTCCAGTGCACAGTCCAAGAGATTAATTGAAACACTTTGGAAGGAAAAACTTGCTCTGAAAGCAAGAGCTGCAACATCAGCTCCTGTGACTCCAAGTTCCTTCAATACTGTCTCTGTGCTCCCTGCCCTCTTGTCTCTTTGCCTGAATAGGCTAGAGAGTGATTGCCTGCTTTATTTTCTTTTGTAGGCTGGTTGAGTAAAGATTTGGCAGGGTAAACCTACCACATGATAAAATTATATCCCAAATATTGTGATTTTACTGTCTAGAGCATGTAGAGCATGGAAGATTTCTGGGTGTTCTCATTTCAAGATAGGGAGAGATTATTTTATTTGCCAGGGTATACAGTTATTGGTCATACAAGTGGGTGGCTGAGTGTGGGTGGACAGCATATTTTTAAGTCATGCAAATATAAGGGTATATTTAATTTAAAAGGAGCTCTTTATTTGTACCATCATTAGTTAGAAAATAGTATGAAGGGATGAAATAATCTTATCACTTCTGACCAAGGTTTTGCAGTACAACAAACATTACTCAGGCATTCCCTAGGAAGGAAGATTCTAGCACTAACTAATCCATGCCAAGTTTGTTGTAAATATAGAAACAAGATGAATTTGTGAATAACCTCTTTCCCAATCAGTTTTCCAGTGCTTTGTCTCCTTATTTCTAATTATTTATTTACAGTTAGAAGCTTTGTGTTGCAGCTAAAAGCTTTGACTCCTGTTGGCTATAAAGGGTTCCTGAGTGCTCTAAGGTTTCCTGACCATGAAAATGAAAATGAGAGTCAAAGTTGCTTAAGTGAGTCTGGCTGGAGGGACCTGGGCACCAGCTTTCTTTTGCCTGATGCTCTTATTCAGCATGAATAAACAATGCACCACTGTCTGGTAGACAGTGTGATGCTTTTACTGCACTGTGTGCCTGGCATGATTGCCTGGTGTGTCTGAATGTTGGGAAGAGAAGCTCAAAGCTCTCTGAGCAAAAGAATAATCTGCTGCCCTTGACTTGGGGAGGAAAATTCTTTCACACGAGCAAAAATTTTTACCCAAACAAGCTGGAGCAGCTTGAATATCCTTTCCTGTTATTCCCTTCATACTTCATTTTAGCATCATCATCTTTGTGGTGCTTGTTCAGTCATAGAACAATTGACCATATTTCTTTAATTCAGCATGTGGAAGGACAGAATTTAGGATGGCAGCTAGATCAGGAACTCCATCCCTGGATCCCCTTTTGGGTTCATGGCCTTGGAGAGGGTGCAGAGAACTGTGTTTCTTAGTTCTACTGTGGGCTGGTTCCTCTGCATGTATTTAGAGAGAAGAATCTGCCAGAAATTAGCCCAAGACATATGTTTTACCATTTGTAGTAGCTGACATGATGATGTTGCCAAAGATAGCATCTGGGTTTTTTCAAAGATTGTGTTATAGCAGGGGTAGAATGAGTTTTCAAAGGTAGTAAGACCTTTGAGAAAACAAAATGTGCAGACACATTTATAGAGGCAGCATTTAGTTTCTTTTAATAATTAAAAGCTCACTGAATAAAGTCAAGATCATGTGTAAATGTGTCATGCTTGATGAGATCTTGGTGAAACCAGAAGAAATGAGGGTTATGTCAGTAAGTTCTGTGTGCAGAGAAGGCAAAGACATACCAGTGTAGTTAAAGTGCTTTATTCTGGATAAATGCGATTTTGTTGTGTGTGTTTTTGCTTAGCAGACAAGTTTGTATCACCTCTGCTGAATGGTCCAGTTTGCCTCATCTGCATGAAGAGCAGCTCACCTGCAGTTGGCAGGAGCATAGACCTGTCCTATGTGGAGAATATGCAAGTAATATAGTAGCATAATTAATTAGGTTCTCACTGCCTAATATGAGCTGTCATCCATACTGGAATCTCTTGAGAGACGAGATGCAACATCAAATCAATGTGTCTTAGTAAGGTCAGTGTGGGGAAAACAAACCCTTAAAATTTTCACTCCAGTGTTTTCATGGGTTACCTTTACCAGCCCCTGTCCAAATACAAGTGCTGATCAATTGTAACTAGAGAGCAAGGGAAGCACATAGCTCTGTGGCCTGTTTGCAGGGTCTGTAGCAAATACCCAATTTGGCTGACACTTCTTCAAGAAACAGGTTTGAAAATGCAAGGGTGAGAGTAAGATGATTGTGCTGTGTAGTGTATGCTGTAATCACTTTCTGTACCTGTGCAATAAATAAAAAGATGATGGCTTTGTCTCAGGCTTTTATAAGCACTGAAAGTTATAGTGGAAATGGCAGTGGAGAGAGGAACCAGGCATTCAATATTCATTTATTAGCCAGCCAAGGTTTTAGCTGGCCAAACTTGTAGAATGTTGGCAGCATTGACAGTGCTTTTAGTGTGATGTCTTCATGAGTATTTCTTGTAGTTCTACCTGCAATGGCTATATCACATTGTATACTTCTTCCCTGACCAATGAAGAATTTTCCTCCTTAAATAGTATTTTAAGTACTCATCTTATATAGCCCATCCTCCAGCTCAGCTATGGTGTTGTCACTGATCTTCAACTATCTTCTTACTGAGGTTTGAAGTGACTGTGGTAAGAGAGAAATATGAAAAAAATTATTCTTTTGGAGTCAGATTTTCTGAATCTGCAATCTGAATCTTCTTTTTCCTTCAAAACCACCTCCATAAACTAAGGGTTTCCTCTGTTTTTCTTAGCTTTTTGAAGAATTGCTTGTAAGAAATGGGGCAAATATTTTATAATTATTTTGGTAGCAAAAAACAGACTCTAAAAGTACAAATAAGAACTGAGTTGTTGAGTGTTTATTTCATTTAGCCTTCAGTATAGACCTGAAAATCTCTGAAGATTGAAGGTACCATGAAGAAAGGTTTATTTTCCAGCTCCATTATTGCAGTGTTTTAAAGAACAAGGGGGTTAGAAGAGGAAAACCAGAGGGTGACAGTGTTTGAACTGGAAAAGGACCCAATGCTAGATGTGCCTGCCCTGAGCAATCCTGTCTAGCAAACCAGTGAGCTGAATTTCCTGTGGAAAGCCCTGAGAGGGCCATGTCTTTGAATGTTTCTCTGTCTGATCACACCCCAAATGACTTCTGCCACAGTCCTTGGAGCTGGTGCTGTTTGTTTATGGTGGGTTTTAATGTGCCTTCTGCACTGGGGGTGAAAAAGCTGATGTAGCCACAAATGTTGGTGAATCTTTTTGTCTGCCAGAATGAAATCAGAGCCTTGGCACAGGTTGTTTAGATGGCTGCTGGCTAAGGGCTGCAGAGCCTCCTGTTTCAGAAAAGCCTGCCAACTGCAGTGCTTTCTCTGAAGTGTATGGTGCCCATTGAAATTGTGCTTGGTGGAAAAGTCAATGCAGTGTGTCTGACTCAGAGATGCTTCCATGAGAGGAGCCCTGTTCTTGTTCAGGCCTTGTTTCAATGACTCTTGTGGAAACAAAAAGCTCCACTGAGAAATTTGGGAGCTGCCAGGAAACTTCCTGGCTTCCCAGAAGCACTTCTTCCATCCTTCAGTCCCTCCTGCTCCCTTAAGACTGAGAGATCTCAAGTGGGATTGAGCAGAGACTGCTTTCTCTCTTTCCTGACCAGAAGACAGGGCTGTCATGGTGCCTCATCTTAGGATGTGCAGGACTGTATGCAGTTTAATCCAGGGACACTTGTGTTTCTTTGTGTTGGCACCTGCCCTAACTGCTATGGCTTCTTTGGCGCTTTTCCCATCCTTAATGTGGACCAAATTTATCAGTAATAAATTCTTGCTGTATTTCATGTTTCAGATATCACTTGTAGTTGTCATGGTGCTGTTGTTATGGTTACCATCTCCTTCACCAGCTAAAATGCCTTTCCTGTATCCTGCAGGAAGCAATTATGATAGATAGGAGTGCGAGGGTTTGTTGAAAAGGGTTGGTGTTGAAGCAAGAAGGGATGTGCAGGGATTCTTTTTATCTAGAAGTGAGCTCTAGTAGATTTTTTTATTGAGGTTTTTTTCAGTCACAAGCTGCTAGTACCATGATGCCACCATTTCAAGAGAAGGGCATGCAGTTTTTCATTTCTGGACTTTGAGCAACTTGATATATGGTTCTTGAGCATGGGAGTGAGGGCAGCCCTCCATGCTGGGCAAGAATATTTCAGAGGGGAGCATCCAAGAGGAGTCAGCTGGGGTGCTTTTCAGCAGCCCAGAGAAATGAACACCTTTCCAAGGGAGAAAGGAATAACAACTGAATGGCTCATTCTTGTTCCTGTGCCTCTTGGGACAGACGTGGTTCCTACCAGTGGAAATGCAACATGCTGCACCTCATCCCTTCTGTACAGCACCTGGGTTCACCACCTGGCTGAGCAGGGTTTGCAGCTCAGCACAGAGCAGGGCTTGGTCAGATGAACATTTTCTATAGTGAAAGCATTCCCTTTTCTTCAGGACCTGGGCACTTTCTGCAGCAGGATGACCAACCCTTCCCACCCGCCTGGCTCCGCTGGTTTAAATCTCTGCTGTCACAGGCCTGGACACTGCACAGGAGGGATCAGAGGAACTGCCTCTGCTGTGCCAGTGCTGCAGGTGTGATCCACTGCTTTTGAGGCTGCAGCCATCCCTCATTCTCAGCTCTGGCAGGCATGCAGATTGTGGTTTGTTTTCTTCCTCTTCCCACAGTAAGCTTCCTTTGTTCAGCCTCTGGTCCAGGCATCATCTGTTATTTTTCATCCATTTCGTAATCCAAGGTACAATCAAAAGGATTATGTACAAAGAGTGTGTGGCTATTGACTAACTCTTGGCAGTGTGGAAATGGAAAAGCCTTTAAAACCCACCAAATGCTAGTACAAGTGTGAGGAGAACACCGCCTGCATTTTTAAGGGATGCAAGGTGGTGTTTAAGAGGATAGTCTTGCTCCTGTTGTCAAGAAAGAGGGATCTAGCTGAAAGCTAATAGCTCAAGCATTGGACAAGGAAGAAAGAAATCATATTTGTTCTAAAATAATCAGAGAAATTTGTTCATTATTTATTTGGCTAGAGAAGTAAAGTGGCTGCCATGGAAAGAATGTATAATTCTTTCTAATAATATTCCATATTACTGGCAATTACAGCACTTTGACATTTAGCATCAAGTGTAGCTTTGTTTAACTGTTTTGTGGCTTCTGGACCATGACTGTGTGTTCCTCTTAGGAAGCTGACATGGTCCCCATCAGATACTATGAGACTTTCTCCCTGTTCCTGCTGTATTCTGTCATTCTGTTTGAGCAGTGTGAAGCACACCACCCACATCTGAAAATAATCACATTAATTTGAGAGATATGTGTTAGCTGAAATGCAGGAGTGAAATGGCATCCAGAAATATGTCTGCTTGTTTTGTGGATATGTGGAGCGTCCATGAAGACAGCAGCATTGGTAAGGTTTGTGTACTATATTCTACAGCCTGAGCTCTTGATGGTGGCAGGAGGTTATTGGAACTTGCCCATCTAAATTTCCCTCCTTCTGCCTCCCTGCTTTCCTTGGTTCTTCTAGATGTAAGTTGTTAGTAAGTTAAATTTACTGGCAAATTCCATTGGGACCTTTTAAATCACTGTGCCTAGTGTTTAATATTTAGGTCCATCATCTGTGTTAGACAGTTGGTGTGTGGTCATGAAATTTCTTTTGTTCTGTTGCTTACTAGTGTAAACTTGATTGCACCCTATTTTTGTATATTGTAACTGATTTTGAAGATATCTTAATTTCTTCTTTAATTCTTGGTGCTCGTCTTTCTGCAAAAAATTACGAACGTGTCACCTCATTAATTTACTTTCCCTGAAAGAAATTCTCTGAATTTCTTAAATTCCTGTAAAAAAATCTCTTCTAGGCAGTCTAGTTGAGGAGTTTTGGAAGCCCTGGATACACCTGAGGTCATTAGCCATATCTCTGCATTCCAGCCTGCATCTGTGGAGCAATCCCCTCCTTCTCCTGGCTCTGGACTTGGAAGCAGCTGTAATTCAGGGCAACTGAGTCAGTGCTCTGGTGCATCTGAGTTGAACTGCCCTCTGGGAAGCAGGATTTGGTCCTGGAGCCATACCCAGGGCACATCCCCTCTTCTTCCCAGGACATACACCCTGCCAGGATTTGTTTGTCTGTTTTTTTAAAGAGTGTGTTGTCTCTCCCTTCAGGAACTCACAGTGATGACTTTTGCCTGAACTAGAATTGTAGCTCTTCCTCCATGTATCCAAGTGGCTGTTTCTCTTAGTTGATGAATTAGCTTCCCTGAAATTAAATATCTTTGTTTTGCTCTGAATGGGCTCATAGATACAGGAGCAGGTGAAAACATGACTTGAGCAGGAAGGCAGGCTATTTGCAAAAGTCTTTAGTATTGGCCTAATTCTGTTGTCTTATAAAGGAAGAAATTTGTAGAATATTCATCTGTTAATATGCAAAGGCAGTGTTAATATAACACTAAGATGATTCTGGACAGCTAGCACGACAGGAGTTTGAAATCAGCATTATCTTGGGTTTTGCATATCATGGCTTCATGGTGTATTACTGTGGGTGATTTGCTGTACTTAAGAGTTCAGAGCTTGGCTAAACCCAGCCGTGGCAGTGGGAGCTGGTGTCACATGGAAGAGCAAGCGGATTAATAAATATATGTAGAGTGCCTGCAAAAGGAGGAGGTAACTGCAAGGTCAGACGACATATCCCTCACAAGATTTGTCCCTCAAGTATTTTCTGTCTCTCTACAGTTCCCAAATGGCTGAAAAAGCTGTGAAGGTTCATTTTTATCATCATTTCTCCTCCAGGTTATTAGTTCAGAAGACAAGATGTCCAGTTCAGATCCATAAAGCTGTCCCCTCAGTGCATTGCCTGAGTTACAACATAAACTTAAGGTCTGTGAAATATCTCTTCACTGCTGCATCACTGCTACTGCCAGTGGAGCATGATCTCTCCAGACAAGCAATGGCTTCAGTAGCATCCTCCATGTCACAGAAAGGACAAGGAAAGCCTTTTTGGGAGGGCTGTGCATGGCCCATGGGCGTGAGTCAGTACCCCTGATGTGATCTGTGGTGCTCAACAGCACCTACTTCACCTCTGGAAGGAGGGGAAAATCCTTCCCCAGTCCTATACTGAAATTTGCATGGGTGACTTTGGTCACACTTCAAGGTGAGGAACATGCTGAGGGAGGAGTGTTAGCACAGTCCCGTGCTGTGTGGCTACCACAGCCTGCCCCATGGCTTGTGGGCATGGTGTGGGCCAGAATGGCTCTGGAGTAAGGGGCTGTGCTGGTGGGTTGGTGCAGCCAAGGCTGGCACGGTCTGTGAACCCCACTGCTCTTTCTGCTGTGCTCAAGCACATGCCTTGGTCACCCCCTCACCACCACTAACCTTGGACAAAGGGTGAGAAGATGCTGTAAGATCGCTGCTGTGTATTCCCTGATAAAGCAGTTCTGTTGTAATGGTTAGCAAAGAAAGGCTCATAAAAGATCCAAATCAATTTTAACTAAAGAAACTTGACATTTTAGAGGACTGGCTCTGCCTTCTTATCTTTTTTTGAAAGCCTTCATTGCAGCTTATGCAAAGAATAAGAAACTCATGGTAAAAAGAGGGACTGTTTGCTTCCTGAAGTACAGTGTTTCCCTAGGTTGTCCAAATTATTCCAGGTTTTTCTTGTTACATAGCTCTCAGTATTTAAATTCTGCTATATTGTCTGGCCACTTTGGTATCTCTGTCAATATTTACATTACCTGATTAATTTAATTCCATTGTATGCTAATGAAAATGAAAGAAAAACAACTCACTTGATGGTGCAAAGCACACCTGCGTATTCTGGATTTTAACCCAAGCTGTGGATGAATCACAGCACACAGCAGATAGTCATTGCTAAATTGCTGAGTACAAAGATGCATTGTGTGACTCACTTGCTGTTTCTCTCCTACCATTATAAACCCTGAGAGCACTTGATGAATAACAGAGAGACAAGAATGAATTCATCCATGCTTTACTCTGTAACCATCTTTTATAAATACTGAGCCAAAATCTGCCTCCAGATACACGCAGCTGGCATTGAAGTCTGCCCACTGTATTTATTTTTAAAGATAAAAGCACTTTTGTTATTTTCACTGGGGACTTCTGTGACACAGTCCATTGTGAGGATGTGAATATTCTTCCTCAAGAGCTTCAAGTGAAGCAGGGAGTGTCTACCTGGAACCAGGAAGGATACTTCAGGAATAATAGCTACCAAACTGCTATGGTGGAATGTAACCATTACATTTGTCCCAGTGATTTTCAGAGCCACATTCCCACACTTGGCTCTTTCATAACTCTCCCTGTCCTGCTGTGGCTCTGGGCTCCTCTCATGGGTAACCCAGGGGCTGAACTGATGGAGCTGGTGGGCAGGTCCATCCTGCTCCTGGGTCTTGCTTTCAGCTTCAAAGCACTGAAGTTGGTGAGGGAAGCCTTGAGTTAGGGCTTGGGCTTTTTCTTTGTTTTTTTTTTCTGGGCTTTTTTTGTGTTTTTTCCCTGAGCTTTCCCAAGGGACATAAATGAGCATTGTCTCCTTTTTCCTCCCCCAGAACAGGATTTGTTCTGTCCTCATATCCCAAGTGTTGGTGGCTTTGAATGTGCGCTGTTCATTCCTGTAAAGAGGGAGACATTTGTCCCATGGCCTCATGTTTTGGAAAGGCCCTGATCAGAAAATATTCTCTAGAATCATACAGTAAACACATCTAGAGGTAGAGGTGGTGGTTTTTTTTTTTTTTTTGGTGGTGTTTTTTTTTTTTGTTTGTTTGTAGGAGGGGGTTTTTGCCCGTCTTGGGCTGTTCTTTGTAATGATGCCATCAGCTCTGCTGGTGTGATGTGAGATGGCTGCTCTAAAGCTCTGTCTGTACATGCAGAATGTCTCCCTGTTCAGTCTCCCACAGGGGTAAGGGAGGTGGGGAAAGCAAAGGGATGTGCAGCGTGTTTACTCTTTTCTAACCTCTGGTTAACTGAAGCATGTCTCCTTCCTCTGAGATACTGCTCATCCCATCATTTTCATTGCAGCTCAGAGGAAAACCTGGGCTGCAAGTTTCACCAGCTCCTTCAGTCTTTATGCAGTTAGTTACATCCAGGGAATGATGCTGGGTCAGGGTGAGAGTGGGCAGAGCACTTTCTAGAACAACATTTCACTGTGAGGCAAAAGAGTTATTAGTCCTTTTTGATATGGGACTCCTATTTGAGTCACATATTGTGAATGAAAACTAATTTTGTGATTCACCATGGTTTTTTAAAAAAAAAGCTCTGAAAGCCATTATTATTAAATTATAATGTCTGATCAGAAAGTGGTCAAGTTATCAATTATGAATGGTTATCTGGCAAATAGCCTTTTCTCATGTTTAGAGGTTTTCTTCAAACTGACCTGACATTATGGAAACTTGTTTCTTTTTCTGGTTTGTTTTTTGTTAAATGTCTGCAAAATATATGCACCATCCAGTTTGTGCTGCCTTTTCTAGGCTGCTTAGCCTCTGTGCTATGTGGCTGGTTGACTGCATTCAGCTCTCTGCTTTTATGTTTTTTTTCTCCCAGGGAAAAAAAGAGGTGGCAGTGCTTTTGGAAAAGGCCTGCTGGTTTCCAGTTTGAAGTAGCTAACTCAGGGCAGGTCGCCTTCTCCTGTCCAGAGGTTGCTGTATCATCAAAACATGATTATGATTTATTGCCTTCCTAGGTTTACATACTGAGGAGCTACTGCTGCATTTATCTATGAGGAATAGCCAAGCACTATGGCTTATGCAGTTCTTTCCTTGGCTTGGAAAAATGAGAGCTAACAGCAGTGAAATATGTGTGAAGTAGCAAATATTATTTCTGTACAAATACCAATAGTCAAAAGGGAATGCAGATGCTTGTGTGAGAAACAACAAACTGTTCCCTGTGGACAAAAGGGTTGGACAAATGTGTGTGAATGTTCACATAACAGCAAGTAAGAGGGGATTTAACTGGGGTCAAACAGCATGGGTGTTCAGGAACCCAGTGCACATTCCCATTTAGATTCTGTTATGGCAAGTAGAAGACTGCATGTGCTGGAGAGGCCACGTCACCTTGTGCTCCTGTGCCTGACAGGCACCCCGTGGGTGCAACTGCAGCAGCAGCTTCACTTGTAGCAGTTGTGGCATTCTTCCTTTATTGCCCTGGAAACGGGTTGTGGCACTGTGATGACAAATTCACTTCTTGTTAATTGGGTTGATATTTTAACTGTAAGGAATGTGTTAAAATCAGATTAATGAATGGGCACCTATCAAGAAAATAATTGCAAGGCGTGTAAGAGTCAGGGAAGACTCGACCCATAATTTTTACTGCTGGTGGTATCTTTTGGGTTTAAATCAGTTCACTCATGGACAAACACACAGAGATACTTCTTTCCTCTGCTGGACTTGAATTTTACCAGCAACACTGCTGGTGCCATGCTTGTGCTGACGGTCAGGGACACGGTCACCCACTTGGAACTGATCTCTCCTGCTCATGTCATTACAGGCCAAGCACTGAAGGCAAGGAGCCATGGCCGAGGATAGGAAAGATGAAGCCAAGGCACCACACTGGACTTCAGGTCAGCTAACAGAGGCTTCTTCACACCCACATTCACCTGAAATTAAGGATCAGGGTGGCTCAAGTGCTGGACTGGTCAGAAGTGCCAATGGATTTCCGTACCGAGAGGATGAGGAGCTGAGGCTGGGCAGCCATGAGCAGCCAGGGACGTATGCTCAGACCAAAGAGAATGGCATCAACGGAGAGTTGTCATCAGGGAGCAGGGAGACTGCAGGTAATGCACCTCACTGCCCTGCTGCAGAGCACAGGGCTCTGCAGACCCCTGGCTATTTCTCCAAGAGGAAATGTTAGGTGGAGTCAAGCATGGCATATGGGAGCTGACATGAGGGTGTATGTGATTTGGAGGGCACTAGCTCTTCACTGCAAAGGCTGCATCTTCACCCAGGCTTACACAGATGTTCCATACTCGGGATTCTGAGAAGCCTTCAGGAAATAGAAAGGCTTCTTTGTAAATGAGACAGGGTTACCCATCAAGGGATGTGGCAACAGAGCAGCTGCTCAGGTTCTCTGTGCTCCAAGGGAGTAGGAAAGTGCCCAACTGTTATGCATGTGTGTGCAATAAGGATGGATTGTCCTGTTATTACTCACAAGTAACAAGACCTTCTTGAAACTGTGTACTATTTGCAAAATAACGCATTGCTCATTCTGGCTAGGAACACCACACTTCAGTGTCAGCATTTATTCATCCTTGCCCAGCCATATTTCACTGGATCCTCACTGGGACTTAGTCTATTTGTAAACTATGTAAGGTTTTTAGAATTCAGCTTGTTATTTGCAGAAAAAAAAAGAGTGTGACTGTGTCAAAATGAAATATGCAAAGCAAGTTTCCTGTTTTAGAAGTAAATGCTAATTATCTTTGTGCAGCGTTCCCACTCCAAACCCCAAAAGCACAGTGCAAGAAGAATTTCTCTTGTATAGACACAACTGCCCTTGATGCATCCATTCATGCATGCTAAAGAGATCTTTCTAGCAATGTCTTTTTGGCTGTTGACAGCATTTGGAGATGCTATCCATAATTTCTCAGTGACTGGAGAACTTAGAGGCTCCTGGACCATACAGTCATTTCATAAGCAATTGTGCTGGAAATGGAGATCTCTGCTGAAAGTAAATGTGTATATATTTTAAGTCTCTTCTTGCAGATTGGCTTTCAAATTTTGGCCAAGGTAAAAGAAATCATGTGTGAACATTCAGGTGAGCACAGTGTCGATAATTGGGGAGATGATAACGAGGTCTTGTCTCTTTGCTGTAACCCAGTTTTATTCTGTGTTTTGCCAGCATATAAGCAGAAGAGGTGAGATACTGTAGTTCTTAGCAGTGAGGAGACTGAGTGTGTTTCTTATCTTTACCATAGATTTGTCACCCTATGTTGGACAAGTCCCCTCATACATACGGAAAAGTGAGGATAACTTTAGAGGATGAAGAGGAATTTCCTATCCTTAGAAAGGGAGGGGAGAAATGCTTTTCTTTGGCTCTTTCAAGCTCTGGTTCTGAGTGCTGGTCTAAACATTTAATTGAGTTTGCAGCTAATGGGTGACAAAAGGAGGAAGAAAACCACTGCTGGCCATCACCAGGCATTACAGTAGTGTCTTTACATGTTCCTTTTTGAGGCAAGTGGTCAAAATCAGAACAGGATAAAATGGGGAAGCATGTTCTAGGGCATGAAGTAGTGCTGGGGACACACAGCTGCTGAAGGAACACGATTACTCTTGATCCAGGTGAAGTTTGCTTCAGTCACCACTTCATGGCCTCATTTCCTCCTTCCCTGCAGCTTTCTCACTGTCTGGTCAGACTCTAAGATCTCTGGTGTGGAAACTTACTGTCAATATGTACAGCTTTTGTTTGGGAGTCTTAATATAGCTTATCTCATGACATCTTTGTCCTTGAACACTGGAAAAGAGTTCCTGGCTCTCTGGAAACTTGTGCACTGCACACTCAGGCACTGGCTAAGCCCACATTTAATCAGTGCAAGGTAAACCTTCATAGGATACTTAAAATACATTTCATTCAATATTTTCTTCTCTTTTTGAAGGAGAAACCAGTTAGCAACTTATTGTAGTGATAGAAAGGGACCACAGTGTGTATTGCCACTTCTGACTAGTATTTACTAGCTGGATGTGCTTAATGCAGTGTGGGGCAGGACTTCTAGATTTTTGGTGTTTGATTCAGAATTTGATCTTGAAATCAGGATTGTTACTTGCAACAAAATTGAATTTTGCTGTGTTTGCTTGCAAATTGTAACTTCAGTGGGGTATTGCATCTGGTAGGGTTTTTAAACCTCCAATACACATAATTATCAATAACATGAATAATTTAATCATTTGTAGTAGCTTTCTGACTCCAAACACCTAAGGAGAAAATGCACAGGAAGCCACAGTCAATGGAGATAATTAAGCCATGCTGTGGGTTTGAGTAGGTTTACAGGGACTTTATTTTCTCTGGCACAAGTCCAGCACTGCAACCCAGGAAAATCTTTGGCTTCTCAGCCTTCATGTTGGAGTCTGTAAATCCCCAGCAGGTGCAACAACCTTATGTGCAGCAGAGCACTAGTTTAAAGAGGGATTTCACAGGCAGCTGTCCATCACCCAATTCCTGGTGCCTTTTGAGGTGTTTCCCCTGAGGAAGGGCTGCTGCATCTGACTGACCCAGGAGCTGGGATTTAGCCACAAAACAGCCCTCTCCTAGGGAGAGGTGTTCTGTATCAGGGCAATTGACCCTTCAAGGCACAGCAAAGCAGCAAGACCCATTTGTAGGTGCTGTAAAATCAGAGGGCTGTGTTAAGGGAAAAGTCAGGATAAGGCCACCAGGACAGACACCTTGTGTCCACACTGATGCAGAGGAAAGGGGTGGTAATGGGGAAGGACTGAACAGTTCTTCCCAAAAGGCATCCAATCCATCACTACAAGTGACATTTTTAGATTTGCACAGTTAAAATTTGCCTTTGTGTGTATATGTGTCTCTCTCTCAGTGTCTAAGATTTACTGAGACTGACCTCAATTTTTGGAATCCTCTGAATCTGGCTGTTGTATTGCCTTTGATTGATCTGTCTCAGCGTTGTGCTGGTAATGGCTGCATTATGGAAACACATCAATGCCCTCCTTTTAAACAGACCGATAGGAACGTGGGAGAGGGCACAGAGCAGGACAGGGCAGCCTCAGGGCCTGATCCAGAGGCCACCAAGCCAAAGGCAGATACATGCAAGAGAATAGGCTGGTTTTTTTGGCATAGCCCACAGGAAGCTATTAGGGGTGTGATGTAAGTGTGGGTGGTAAAGCACCTATTTCTTTTTGTATTCATTTTGTGGATATAAATTCTTACCTGTACTTGGGCTACCCCTGGCAGAGCAGCTGAGCCCTGTGCTTCTGCCAGACAAAAATCCCACATTTTTCTGGAGGTGCTCCTGAAGACACCTTTAATTTGGTGCAGTCTGCAGCATCTCACAGCTGGAGACCACTGAGTTTCAATGTGTTCTCCCTGCTTCATGCCTGTCCACGTCCCTTCTCACTTGCACACACACAGCATCTTTGGTGAAAACCATGGGATTATTGAGAGTGGAGAATGAGACCTGTAGGTTTTGTTGAGCCAAACATTTTCATGTCATGTGAAATGTGTGATGCAAAGGGACATAATAGCATCATCCTGAAACTCATTCTGAAGTGGGCTGACAAGGAAAGCTTTGGATTGCACCCAGTGGTAGACTAACAGGATGTGCCTGACTTGCAATGAAACACAGGAGTGGCAGCCTTTTCTTTGCTCACTGGAAAGTTGTGGTCAGCTGACTGGGAGGAAGCTGATAGGAGGACTACAGATGCACTGCAGCATTCTCTGGGAGCCAGCAATTCAACATAATCTATTTTATTTGAATTGCAAGAACATCAACCTACAAAGGTTTGGCTCTTTGCACTTAAAATGCATCTATTTTTTCAGTAATGCAGTAACTAACCAGTCAAATTTATATAACTAGGGATAATAGTGGTGAACACTGTGAAGCATCTTCCATAATACGTCTTTATATACAGTGACTCAACTGAATAAGTGCTTTTTTCATTATATGCCAAAATCAGGTTTGTAATTGGAGGGGGTTTGGATTACCCACACTGTTATTTGATGAGTTATTTTTTTGACAGATGAAGGGAAAGCATTTCCTGAAATCCTATTACCAGAGCCTCAGGACAGTGTCTGTGTCCTGGTGTCAGACAGTGTTAAGGACAGTAACATGTCATACCAGAGTGACAAAATGTAGCCCTTCATTAATAGGCAGGGAACCCAAGCCATGTGGGATGCAAAGGGGCTGTGGTAAGCTGTGGCAATTTCCCTGACATGGCACAACAATCCCACTCCAGGCTGGGCACTTTTGTCTCTGGAGTCAGGAGGATGGTGGGTGGGAGGGAGCCCACGACAGATCCATGAGAGGGGCTGGGGGAACACAGACACTGGTGTGTGTCAGTCTGTAGGTGAACAGAAAGAGGGAGCCCTAGACCTGTGAAGAGGAATGAAGAAATGGCAGCATTGATCTGAGAAGTAAGGAGCAGAGGAATGTGGGGATACAGACTCAGCAGCAGGAGAGCTGGTGAGATGGAGGCTGTGAGGGAGCAAAGCAGGGGTGGGAAGAGGCAGGGAAAAAAGGCAAATAGTAAGATAAGCTAAGGGCAAAAAAAGGGCAGAAAAAGGTCCAGTTTTATCTGCTGATCCATAGAAAAACCAGCTTTTGTGTGGTGGCAGATACTACCCCAGAAAGGAGGGGATTCAGACTGCAGGAAGCAAGTGAAGAGAAAACTGGGAAGAGGCAAACCACATGCAATTTATCCTAATTCAGCCCTTTGTTTGTAAAGCTGGACTAAATGGGTATCTGGAACAGACTTATTCCTCTGACGACCCTCTGACCAAAATACACCTTTTAAACAAGCATATTTCTATAATGTGCAGGGAATGTGAGCCTGAAAGACTGCCCTGTCATAGCAAGTAGTTCTTGAGTAGAGTCCCTCCTGCTGTGTGTCAAGGAAACAGTCTGTATCCCATTGTCCTCCAAAGCCTTGTAGCAGCCAGTCTCCAGGTAAAGAGGGTCTTGCCCTCATCAGCACTGCACTGTTAGAAAATCACCATGGTGCTTGGTTGTGCAGGCTGGGGGGCTCTCAGCCCCTCTTGACTAGGCTGGAGCTGCAATGGAGCAGAATGGCAGCTCCTTGCTTGGGGTGACTAAATGCAACAGCCTCTCCAGGCTGAAATGCACTGAGTGTCACAGCCTGGTCCCATGGTGTGCTAGTGGCTTATTCCCTACTCTAGTGACATCTCATTTAATCTCCCTTTCCTTTCTCTCTCTCTTGCCATACAATGGTAATTTTCTGATGGCACTGGCAGAGACATGCAAACAGGCCTTCTTTGTATGGAGGCATTTTTGGTCTTTCCAACAGGACTGCTTTTGTCAGAGCTTTTCTTTTCATTTAGCTGTTTGCACTGGCTGTCCTGCTGCTGCCCAGGTCCTTGTGGAGCTGGTAAGCCTCCTCAATAAGCTCCCTGAAGGTCTGTTTCCCAAAGGAGCCTCCCAGCCTTGTTGTCCGATGTGCATTTTCAGCAATGTCTTGAGCAGTGCAGACAAAATGCACAGAAGGATGTAAAATCAGTGACATTCAGAGCTGAATGTGACTGCTGGGTTTGTCCAATTTCTGTTATTTTTTTTTTTACAGAGCTGTAAGAAGTTATCTTACCATGTCATTGATGGCTCTCATGGGAAAGAAGCTGTTAATTAGGCATTTTGATCTCCCTCCCTTTGCCCAGGAAATGTGACAGTAATTACTGTATACCATTATCTCTGCCAGTTTAGATACAGGCAAACATACCAGGCACCTGAAACTTTTCTTCTATGTGTTAAGTGTAGTACAAGTGTCATTTTCTGAGACATGTTATTGGAATAGTATAGATGTATTTGAATTATACTGCTGAAGACATCGTAGGTGGGGGCAACAGAACTTCTCTGGGGCACTTGAAGAAAATGCTGGGGGTTTTACTATTCTCTGTTAACCTTGGTATAAAGGTCCTTCTCAGTTGTTTTCCTGCAGAGGACCAGGAATAAAGGCATAGAAATTCCATCTTTTCACGTTCCCTACCCACAGCTATCTTCTCCCTGACTCTCACATAGTCAATAGCTACTTTATAGACCAGTCTCTGTGGCTTTTTCTGTTGCTAGCTCTATCAGTCAATCCAGTAAGACATCATTTTTTGTCCAGTCACAACCTAAGGGGCTGGCTGTGCCCCCCCACCTTCTCTTAGAGCTTCAGAAAACAGTCAGTGATTGACATGTATTGCTGGAGCTGGAGGGTCTGACACAGCTGTGGACAGAATGCAGAAATTACTGTCTGAAAGAGAGCAGGGTGAGATAACCTGGTGTGCAGATGCTCTTGGTTCCCATGGCTGGGAGTCAGACACGTAAAGAACATCAGCCATCAGTCTTTTTTTATCCCTGAGCTCCTCTGGGAGTGTGTGGTTCAGATTTGCTTTTGAAAACCGTATCAACCCAGGTGCATTACCAGCATTAGAGCCAGCTGCTGCAGGGTACCACATCAGTGGTGCATTTGGCCAAGAGAAGGCATCAACCAGCCATTTCCTCTGGGCTCCCTGTTGGTGTTTCAATTCACTTTGGTGTCTCCTTGTTACAATACAAGCATTGCAAAAGCAGCTGTTTTTCCTTAAGAAGTGAGAGCAGAGCTCTGTGAGCGTGTTGGCTTGGCAACCAGCACGCACTTGATGCTGTCAGTGCTCCCAGAAAACATCATCTACAACCTCAGAGACGTAACAAGGGACAGCAAGGCTGGGGTATGGAAGAAGCATCTTTCATAACATGTTCCAGCCCCTTTAGACTGTATGCCATGAGCTCTGTTCGTCGAAGTTGCCTTTTGGAAACATCTGCAGCCCTTCTTGGGGGGCTGCTCTGGCCAGGAGAGTTATTGCTGCTGAAAATGTCAAATATCAAATGCATTCTGGGAGTTCCATTTTTGCCTTGTCTCTGCTTTTTATGTTTGCCTATGCCCTCCCTCGCCACCATCCATGTTTAAGTACCTATTCTCATGAGGGCTGCAAATGCAGACTTCCCTGTTTCTGTTGGTCAGATCTTGACCATCCAGCTGAGTGACTGGTGGGACAGTTGTGCCCACAAGACACATTCTAATTTGTGGCTTGTTCTGCTGGAGACCTTTTCAGTTCATGAAGTGTGTGGTAGGAGACAGCTTTTATGCATTTACGAATGACATAAAGTAGACAGGACTTGTGAAAGTCAGGAGAAGAGGCACAAGGGTGGAGAGAGCTATCCCAGTCAGCCAGGAGGTCTGTGCAGAGCCATGGACAGGTCATCCAACACTGTGCAGGACTGTGTGCCACCTCCCCACAGGCTTCTGCCCTCTGGGCTGGGCTCAGCTCTGCCCCTTGAGAGGGGGCTCAACTTCAAAGGCTCATTACTGTTGTGTTTACACTGTCTATCATGGTCTCCATCATAACAATGGCATCATAAGGACATTCAGGACATAAGGACATTCAGAAACACTGGGCAATATTTGGCACCAAGCAGCTGCAAGGTGGAATTGCTGGGGACTGTGCCAGCATGTAATCTTTCATTCCAGTTTTGGTCTGAGGGCAGAAAGATTTGGAAGAAGGTTCATTACTAAACAACAGAGCCTTGTTTTGCAGGCACACAGCTACTCTTGTTCTAGGCAGAGCTAAAATGGCATCTTCTTCTCCAAAGTCACCTTGAAAGGGAAGCAGCAGGTTCTTAGGTGACGGCATGAGATGTGCTGGTGAACATTGCTGGCCCCACTTCCAGGTTCCTGTGTCATGAAGGCAGTCATTGACCTGCTCAGCCCCACACTTCACAAATCCTTTCCTCCAGTTTTTCCATTGTGGAAGCTCAGCTGTTAGGTGGATGCACTTTTCCAGCTCAGGACAAGGCATGCTCAGGTCTGTGTGACGGGGGCAAGTCCTGCCAGCACAGGGTGGGCATCAGCCCTTCCTCACCCACTGCACACGGGTTTACCTTTTGGTGGAGAGGAGGTAGGTACCATCATATCTCCCACAAAAATGAGAGTCACAAAACGTCTGCTGCTCCTGGCAAGGAGTGCCAGGCTTGCTGATTCCTTTTTCCCCCCGTTGCCATGCCAACATGGCCCTGCTCAAAGTGAAATCTCTTTTTAAGCTCCGCTGAGAGAAAGTATGTAGCCTAGGAGATTATTTAGCATTCAGGAGTGCACAGGCTCCCTGTGACGTCTATGAGCCTCAGTCAGGCTGGCTGACAAAGGAAAGGAGGATTTAGGTTTTTTTCCTCTTTTCCTTTTGCATTTGCTTCTCAAGGTTAAGGGAGATGAGGAAGAGACTGCAAGCACTTTGTGATTGGGACCTCGCTCTGTAGGTGCCTCCTCACTGAGGCGTGGGAATGAAAAGAAAATATTACTTTGGGGTATATTTTCTGTACAAACTACAAGTATGGGAGAAATATATATACGCAAATTCCTTGTTTTGACTAACCATGATGAGCTACTCTGTATTAAAATTGGAAAGCAAAGGCAATCTGGGTTTTAATTTGAGTGAGAAACTCAAAGGAAATAGTAGGAAGCAAAAGAGAACCCCTTGTCTTTGTCTTTCATGCTGTTTTAATCTGCAAGGTTACAGTATAGAGAAGAAACCATCTCTTCTCTTGCTGTGTCCATATCCTGGGTAAGGACAGCAAAACTTAGTGTGTACTAGTGTTTTGGTTGGGGTTTTTTGTTCTGTGGAGTTGCTACTGGTGGATTAGCTGCTGACTTTAAATTCAGTCCTTCTAAAGATAATACAGATTTGCTTGCCTTTGCCAGCTGAAGAGATAGAAATCAGCAGAAAACAGCTGGCATTAGCTGGCAGATGAGCACTGATGATCCAGGGCCTGTCCCTCCCAAAGGCTGATCTCCAGATTCAAAGACCAGACTCAAAGTGAGATGTCTGTGTGATGGTGTTTACGCTGTCATTTGTTCTTTGGGAGGTTCTGAGCAAAACATTTACGTTTTCTCTGCTGCCTCACAGACTGACTACAGAGCACAGTAAGTGGTGCTTGGAAAACCTCTTCTGAAGTGATGATTTAGAAATGCAGTTTTGGTTGTTTCTTGGGGTTTTGTTAGTATTGAGGCATTCGTCACAACATGCAAGAGCTGCAGGAAACTCAAGGCACCCAGCTCTGTGTACATTAGATCATGGGAGTGAGCCCTTCTCCTGTGTGTGGAAAATAACTGCTCAAAACCTTGGTTTTAGTTGCATGCAGTATATGGAAAATAACTGAGAGATATCATTAGCTCTGGGGCAGGAAAACCTCTTAGCTACTTCCCAGAGTCATTTCACTCAAGACTGAGTAGATTGAATAGTTCATGGAAATCAGTTTCACTGGGAGGCACTGTATATTTTGTGAGGGGGAAATAAACCCCAGGTGCTTTCCTTTTTGTTTCCGTTTCTTTCCTTGAGACTAATTCATAATGATACATGATCAGTTTGGTAGAGCTTCCAGCAACCCATATAGGCTATGGCAGTTAGGATAAATCTGATTTACAGTCTGGTTCTCTGCCCGTGCATCTGGCCAGACAGATCCTTCTGCTCCTCTTTATGGATGTATCAGCTGCCAGTGCTGTGTCGATGTGGCAGTCTTGCTGATGTGCTGAAACTGTTTTCATCCACAGCCTTGCACCACACATGAGAAGGGGGAACAGGATTCAGTGGTGACTGTTGCTTTTCTACCCCAAATTCAGAGCAGGTGCCACATCTAGGGTAACATAGCCTGCACAGGTTGTTGGTGGGCTGAAACTAACCCCTAGCTGTTCCAGTGTATGAGTTGCTTTCTCTTTCTTTTCCCTGTTATCCTTTCTCTGTATTTAAGAATATGTCATCCTTCTCAACGATTGTCCTGTCAGCTCTTCCTTCTCTTTCTCACTTATGCTGTCTCTACCTTTTTTTAGTCTTGTCCTCCATATGTGCTTCCAGCTTTATCCCAGCCATCCAGTGTAGCTCCTCTGTGACCTGGACTTTCCACAACTGCTCCTCATTTTCAGTACACTAAGGAGCTCAGCCTCTGAAGACAGCTCTCTTGAAGGCTGCAGTGCCCCCAGTCCTGGTCTCAGCTCTCCCCTCAGGAGCTGAATGTTGCCAGCACGATGGCTGCAGAAGCTTGCAGGTATTTAGGTGCCCAGAGAAGAGAGCTTTTGGCAAAAGTGGAAGAGGTAGTTCAAAAGGTCACTGAACCACAGAATGGTTTGGGTGGGAAGGGACCTTAAAGCTCATCTCATTCCAATCCCATGCCATGGGCAGGGACACCTTCCACTAGACCAGGAACTCTGTCCAGCCTGACCTTGGACACTTCCAGGGATGGGGCAGCCACAGCTTCTCTGGGCAACCTGTGCCAGTGCACTGATAGGTACTGAAGATGCACTGAGGGCTTTGATGACATTTTCCTTCTTCAGGAGTAGGTGCCCGTTTCTCTTTCCTAATCACACTGCACACATAGAGGTGTGAGCCAATAGTTCTCCAAGAGTGGGCAGGCAGTGGATGGGAGTCCTGGTTAGAGGTAGGGCTCCCTTCAGATGGGGCAGTGCCAGAAAAGAGGGGGAGAGATGGGAGAACTGCTGACCTGGGCTGAGAACTGCTCTGAAAGTCCATCCACAGCTTCTGTGGGACTGGACTAATCTGTACACAACACAGGCCACGTTCAGTCTGCCTGTCCATGGGGTCACTTGCACATCCTCCTTTGGAAGGATGCAGCACCACCCCTCTGTTGGTGGGGGAAACACACCTGCCTTGGTACAGCTGTGAGCTGGACTGGGAAGCAAGGCTTGGAAGAGGTGAGCCATGCAGAGCTGGGCTGGACCAACAGCATGAACACTAAGGTGAAAGCACATAGGGCATAAGCACATAGGGCATGGCATTGCTGCATTTTATTTGTTAAATATCCCCTGATGGGTTAAACCAGCATTCTCTTGGCATTGACAAAGTGATCTTCAGTCTTCCTGACCAGACATGACTAAATCCCACACAATATGTGCACAGGTTAATGTTAATTTTAAACTTAAATCCAGCAAAATTTCTATAGTTTACTGTGAATCCTTTTGAGAGAAGATCAGAGAAAGCACTGTAAAAGTGTTTAAAATCATCCCAAAAGGAGCTAAAAATGGACCTTAAGGGATGCATCACCTCCTTCTGTAGGTGGCTGATGCTTCATTGACTTCTGTAGAGGTTCTTGAAAGTCGGTTTGTTTAACATGTTAACTTGTACTGAAGTTCAAAATTAATATTGGTTTAAAAGTGAGTTACCCATTATAAGTATTTACTCACATTCAAAGGATTAAATATCTGGTTCTTTGTTTTGAAGCCAAAGTGGTTTCTTCTGTGTGAGTCCTAGGGAATTAATACTTTTGGGGAAAGATAGATATAGCTGCTTTGTATGTGCAGGTGTTGTTTTGAGCTGATACCAAGTCCCAGGAAAGGCAGTGGGACATCACTGCATTGCTCTGGCTGAGGATTTGGTGTTGTCAGCTTCAATATTGCTCTAAATTGCCTGTGCATCAGATGAAACAGAACTGATAGCTTTTCCCACCTCTGATTTGGCTGGGAAATGCTGACAGTAAATATTTTGTTCCAGGCAGTAGACTTAAGAAGATGGGATGCTCAGGGGATGCACAGGAAACAAGAATTGCAGTAATGAGGGCTCATTTTTAAGGCGTTGCATTATTCTACTGACATTGGCATGACTCCTTTTTAACAGACTTACATGTTTCAGGGGGGGCTGAGGAGGGGACTGGTCCCTTGGTGTTTTGTTCTACAGCTGCTTGACAGTGTGGCAGAGCCCTCTGCCTAATAAGTGTGCTAGGGAGCCAGAGGAGGGGCTCACTGGAGCTTTCAGAATGGCTCCTAGCATGAGTCACTTTCGATTTTGCACTGTGTGCCTTGGAGATTTGGGCCATGTGTCCAACTCTCCCACTGAAGAAAGTGATCAGGAAAATTCAGTCAGAGCAGGGGAACTGAAACACACACAGAACACGTGGAAGCAATCCAAGGACAGGCAGCCTGAGCTTCCCTGCTGCTTCCTTGAGTGCTGCAGAGCAGCTGAGGGTGCCCAGGAAAGCCACCCTCCAGCCTTGTGTTTGTACCAGAGCACAGCTGGCCCAGCACTGCTCAGCCACAGCCAGGACCCCAACTGTGTGCCAGGTTTACTCTGATACAAAGCTGATAGCACAAGAATCATAGAATCACCAAGGCTGGAAAAGGCCTCCGAGATCATCAAGTGTTCAAAAGTGTTAAGGAGCTGGTAGTTCAGATTTACAATCTAGAATTTAGGGACAGCATAGAAGAGGCTGTTGAATACCCCAAGACACAGAGGAGTAATGCATTTGCAGTGGGGCTCACCAGGGTATGGAGCTGCTGTGCCAGGTACTCATCTGTAGCTCACATGTTCCTGCCCTTCTTACACAGTGGCTGCAATGCATCTTTCCCCAGCAGCAATCTGAATGTTCATACCTTGGGAGTCCAATGCATTAAACCATCAAAGCTCTTCCTTTCCCAAAACACAGGCCTTTTCTGGCCTGTTCTATTGGTTAGCTTGTGAATCCTGGTGATTAAATTAATCTGTCACTATCCTCACAGATGCTGCAGTAGCTTAAAGTCAACGAGTTTATTATGGAAATGATGCTTGTCAGTTGTGTTGTGGCTGCATTTAATTTAAAAGCTGATGTTCATATTATTTGCCTTCCTACCTCCTGCCAATTATTGTTAATATTGCCAACATCCAGATCAAGGACCTACTTACAACAAAATATTTGCACTCACAAAAGCCATTTGAAAGCCAGTATTTGAATTCTGTAAAGCTATATTACAGCTTTTCTCTTCAGTCTCAAGCACTAATCTGTTGGCATTTTGGAGGGTTTTGTATAACTTATTCATAATATTTTGGTTGCTGCTGTGCATTTGTCTTTTCATCTTCATGCAAAAAGGCAGTATTTAGAGCTGTTGTGATCCCAGAGATCAAGTCCAAGATGCATCTTTGGTTTTCCACCCCAGATATCACTGGGTGATGCCTACATCTTTTTTTCCCCAAACATTTCAGTAGTCTTGACTGAAACAAGTCATCCACCAGCTTCCAGGAGAGCTGTGCATGAATGCAGGGCCTGTCCTTAGGGGACTGGCTAATGCCTCTAAACAAATCGAATAGCTATTTGGTTTATAGCCCAGCTGCACTCAGAATTGCAGTACCCGGGGGGGAAAAATCCATAGGTCCTGTTTTGCTTTTCAAATAGTCAAAGAGAGCAAATAGCCATTTTGTATCTTTTCTTTCTGCAGGAATATGTGGGGTGTTTTTCCTCACAAGGCAGTGCAGGTTGCTTTGTGCTTTTGTTGTTGACTGGATTCCACTGTGCCAACAATTAGTGCTGGTTACCTTGGAAACTGCTCTGAATCCCACTGAGGATTTTGACAGGGACATCTTGACTGAAATTGCTTTGTTTTCACAATTCTGCAAGTGTACATGTAGCTGATGCTTTTGCTGTGCTCTGCCTCAGATCTTTCCCTAAAATGTAGCAAAATTAATGAAACATATTATTTTGTCCTTTTCATCTCACTGCAGCTTTCTTTAATAATCCCTTCCTTTGCCTCAGTGCTCCAGGAACATTAATTATCCTTTACTTTAACTGAACTCACTGTTGTTTCTTGGTAGGTATTTGACAGGTGACCCTATGAATGTGTGTGAAGTTTTGACACAATTTGCAGTCTCCTTCTTTCTGTCCCTCCCTCCTATCATCCCTTTTCTTTGGTTTTCTCCTGGAGCATTTCTTGTGCCATGTGGTTCAAGCGTGTTAAACTTTATTTATGCCTTAAACAAGTTATGCTTTACAGAGACCAGGTGGCATCATCTGTGGCCACAGAAAATCAAGTTCTTGCTGCCACCCTGGTGGCATTGGGTAGAGCTGGTGCCAGAGAGAGGAAGGGGTGATGCTGCTCTAGTGTGGGAAGACTGTCCTGTGAGAGATGTGATATTTTCATATTAGGAGGTGCTGTCCCTGTTGGTGTGAAATGGGTTCTCAGAGTGGGAAGAAGCAAGATAAGTGGGCTGAGTAATCTTGCTGAATGGCAGTAATGAAACACAGGTGACTACAGGCAGGAAAGGAGAAGAGCTGAGGAGACAAACTCTGATCTGACTGGAGCAACTGTGGCCCGAGAAATCAGTGACACTGTCACATGAGGTGATGAGCAGGCAAGCTGTACCAGCTCCCAGGTCACTGCCAGCAGGCTCCTTGCATCAGTCACATACCTGAGAGGCTGGGAGAGGCTGGGAGCCCTGCCCATAGGCAGTGCCTCCTGTCAAAACCAGTCCTCAGAATAATCATACAGCACTGCACAGAGGGATTGAGGAGAGGAGATAAAAGGCACTGGTGGATGAGGGCTGTCAGACACAAACAGCTGAACAGTTTCACCTAAGAAGGTGAAAACAGATATTCATAGCAAACTCAGCTTCTCCATGAGTTGAGTCTCAGGTTGTGGTAGGTTGGAAGAGAAAGAGGAAGAAGTGCTAGAGGCTGAAGGACAACCATTAAAAGGGCACATAAAGAACAGACATCACACATCACTGTGGAGATGTCTCACCAACCCGATTTTTGCTATTTATAGTTGCAGATTTTTTTATAAACTACTTTTTAAAACTATTTTGTGGAAATGTTTATGTCAGGACCTGAAAGTTCAGACACCTATTTTAAAAGACTCTTGCCACCTTCTGTATATCTGTCTCTGGGGCTGGTAAACATGTATGTTATAAAAGCTAATGGAATGGAAAGCTGTCATGGGAAATAAAAGCATTGTAGGTAATGTGCCAGTGGAGACATCTGCAGTCCGTTGACAAATGCAGCAGGATCAATAAGGAATGAAGGAGAGCTTTGAAAATGCATCTTGGCCTTGTACAGGATTTGATCCCAGATACTGGGTTCTGCTGTAGCCAGTCTTTGGCATACAACCTCATTTACCAGCCCCTGTCTGAGTCTCTGTCTGGGAAGCTCAGAAGCCTCTGGCCTCAGGGATCAGGAGGGACCATCTGAATGTTGCCTGCTTTGGTGTAATGCTCCATGCTAGAGTGGCTGGGGTGAGAACTGGGCAGCCCTGGGGTGTGCTTGTGAGGAGGGCAGCAGCCTTTGGAGGCATCAGCAGCTGGTTCAGCATCCTCTGTGCATCTTAGTGCTCTGGAAAGGGCTTGTGTCCTCCAGTCATATCTGGGACGTGGAAATTCTGGATCTCCTGATTTGGTATGCTGGGCTTTGTAGAAGAATTGGGCTAACTTCCAAAACCAGGAGCACAGAGTGCTTAATTTTGTTTGAGTTTTAACTTTGGTTTAAATTAGTGTAGTGCCCCAGACAGGGCTCTGTCCTCTCAGCAGGGCAGAGTCCTCTGTCCCTGGCTCAGAACAGCTGTGGCACTGGCAGCAGCTGGGCAGAGCTGCCCTGGCAGCCCTGTTGGATTTCAGCGTGGTCTGAAGTGACTTTTGAGGGAGCAGCAGAACTTCTGTCCTGCTGTGCCAGCCCCTGGCCTCTCACCTCAGCCTGCTCCTCATCAGGGCTTTGGGGAGTTCATGATGAGGGTTTTCACTGTGTTTTCTCTCTGTTATGGACATCCCATTCAAGGACTGCCTATACTTTAGGGTACTGTACTCCCTGGAATCAATCCCTCTGAAACTCCATCTATGTCCTGTATCGTGAGCAGCTGGCATCTTGGTAAAAAGTAGCAGCATTTTACTCTCTACAAAGTGCAAAGAAAAGGCATGTTGCTGTTCTTTGTTCTGCTGGAGTCTAATGCAAAGCCATGCTCCTTATTGCTTTTAAGAAATAAATCTATTTGTTGTAACTTCTTGTATGTTTGTGCCATTTCTGTGGCATGAAGTAGAGTCAGAGAGAGTCTGCCTTTTTAAAGAGAGGGAAAATAAATGTGTACAAGCAAAACCATGTCTAATGAATACATAGCCCAGCATTCACAGCATCCAAGCTGCCTAATTTTCCTCTTTTTTGGTTTTGTCTTTATTCTGTTTTGTTTTGGCTTTTTGTTTGTTTGTTCTTTATCATTAGGCTGCCTTGAACTTTAACTGAACCATAAGAAAACTATGAAAAGTCTCAATAGCAGCCCTGTGATGATTTGACTTACCCACTGGATCTTCTATTTATAGTGTCCATTAGTACAGAAAAGTCTGTCCTTTTGCAGCAGTCATGTATGGCAAAAGCACTGCTCTTCTGATGAACTGCCCATGCCCTCTGTGTCACCCAAAATATCCATCAGCAGAGTGTTCAGAAGTAAGCCTTTCTTGATTAAAGAACATTGCCAAACAAAACAAACTGAACAAAACCCACAAGCCCAGAGGCCATTTGTATTTTTATTTACTTATTTTGCCTAGCCTAAAATAGAAATTTCTGTTTATCAGGAGACAACCTTTCACCCTCCAACATAGCTCCCTGTGGAACATTATCTTTGTCCCAAGCAAATTAAATCAGGAAGGGAACTGAGAGGGTGAGAAGTGTCTTCCGGGCTTGTAGACCCCATTTGTACTAGAAAACCAGGCTGGATGGGAACAAGTATAAATTCTGTTACAAAGGAGGCAGTTTTTTATGATTTATCTTAACCCTGCTGGGAGGAGGGTTGCAGTAGCTTGGCTGATGGAAAACAGTTGACAAAGGGGATTTCCTTTGGATTTGCTCCAGGGTACTAAACCTGATACACATTTGTATATTCCATATCAGAAATTAATTGGAGCCTTTTATTAAAATTTTCATGTGAACATAAGCATCAAAAATTGGTGCTTTTAACAGTCTTCCTCACTGTGTCTTGATTTGTTTATCTAGGCTAATAGTATAGTCTTGTTGATGTTGCTTTTGTCCATGGTGTTGTGATTAGTAGCTTGGTGGAAATGTTGACAGGAGGGCCGTCCATGTGTCACATCCTTCAGGTGTGAAGTGGTGGCAGGAATGGGTGCAGGGTTTTCTGTAGCCATGGCACTCAGTGAAGCTCTGTGCTGTCCTCTGTGCTCACCAGGGCTGTCAGGGTGATGCTCTTTCCTGCTCTGAAAGAGCAGAATCCAAACAGGGATATACCAGATATCAAAGGATGCTTTCTGGAAGAGCAGTTTGTCTCCAGCCTGTGGAAGGTGCTGCAGCACACCATGGTGTGTCTGGAGGAGGAGGATGGGCCAAGCTGCAGGTTCATTCTCCCAGGTTTTCCCAGCTTGTTTTTGCAGCTGTGTGTGCCTCACAGCACAGGGAACCTGTAAGGACCTGTCAGGATTCCAGATTTGTGTCCAGTCCACTGGCCTGCAGCAGCAGCACCGTGTGAGAGTCTGGGAGGGTCTGGGAAGTGTCTGTTTTGTGTTTCTCACAAGAGGAAGGAACCAAGAAGCACCTCCAGCATCCAACAGATGAGCAGCAAAGCCCCAAAATGACGTGCAGGCCCCTGAAAGGCAGCTGGGAAGATTGCTGGGCTTTAAATCAATATCTCTGTTCTTTGATATATAGGACTGGCCACATGCATGACTTGATTGATGGGGTTATGGAGCTCAGTTTGATTTACTTAACCACAGAGGGGAGTTCCATCTCATACTAGGGATGTGTTGTTGAATAGAAGAACAGAACTAGAGCTGCTATCCGTTGTCTCCTCCTCCAGCAGGCACCTATATCATACATAGCCTCATCTCAAAAAACAGTTGATTTGTTTCCTCCAATGTGGAAGGCTGCCAGAACTTCTCATCCCTGACAGTAGGAAAGCAACATCTTTAGATTTCTAATCTGAATTTACCCTCAAGTTTATATTCATATATTTAAAATGTTTTTTTTTTTTTCAAATTCATGTTTTTCAAGTCAGCTTGTTTTTTTCATTGCTTGGTAGCTGTTCTGATGTATTCATCCATCTACTTTTGCTGTTGCCAGCAGCAAATGGAACTGTTGCAGTCACTGCCCTCCAGGTGACCAGCCAGGAGTGCAGTGAATTGTAAGATATAAACACCAACAATTAGGAATGTTCTATACCAGTGAGTGGAGATTTTTAATATCTCATTAAATAGTTTGTGTAAAAGAAAGATAAACCTGGCACTTTAGTTTTAGACAAACATGGCTGTGGTAATTCACATCTGTGTTTTTTGGGAAAAACAATTGGCTTTTCTAAAGGACAAATGAAGAGGAATAGCTTCACATTAAAAGCACAAGGGAATTCTGTAAGAGTAACTGTGAAAATAAACCATTATTAATATTATGGACAGTCCCTTCTCAGAGTGGTTGCTGTGAAGTTACATGTAGGACATTGATTTGAACATACTTGCTCTTCCCAGCCAGTTCTCGCCTGAAGGATGCAGTAATGGGTGAGCAGAGCTTTTATTCCTGCCCTCAGGATGGTGATTGATGGGAGCTCTGGCAGGAGCAGGGTGTATTGACATCTGCCATTACAAACCTCTGTCTCCACACAAGGTCTGGAGAGCACTTAAGTTGTGCTCTGTTCCCAGGTGTGCCCATCTGTGCAGCTGGTGGGTTGTCACTGTGCAGCTTGTGGCCTTCCCTAGGGGTCAGCTCCATCTGTATTGGAAACAGTTCTCAGACAGCACTTGGATATAGCTGGAGAGGGAAGGGGTTTATTTCCACTGAGTTTGGCTGAGAGAGAGAAATATATTGATTAATGACTAAGGGAGAGCAGACTCATCTACAGATAAGAACCACGAAGCCTTTGCTCTCTGAATTCTGCTGGACCAGCCCTTAAGATCTTGATTTGTTACATCAAAGGCACCTGAACTTTCAGAGGGGAGGAAACTTCTCTGGTTGCTTCCCCATGCAGCTGTGTGCCTGATGACATTTCACTGCACCTTTGAGTGGGTCTGCAGTCGAGCTGAGACAGTTTCTCATTTCGGAAGAATTCACTCCTTGAGTAGACCTACTACTACTTTCTGCTCACCAGAGCAGGCAGTTCCTCAGCCCTTGTCAGGTGTGCTATACCCTGTGGGCAGTGGGGAAGAGCAAAGTGTGGATTCTGTGGTGCCCAGCTCTGTCAAGCATGCAGTGCCTGAGTCAGAGCATGTTGGGGGCCAGCAGCAAGGAGCCCATTCCACCAAAAATACCTTATTCTCTGCATGGTACTCACACCTACTGTTTAAATAAAGCTTTGTGTGGCAGTATTAAAAGGGGTGAGGAAGATGAAGTATTGATTTTAATCATGCAGGAATGTTATCTGGCCCTTCAAGTCCCGCATCAGCATAGATGGCTTTCTGGGAAGTGCCTTTAATGCATACTGTGTGCTGCTGATGCGGAATTAGCATCCAAAGGGCATGTTGGAATGCAGCTAACTTCATATATTAAATGTCAAGAAATTACATAACTCAGCTGCCCATTCTACCCCTGTTTGCCAAACAATACCTGCAGACATTTTCTAGACATTTAATAGATGATCATCTTAAAATATTGCAGTTGCTGCACATTGTCCCTAATAGAAAGAACATTTAATAATGATGCTCTGTGCATCTTGCTTAGAGCAAGCTCCTGATTTTTATAAATACTTGTTATTTTCCACTGAAACCTTTGGAATATCTGGTCCTTCTTTTTATTTTTAATGATTTTCTTGTAATTCAGGGGAAAAACATTACCTTTTAAAAATGGATTAAGCCAGCCTCTGGTTTTTTGTTGTTTAAGCTAATCGTTCTGATTTTAAAACACCATTCTGATTAGCATGCTTTTCTTTCTTTTTTTCTGACTTTGCTACTGCCACAGAAGAAGTGTCTGCAAGGATAGTACAAGTAGTAACAGCTGAAGCTGTAGCGGTCCTGAAAGGTGAACAGGAAAAAGAAGCCCAGCACAAAGAGCAGCCTGGATCACTACCTTTAGGTAAAATGAGACAAAGAATGTTCCAGGTATCCTTGTGTCTGCAAATGTCTGTATGTATATTAAAAAACGCAGTTCCAGCTGTGTATTCACATTGGTTATGGTTGTGGGTAAATCACAGCCACCACTGGGTGTAAATGCTGGAACCACAGGATTATGGCAGGATCCTTGTATTCTCAGTGACTGTCTCATTCCCTATTTGCTCTAACAGCAGTTCTCCACCTTGTTTCTGACTCCAGAGCAGCTCAGCCCTGAGTGTGTTTGGTGGTAGGGTTTTGTCATCGTGTTGGTTGGGACTGTTTGTGTTCAGCCATGTACAACATGAAGGATTCATGTCTGAAGAGCAAAAAGTAGAGTGACATATAAAAAACAAATGAGGCTTTGCTGATCGAGTGGTAGCTGCTCAAATAGATGGAGGGGGAGCACCTCCACAGGAAGCAGAAGGGAATGGGGCACACCAGGCAGAGCGAGGGCAGATTGTGGAACAAGGAAAGCAAATGCCATCAATCTGTACTGGAAAGGGTAAAAATGCCACTGGTCCATGCTGTGTCTCCATCCTCCTCTGTGTAATATCTCTGAAATATACATATGTGTGTGTGTGTACTTATCTATAAAAGAAGGTAGGTATACAGCCATTTGTACCTAAAGTGTTTGCTCCTTGCCAGAAAACTTCTGCAGTAGCTCAAAAACATGTACACCAAAGGCCAGAGAAAGGACATACTCCCATCTTGAGGTAAGGAAGTCTTGCAAGCCTACCCTGGGATAGATTCTTCTGAGTGCATGTTCATTGTCATTAAATCAAAACAATGCCTGCAGTGTTTTCCTCACAGGCAGTCTGCCTGCTTTGGTGTGGTGCTTGGCCCTTGCCTAGGAGTGAATTAAAGTCAATGAGTCATTTAGAATATTTGTTGGAAATTTGGTTCCCACGGTTTTTGCTTCATTGAACTAATTTAGAACTGCAGCAGGGCAATGTGTTGCTTGGTAAGTCCCTTCTTTACAGAGACTCAGTTTTACATGGAACACCCCAGTTCTCCAAATCACTTCACTCAGGCCTGGGAGAGGTGAAATGGATATTCAGTTCCATCTAGTCAGATAAGTAATTTAAAAGTCTCTGTGAGAAGTATGTCTTCAGTTAACAAGTGTTGGTGTTACAGCTCCTGTGGTCAGATGCATTGTGGCGACTTTATAAATACTGTGTCCCTGGACAGCACATCTTAAGACAAGTCACATATGCTCTTTTCCAAATCACACTGAAATCAATAGGAGGAAGCCTGGAAAATTCTGTTGAGGCTTTGAAAGTGGCCTGTTTGTGCTGGGAAAGAAGCCCTGAACAGTAAACTGAGATCTGCATGTTGGAAGGTGCTGTTGATAAGGCAGACCTGTTAAAACAGATTTGTTTGGGGTTGCTTTTTTTTAAACACTGGTTAAGTCTCAGGAGTGAATCTGTTTTTAAAGAAAAAAAATTCTCAAAGTGACTGGTATGAGATCAAATGCAGAGGTTATGCTGAGTTCATTTAAGAAGCTTGTTTAGGATTTCATCATGCTTGAATTGAAGTAATTGAAAAAAAAAAAACATTTGTTTTCAGCATCTGGTCTCATGACTGGGAATGAATGTAAATCCCAGTCCAAGTGCATCTAAGTTTTCACTGCGCCTTGCTCAGCTGAATCACTGTTATGCCAAAGCAGATAGAAGTCCCCTGTGCTGATACCTTTTAGACAAGCAATATTTGCATGTGTTCTGCCATTAACCTTGAACTCAGCAGAAGAAAAGAAGGTATGCAGAATGGAGATTTTTCATGTACTCAAGGTGGATTAAAGAGACTGGTTGCCAGTTTCTGATAGTTGGTGTGAATTTATAATATCTCTGTGCTCATATGCTTTTTTTGTTGCTGCCTTGGATGACTGAATGCTTTTTAAGGGGCAATACTGATTTAGAAGAGTATCTCATATTTGCCTTTTATATTGTGCTCTGTAACCAGAAATTTGTAAATAATTCATACCATTAGAAAACAAATCAATGACAGAAGAATAAATCCTTTTATTGTAATTTCAAAAGTTCATGTATTCTGCAAGAGTCTGTCTATAAATCGGGCAGGCATGAGGCCCCATCAGTTAATTCCTAGCTGGGCAGAACAGGCTGACTGCAGCTTATATTGTGTATTAGTCTTCCTGGAATTAATGACTGTATCTCATTTTCACTGTTTGATTTCTAGCAGTTGAAGAGTCAGCCAACCTGCCTCCTTCCCCACCTCCATCACCAGCTTCTGAGCAGACTGGAGTTCTGGAGGAAGGTAAGGGTCTCCTGGACATTGCAGTGCAGAGCTGTCAGCAGAGGGATGAGACATGAATCTGAAGGATGGGGGAATGAGAAAATGGAGATTCTTTCTGCAGTGGAGATACTTCTCATGTGAAAAGATAAGGCATTCTCAGCAATAACTCCCCATCTGCAAACCAGCTGCAGTGCATGGATGAGGTAGACACATGCACAGAGGTAGCTGAGGGATATGCTAACTACATCCATGCTAAAGAAAAAGAAATAGTACTGCTCACTTTCTTGTCTGTTGTATGCAATATGAGCCAAGGTGTCTGCTGCTCCAGTGTGATCCATACCAAAACTATGATTAAGTACAGGTCATCTTTTGTTCCTTGAGATGTGTTTGGCTGCATTTTTAAAATTACCATTGCCTTTTTGTTTGCAATCTTAAATGCATGAAAGCAAGGAGATTCAGAGCTGGATCATTCCTTTGGCCCTTGACCTGTAATTCACGCTCCAGTGCCTGCATGTATTGGAAGTTCTGTACACAAAGTGCAGCAGTCACATTGTAGCTTTAAAAAGCAAATTTCTATTCTGCTCTGCACAAGTGTTCAGTTTCAGTAGCCTGTGATCACTGCATTTTCCTCCTGCTCAAATCTCCTCCAGCAAAGAACTGAAGCTTAATGTTAAGCAGAGGCCTCAATCCCAGTGAAGCTGCTGCAGTGTAGGCGTGTGCGGGAATGCTTTGTTCAACAGAAGACGACTGCTGCATCAAGGCCAGCAGGATAGGGAGACAGCACTGGGTTAAAACTGAGCTCTGTCATGAGGATAAGAAGGAAGGATTTGGGTTCAGAATCTCCAGGGAGCTGTCAGTTGAATTCTGCCATGTCAGTGACATTTTTGTGTGTCCACTTACTTCCTTCTTGGATTTTCTTTCAGCATTTTCTCTTTCTTTTTGTTACATAAGTGCATGAAAATAATTTCCTATCATCTGCTGAAGAAACTTTGTTGGTATTTTAACACAGAGCCTCTATGAATTTTGCTATTTCACATGCTAGCATACTCTGACTCAGTTTATGGGGACACTACAATTAGGCATGTTCCATCACGCAGTCATTTTTGATACAATGAAATTACAGTCTGGGTAAACAACAACATTTGTCAGTCTGCTCTACTGGAAGGGCCTATTTGGTGTGGTTAGTAACAGTCATAAAGAACTGGAATAATTGATTGTTGTTGGTTTTTAAAAAAATCTGCCTGTTGTGTGTTTAAAAAATAATACAACAGTTCCTAGACTCATCACACAGAGGTAATGGCAGTCAAAATTATTAACTGAAAAGACAACTAGTAAAGCATTAGCAAAGATTTTTAGAATTATTGCCAGGGTTTTATCACTGTTTATTAGTATATAATTCACTTGGCTAGTCCTATGTATGCTTTTTGATTTTTTCATATCATGGTAAAGGGCTTGTTCCTCTGCTTCAGGCCAATGTCAAGGTTCTTCCATTAGCCTCAGGTTTAGGTTTGGCTTCGTGTGCTGCTTGTATCAGCTGTATAATTGCATGTATTTTAGGATTTTATAAAGTACTTATGTTGGTTAATTGACAGGAGGTTGTAGATGGGCTCCATAGCAAATGGAAAGCATTTTGCTAGTTGTACTAACACAGGAAGGTGGCAAAACACTCTACAACTTGAGGTTATTACCTACTGCCAGACTGCAGTTCCCAGCTGTGCAGATGACTCAGCAAGTCACTTAACATTGTTGGTTTTCTCCTTCTTTGCATGTAGAATTGAATTAATATAATAGCACCCTGCAGAGGTGGTTACAAGGACTGAAAGGACAGTGTTTGGAAGACGTTTTGATGATTTACACAATGTCATGGTTTTAATAACTTTCAAATAATTTTCTTTAACATTGGTCAAAAGAGACTTTTCCACAACATGGAAGATTTTGATCCAGTGCTTCATTTTTAAGAGTAGATGGTTGGTTTGTAAGGAAGTATGGATAGAAGTGATGTCCTGAGTCTTCAATGAACTGTTATTGTTTATGTCTGGCTCTCAAAGAGGAACTCACAGTAGAGTTGTTTGAAGCCACAGAAAGAACTTGGAAATAATTTCACCAGAAATGTATTATGTTGCTTTTCCCAAAATATCAGTGTTGTCAGTCCAGTATAGTAAAAATAGTAGTAAAAATCTTGTGCTCTATTCTGTATTACAAGATACAGTCCTTATTTTCTGTGGGTGAGTTCAGTTTTTGCTGACCTGAGTGAGCCAGACCTGTCAATTTTATTCAGGCAGAGTTCCCATTCAGAAGAGTTTGCCTTAGTAGGGTTTGACCCAGTTTTACTGTGCTTGTTTAAACCTCCAGTTCCCTATATCATCTGGCTGTCCATCCTCATGCATCTTTACATTGTCTGTCTTTCTGCTCAGTAAAATACAGTTTATTAATTTATTGAACAAAAAAGGTGAGCACTTGGTGTATCTGCCTCAGACCTTTTTTTCCCCTTCTCCTAGAAGCTTTTCCTAATGCACTTGTCAGTGTGTGCCACATTGCTTTGAATCCAAGAGACTTCTTCAGTCAGTGTAGGAAGGAAATCACTGTTGTAGGCTGACAAAGGTGGATGTGGCCAGCCATGCAGCAAACACAAATTAAAAAAAAAAAAAGGTAGGAAAGACAGAGAGGTTTGTGGGTCAAGTTTATTTCATGAAAGGAGTCAGTTGGATGTAGGTTTCTTTGATTTGGCTGCAGGAAAACATTCAAATGAACCTGTCCCTTTTTACTGCTGCAAAAGGTAAGAGAACTGATTTGCCTTATTGAAATTATTATATTTATTTAAACTATAATAACATAATTTTGTTCAGGAAATTAAATTATCCCTAGCACCCTGTAATCCTTTTATCAGTTGTATCTGGTCATGCAGGACTGACATAATATTCTAATTTCTTGGCATTTCTTTTGTGTTCTGTGCCTTTTGATGATGGTCAACCTCTTCATGTAAAAAGAATTTAAACATTACAGGATAGAAGGGTGCCTCTGATGGACTGTCTTCCACTTTGAAATAGGCAGGTTAGCCTTTATATACCAAATCAGAATGTTTTGTAAACTGAAAAGAATCAAGTGTTGTATGAAAATGGATATCTGTTGATTGTGAAAATTACTTCTTGAAAGGCAATCTCAAAATGTTCAAGGAAAGTAAAGCAGAATTAGCCTTTGTGAGAAGTGATTTTAATCTTGGACTTTAAAATGCATTAGGGATTTTCCCTTGCTTTGAAATTGAAAAGATTATAAGGGACTATAATAACAAAGGATTTTTCTTGTTGCTGAAATAAAAGCATAGCCTCCTTAGAAGACATCATTATCCTGTTAATGAAATTATCTGCATTAATTCTGAAAATATCTTTATTCAAACAGATAAAAAACAATGTAAATCTGTAAAATAGCCACAGATGTAACAGCCCCAACCAGTCCCAGGCTTTGCACTCTTGGTGATTTTGGACCATCCCAGTAACATGTATTAAGCATTTTTACTGCTGTCAGTTCCTGCAGTTTTAAGGAGCAGAGGCAAGACTCCTGTTTTCTTGCCTACACTCTGTTCAGAGCCTATAAAGAAGGGATTTTCAGCCTTGTTTGCAACAGCATAGAGAAGTCCTGGGATTTCACTCTTGTTGATGCATTTTGCTTTTGAAGGGCTCCTGGATAAATAAACACACAGCTGGAAGGAGAACCTCCTTTCCTGCACTTCTGCCTTCTCTGTGTTCAGCTTCTTGACCATATCAACCTTCCCTTCTTTTCTTCATGTTGTCCCAGTTCCAGCTGGAGAAGTGGCAAGTGCTTCTGCTCGTTCAGCTCTTGTCTTCAGTAATTTATGGGCTGGTGTGAGGGCAGCCTGCAGAGAAGGAGGAGTTGAAGTTTTCAGCCTTCTTGGATTTAGGACTGAGTTGATTCCTGGTCTCTCGTGCCCTGAACTGTGGACTCACCCCCTGTAATTTGCCTTTTGCAAGCTCCAAGTCCCCTCAAACCTGTTACAGAATTTTGTAGAAATGTTTCTGGAAATTTCTGTTTTCTTCTGTGATAAGAAATCCACAGGTTCTGCACTGCAATTAAATTGAGATGATTCCCTGCAACCCTGCTTCTGGCTCTTAAGTGCTAGGGAAAAATGGGAAGCTTGGGCACAACACTGTGCTTAGCATTTCCTATTGCAGTGCTCTGCAGAGCTTCCTGCTTGGCAGAAGTGGGTTGCCAGGTTATCTTTCCACACCTGCCTCTTTTAATATTGCATAAACCCGTGAATATGGTTGGATTCCACTACAGAAGAGAAGCAGCCAAACTATCAGTGGTTCAGGCACTGCAGAAACTGTGCATACAGTTCTCCTGACTGTGAATACAGTTCTCCTGACTGAGTTCCACGTGTCTTTGTGTCCCAGCCAGCCTTAGTGCTGGCACCAGCCTTAAACATGGACCATCGTTCTTTTTCAGGGCTGTGATACATATAGAAACTGCTAATACTGACATTCCTTGCTACTTTTTCTTCCCTTTGGGACGTGATTGAGCCTAAATGGGTTTCTCCTTCAGCAATCCTTTCCTAGGAAGAAGAAATCCATTCCATGACATTACAGGGCACTTGCTGCCAGTTACTTGAGAAAGCAGAGGAGCTTTTTATAAAGACACAGTGGTTGTCTTGTCATGATGTACTATAGAAAGAAGCTTAAAACTTACTGTTGTTTGCCAGAAAGCACCTTAGAGCTCTTATAAATGGGATTGTTTTGGATCAAGATTGTTTCCAAGGCTTGGGTAATCACAGTTAGGGTAACACTTTTGAGCCATCTTGTTTTGGCATCTCACAAAGAGATCTGTTAACACTGCCTGTGTTAAAGCCTTGCTTTCTGACTTAGTGCTTTGGATCTAAGAGTGAAGGTTTTGGGGGCTCTGGGGGAAATCCTGTAAGTTATAATTGCCTTTAGAAAGACCAGGGACACAAAGTATGGTATGGACTTGTGCTTGAAGCTGGTAGGAAATCCAGTGGAACAGCTACAGCTGCTTAAGGCACCCCGTGAATCAGTGTTCATCAAACTACCAGTTGTCATGCACTGAGAATGGACTTAAAACATCTTTTCTCTAGCGCTAGATGTTTGGTTTTTCATAGCTTTATTTGTGATGAGAGGAGGACTCAGCCTACAGGAGTTCCCAAGGCTCCCCTCTAGGCTTGTACAGATGAGGTGGAAGACCAGTCATTTTCATTGGGTAGTGTTATTTTTCTTTGTCTTGCAAAAACAACTCAAAACTGCCCCTCCCTGTACTTGTCAGTAGCTGGTGTAGTCCCACTAATGTGATTTTCTGCAAGGCTACAGTGATGGAAATAAACTTGTCATTCCAAAGCATTAGCAATCACCGAGGTGGGAGCTAGTTCACCCATGGAAACATGACACAACAGCATAAAATATAGGACTAACAGAGACTGCTGTGAGCAGCACTTTGTGGCCTTTATCAGGGAAAAAAAAAGGTAGCTAGCTGTTTGGGGAAGGGGTTTTTTTTGTTGTTTAAATGCTGCTTATTTATAGGAAAAAGAAAAGTGGGGAATTTTGAAAAAGATACAATGAAAAATAAAGCCAGCACTTCCCAAAATGTAAGGTAGTTTTCTTTTTTAATTAAAGAACTTTTTAAATTTCACACTTTTTAGTACTAAATCTGATGACTATGAGGAATAGAACTATGTCAGGATACTTCAGAGGTTTTTAGTACAGTCAGTCAGGTGTACAGTACATACAGGTATGGTGTGAGTTGTGGGATGTGGTTTGTGCAGAGCATGTGTTCTTCTAAGTAATTAGTGTGTAGTTTTGAAATTCACTTACTCCTAGGATTGGGTTTTGATGTTGGTAAAACCTGTAGGAAGGGCCAGGTACATGGTGCATGTGTTAAAATGCACAACTGCCTCATTCCTCCATCCTGCATTAACCCGTAGCCTGGCTGGTGTCATCCCCTCCAGCATGGCACAGTGGCTGGGGCTGCTAGAGCATGTGTCCATCCTGGTTTATGTTTCCTGTGTGTGTCTGTCTGTCTGTCTGTCCTGCAGCCTTTGTCTGTGTGTCTGTTTGTAGATGCAGGGGCGGAGGATAAGGTGGGGCTGCCCCAGCCCTGCCCCAGCAGGGAGTGGCGTAGGCACCCAGCCCCCTCCATTTCAGTGTCTGTGCCCAAGGAGGAGCCCTGCAATTCGGATGAGGAGTACTATGAACACCCTTTGTTCAGCTCAGAGTGGACTGGCTCTAGTACACACCCCAGTGCCACAGTGAAGAGCACAGAGGTCTTGTTGGGCCATGATGAAGGTGAACTGAGCATGGTCCCATTTGGTTCCTCTTCCCCTCCGCTCACCTGCCATCCATTCCATTCTTTATCTGCCTGGGATTGCTGCCTTCTGGGGAGGGAAGCCTAGTTGGATTTTCTCCCCAGATGGAAGTGACACCCCTCCAAGAGTCTCTCCATGTCTAGGTAAAGCTGCAGCATGAGCAGCTTTGGGGTCAGTGTAACCGTGGTTTCCACTTAAATCAGGGCTCTTGTTCTTCAGGCCTGGCTTACAGCAGAAGCAAAAGGAGCAGCTAGTTAAAAGATCTGGAAGCTAATTTGTTCGTTGTGCCAGAGAAATACTGCCAAGAACAGTACACAGAGTAGGCCAAAATATTGTTACTGAAAGTAAGTCAGTTGTTTAGCAACGAGGGAAAAATATGTCTGTACCAAAGATAGCCCTGGAAGGACTTCAATCCTCAATTCTTGTTTCAGGTGAAGTAAGTAAGTTTTACCCCAGTGTACACAGGTAATTTCAGGCCATATTGGGTCACGTTTGATTTCCAGTTTTTTTGTGTACACACTATTTGCATTGTGCCAACTGACTGCAAACATGGAGGGAAAGAAAACCTTTCTGTACCTCCTGTTTCTGAGCACATCAGTAAGTAATATTTTGTCAGCAAGGACTGTGTAAAAGTAAAATCAAAGGAGAATGGTTTTCAGTGACTAACAGAACAGCTGACTTCTGAAAGGTGAAATAGATGATGTTTCATTTCACAGCACTCAAGTCTTGGAAGCTGAATTTTAAAGTAGTACCAGATCCTCTAAAGGTTTGTGTCTCAGGAGGATGGAGCTGTCTCCCTGAAACTGGTCACTGGTTCATTTTAAGAAAAGCAGAGTTGTTCAGAATTAACAGGATAACTACAGAAGGAAAGCCTAATTCTGTAACATCATCAGTAAGAGATCAGCACTGATAATTGAAGATTGTTCATATCAGCATGTCTAACCAAAGGTAGGGAGATAGAAAGATTACAGGGGTAGCCTTACTTTAGCTGTGTGCCTGTAGCTGTACATACCAGCCTGATTAGTTCATGGGCAGCTTCCTTTACACCCCTATCATCTGCCTCTGGTAAAAGTGTAAGTTCTCAGAACATCTATGTGGGGGAGAAAAAAGAGGCTTTCCTTAGCATCTTTTAATTGAGAGAGATGCACATACAAAAGTACATAAAATCAGGAAAGTAAAGCAAGTTATTCAAGTCAGGATCTTTTGTAGCTGGAGACCTGCTGTCCTGCAAGACTGCTTTTAGTCTGCCCACGTGCAAGTATTTCTACAATGCTCAGGCATTGGTCCAGGTCTGATTCTGAATCTTCTGGCTTCTGTTCATTTAAGATACAGCATCTAACCTCAACTATTGTATGTTATTAATAATGTGTTTTTCTTTACATAGTGATATTTTCTGAGCCCCAAGTAGTGTTTATGTTCCTTAAATCACTCTTTTAAGGCCATACCTGAAACAGATGGTTGATTTTCACTGGGCTAATCTCAGGAGAAAAATGAAGCCCTTGTAATTCCAAGAGGCTAGATATAGCCACTTCCAGATTTGAAACTGCTTTGTTCTAGGCCTGATTCAGCCAAGTACTTCATTATAAGACACATTTTAAACTCAAAGATGTCATCAGGTCTGCCTGCAGCATGGCTGCTGGTCAGCTCCTTGAGTATGTTGCTGAATCAAAGGATTCACACTTAATCCTAACTTTTTACCAGAGGGAATACTAACAGTGCACAGTAATTTTTGTCTGAGTAGCAGTGGCAGGAGTACAAGCCTGGAATGGAGATTTTTCTAGTAATTCTTCTGCCATGGCACAAGCAAGGACTGTTCTTGATTCTACTGTACTGAACCTAACAGCCTATAGGCTGAGTGATAAGTTTTAGAAATTTGGATGAACAAATAGTTATATTGCATTCATTGGTTTCTTTGACTTAATTGATGATGAGGAGCCTGGGGATAAGTGGGGAAACAGCAAAGAAAATGAAAACTCCTCGTGTTAAAATAGTGATTTTCACATTGAGATTTCAGATGTCAGACAACATAAGGGAGAAATAGTTTATAAATCTATTCAGTGTAGGAAACTTGGCAAGTATCTTGCAAAAACCATTAATTATTAGCCATGCATAAGGCCTGTTATGACACTGAAAGTTCTCAGTATTTTGCCAAATCCAGGATTCATACAATAGGTTGACTTGCTGGCATCCAGCTGTCTGTATTATCAAGGTCAGCAGTGGAAAGAAATCAGTGCCTCATACCTTCCTCCACCTCAGCTGAATGTCTTGTACTGGACTAAACAGGACATTTATTAGAAAATGTCAGTGTACTTTGAGCTTATTGATGCATTAGTGTTGTCAGAGCCATCCATCAATCCATTCCATCTCCATTTCCAATGACTATTTGACCCAGTGTCATCCCTGGGAGAGGTGTGCCTGTGAAACACTTTCACCTCTCATCTTACAGCATAAACCTGCTTGTCGGGGGGGAGGCAGGCTTTTGGTTTGTTTTTTTTTCTCCCCTAAGGGAAATTCAGTTCCTTGGTGTTTAAAATTAACTGGGTACTGGCAGTCCTTTACAGACTGAAATCAAAAATACTGAGCTGAAAAGGTTATGCAAATGCAGTCCTGAAAGGGTCATGTAAAATCAGTCCTGTTCAGCTGTGGGCTTGGTGTTTACTGTTGGTGTTGATGTCACCTGTTTTTTCCATCCCCAAGAAGAAGAACCAGTAAAGAGTCCGATGGCTGTGGAAGTGAAACCTGCTGCTCTTCCTGGGAAGCAAGGGGGGAAAGAGCAGAGGCCCCTTAGGCCTTTGGAGCAGGCAGAGGGCCTCTGTGAGGGTCACTCTGATTCTGGTTCAGTGTGTCATGAAGACAAAGTGCCAAGTGTGGCATCCAGCAGAGAGAGTGTGACCTCTGTGGTGGGAGCACTCCTGAAAGACACACCCCCTTCCTTGGCTGAGGAAGGTGTGTCCTCCCTAGGTTTGCATGTGTTTGCTGCCAGCAAATCCTTCTCCAGCTTTCTCCAGTGCTTTCCAAGCCTTGCTTCATTTTCTGTTTTTTCCCATTTATTAGTATGACTGCTCTTGTTATTGTGTAGTGGATAATATGATTGTGTAGGTGCTGTATGACAACATGGTTTCCCACCGCTGCGGCTGATTCCTGAGTTTTTTACTTTGCCATGATAAAATATGCTTTGCAGCTAAGCTTATTCCTCTGTGTAAGCCTTTTTTCCCCATCTCAGATGTGTTTGCCAGTCACATTGCTAATCTATGTACTTTTTTTTCTTTTTGGTGCAGAGGTTCATCTGCATTTCTTTCAAACAGCAGATTTGCCACCTTTGGCTATGACATAAAGATGCTTTAACTGCAGAAATGTTTTCATTTGCAGTGTGCAGGTTTTTTGTTTGGTTGGTTTGGTTTTTATGTGTGTGCTTCAGTGCATTCTGGTTTAGCTTCCTTAAAGCTATTGCTTCTTATATCATACCCTTGTCATCCATTGCACTCCACCCCTCCCCTCCTCAGTCATTGCCAGAATTCTTTATTTTTTGTGTGTGTCACCTTATTACAAATTTTAACCCTGCTGGAGTGCCCTTCTTAGGCAAAATCTCCATCACTTCCACTGGGACATTTGCCTTCAAAGTGAAGGTTAGGACTGGGTGAAGTTTAGACTTAGTCTCTGAATAAAATATTTACTGCAGTCATCTTTCAGTACCTAAGAACTAGACTTCAGTGTTTTTCTTTTAATGGTATTTCTCTTCAGCCAGTGGAACAAGATGCAAAGACACCTTATGTGGAGTAGTGATGTGCCCACTCCTACCTGGCTAAGAAATGCTGCATTTAGGAGGCTTGTGTTCTAAACAGCCCAGCTGAAGAGCACAGAATTCCTTTGGCAGTCAGAATATGCTTTGATGCCATTGGATAGTAGGATACATGGAGAAAAGCAGTACCTATCTATTTCATTTCTGTGAAACAGGGATGACATCAGCCCAGTGTCCATGCTTTATACTTCATGGAGATTGCAAGTCAGTCACCAAATGTAAAAATACAAAGGAGCAAAATAACTGTAGGTGTAGATTTCTAGTTTGGTTGCCTGTAGATGTTAGAATGGCAGTTGCTTTTTTGACTCTGTACTAACATACTTCAATACTAATTGTTCTAAGAACAGATTCATCAAAGCAAAAAGATGGCTTTCTGGACTTCAGATCTGAGGAAATTCAGAGTTGGCCCAATGCTAGTTGTAACAAGCTTTAGAAAAAACTCCTAAAACCTATTTTACAGATCAGTGCAGAAAGATACGCCATATTCTACAGTCTTTCTCTTCATATTTTCTATTATAGGAAGATTTAAATGACATAGGAATCACTATCTTCCACAGGACATTAAAAAAGATCAAGCTATTAATGATTAACAGAGTGGGAATTAAAAAAAGCTTAACAAGGTATTACTCTGAAAATAAAGTGGCAGAGTATAAGAGTAGCCTTTTTAGTTTCAAATTAACTCAATTAGGGCCTGATCTAGAGTCACAGAAACATGCCAAGTATTTTTTGACTTCAGCTACAGCTGTAGGGGATTGGCCATTTTGAAGACCAGACCTTCAAGGTCTGGGAGTATTAACAGGTCTGTTGCTGATTTCCACACCCTAGTTTGGTGACAGCAGTGAGGTTTTGGTCATTTGACAAAGAGTGAGTGTGATAAGTTGGTACAGCTAAAAAAACATCCTCCTCTGAAACTTGTAAAACCCTTTTCAGGCATTATCTCTAGTTTAGGCTGCATGTAGAAGAAAAATGTATAAAAATACATAGAAATGTATAGCTATGTATGTTTTAAATATCAGCAACACACAAAGGTAGTATTGATTCCTTTAAAGTTGCAGAGTTCACTAACACAAAACTTAACATCAGCTTCAGAATCCAGCAAGCTTCTAGTGAAGTGAGGTTATTTGTGGTTTTGCTGTTGTATACAAATCATGAAGACAAAGAAAATACATGAAATCATCTCATTTCAGTGCTCACTTTTATATATGTACAACTCACATTTTCCTTAAAAAAACCTTATATATTGAAAGGAAACTAGTATTTAATACTTTAAAGCAGTTTTCTAGGTGGATGCCTTGCTGCATGCTCATATCGTTCTCCCTTTCCATTCCATCATTCATACCAAAATGTTGTAAGCAACATGACTGCCTGCCTGTAAGTGCTTTAAATAATTTTGCTATAAAACCCAAACAAACTACTTCAGATTTACTTGCAGCCACGAAGATGGAATTCCGTCTCCAGGAGGGCACATGCCCTTTTGCAGCAGAACCATTAGACACAAAGCAACGTGAATCTGGGAAAGACAGTAAGACTGTTGAGCAACCTAAATATGATGCCTTAGTCCCACAGTCAGCAAAAACAGAGGCTGCAGATAAAAAGGATTCAGAGAGCAAAGACGAAGAAAAAGTGCTTTCACCTCCATCAGAATGGATCTCGAAAACTGATTTGCAGAAGAAAGGGGAAGCCAGTTTTGCAGAACCTGCTGCTAAGCCTCCTGCATCTCAAGAGCAAGAGCACTTGTCATCTCAACTGCCTGGAGAGAGCAGGGTGGAGGAAAGGACTGCAGCTGTGCCCTCATCAACTGACCAAGTTATGGCTATCAAATCTCAAGACAACCTCAAAGATATCCAAGGTGGTGCCATCAGCCATGGTGAAAGTTTTCTGTTGCTATCAGAACCCAAGGCAGAAGCAGCCAAACGTGAACTTCCTTCAGGCCCATCTCCTGCTCTCCCCCAGGAGCTTTCACTCAAAGACAGTTTCAAAACACATCAGGAACTTGCTGACCAACTGTTTGCCAAAGATCTCAGTAAAGATGTACAGATCCACAGAGACAGGACATTTTCTCTACCAGAAGTCTCAGCAGTCACTATAGATGGATTGAAAACTCCAAGCACCCCAAAAATCCCTCCATGGGGAGAAGAAAAGGACATGACTAAGGATGAGAGCGATGAGGAAGAAAGGTATGGCTTCTTTGATAAAGGGGAGGCTCGAATATTAGAGGATGGTAAAATTACCACAAAATCAGAAGTTAAGACACCTTCCCTAGAAAAAACAGACTTTCAAAAGGATGGTGAAGCTAAAAAGTCACCTGATACTCTCAAAGCAGAAAAAGAAACAGACCAAAGTGGGCTCTCAGCAGCAGCAGATGTGACAAAGGAGGTGCAGCAAAGCACACAGGTGCCCCCAGCTAAGTTAAGTCATGAACTGACTCCTGAGAAAACAATAGAGCACCCTGATACCACTCAGTTATCCAGAGTAACAGAGAAAGCTCCTGAGGCACCAGGCTTAGCCACTGAGAAGACTCCTACTCTTGAAGCTTCTCAAGAGAAAGATGTTAAAAAAGATACCGAGGAGGATAAGACAAGTGTTTCAGCTCCTCATCAAATGAAAGAAGAGGAGGATCAGTCAGGAATGTCGAAGTATTTTGAAACCTCTGCTCTGAAAGAGGAAGCCTTCAAAGCAGATGGTCTGAAACAAAGCAGTGATTACTATGAGCTGAGTGACACTAAAGAGAGTAAATATGACCCCTATCAGAGAGGCCGTCTAATACCTGAAGATGAAGAAGAGGAGGAAGAGGAAGAATTCAATCAGCAGCAGAATCTGCATACTCGTGAGATGGGCTACAGTAGCCTGGCTCAGAGCTATGCACCAGACACATCTGAAGAACCGAGCTCTCCAACAGAAAGAATGTTCACTATTGACCCCAAAGTCTATGGGGATAAGAGAGAACTTCACAGTAAAAATAAAGATGACCTAACTCTGAGCAGGAGCCTGGGACTTGGGGGGAGATCTGCAATTGAACAGAGAAGTATGTCTATTAACTTGCCCATGTCCTGCCTGGATTCAATAGCCCTAGGATTTAGTTTTGGTCGTGCACATGATCTTTCTCCCCTCGCTTCAGATATTCTAACTAACACTAGTGGAAGTATGGATGAAGGTGATGACTACTTGCCAGCAACCACACCAGCAGTGGAGAAGGCCCCCTGCTTCCCCATTGAGAGTAGAGAGGAAGATGAGCACATAGAAGAAGAAAAAGTAACGGTAGAAGAAAAAGTCCAGCCTGAGACCTTGGCTGAACCACCTTTCCAGGCCAAAGATTACTACAAAAATGGGGCTGTCCTGGCTCCTGACCTGCCTGAAATGTTAGACTTGGCAGGGACAAGATCTAGATTAGCCTCTGTGAGTGCAGATGCTGAGGTGGCACAGAAGAAGTCAATTCCTTCTGACACGGTGGTGGAAGACAGCAGCACAGCCCTGCCACCTGTGACAAATGAAAACCATGTCATTCTAAAAGCTGAAAGTCAGCTGGAAGACTTGGGCTACTGTGTTTTCAATAAGTACACAGTACCACTCCCTTCTCCAGTTCAGGACAGTGAGAATTTAACAAGTGAAACCTGTCCCTTCTACGAAGGCACAGATGAAAAACTGAGACGTGGCCTCGCTCCTGACTTGTCTTTAATAGAAGTGAAGCTGGCAGCTGCTGAAAAATCAAAAGAAGACTTCCTCAGTGAAAAAGACTTAGGTCAGCATGGTGAGTCCATCCTAGTGAGGGGCTTTGAGGAGGAGAAAAAAGAGAAACTGGATACTGTGCTAGAAAAAAGTGAAGAACAAATTGACTCTAAAGACGTTTGTCCCATTAAAGGAGCAGAACCAGAGAAGACAAGAGCTGAGGCAATATTAGGAAGGAAGGAAGAAAGTGTGGCTAGTAAAGTTCATTTACCTGCTGATACAGTGTATGACAGAATTTCTGCTTCAGAGCTAGCAATAGAAAAGGATTCTGTTTGTTTGTTGATGGAGAAGGAGAAGACTCTCAGTGTTGTTCCTGAAATAGCTGAGATAGAAGCTCCAGTTAAACCAGATTACAATGCTATTAAGCACGATATGGAGGTGGCTGCAAGGAGAGCTGACCAAGAATATCAGAGTAAGTTAGAAGCTAAGATTAGTGAGGTTGTTTCACTTCCTTCAGGGAAGGACAAAGCCTCTCTTAAAAAAGCAGAGCCTGAACCCCAAGACACTCAGCAGAAAGAGGAGGCCATCTTCTCCAGAGAAGCAAAGGATGCAGATATACTTTCCAAGACCGAGCCTAGTTATGTGAAGGACAGCAGCAAACTGTCAGAAACAGAAATTAAGGAAAAAGTACCCAAGCCAGATCTGGTACATCAAGAGGCAGTTGATAAGGAGGAATCTTATGAATCTAGTGGAGAGCATGATCAAACCCAAGAAAGTTTGAATGGAGAATCTGTGAAACCAGAGGATATCAAAGCAGAACATCCAAAACCTCCCGTGTCTGGGGAAGAGATGCCTACACAGGTACCAGCTAAGGAGACTTCTGTGGAGCTCCTCTTTCCAAAAGCTGAGCCTCTCCAGGAGGAGCCTGCTGAGATTCAGATGGAGAGCATACCACAACTTACTGAAGGAGCTGAAGAGACTCTTGATACAGCTGTGAAACCTCTGGGAACTCAAAAGCTGCTGCCATGTGAACTGGCAGCTGGGGCCCCGAAAGGGGAAGAATATGAGGAAGAAGAGGTGGAAGCAGGGCAAGAAGCAAAAGAAGAGGATAAAGAGCATCTTGTATCAGAAATGCCCCCAGACTTTGGCAAGCCTGCTGCAGAAGAAATGGGAGCCAAGGGTAGCCCAGAAGCACTGCCTGAACTGAAAGGCATTATTGAGTCAGTGGTGACTGTGGAGGATGACTTCATCACAGTGGTGCAGACAACAGTTGATGAGGGCGAATCTGCTTCTCACAGCGTGCGCTTCGCTGCTACTCAGCAGGAGGACATTGAGGCAGGAGACTCCCAGGCTGAAGAGGAGCTGGATGTTGAAGAAGTGGAAGTTGAGCCCAAGGAAGGCTCCCGAGAGGCTCCTGCGTCACCCCAGAGAGAAGAAATCCTACTCACTAACTACAAAACAGAGACGTGTGATGATTACAAAGATGAAACAACAATTGATGACTCCATCATGGACACAGACAGTCTCTGGGCAGACACTCAAGGTGTGCATTATCCTTTCTGTTTCGTCTATTGAATATTTTTGCTTCCAAATCCTAATGATTGAAAAGCAAAATTGTTGCAGTTATAATAGTAATCTGAGCATGTTTCAGAAAAATGGTAAAAATAGTTTGCTTTTTTAAAAATTAATCATCTGCTCTGTCTTCAACTATTTTTTCCCTGCTCCTCTGAAGTACTGTTAACATTTGTTACTAATCTTTTGTTTGTTGTTGTAATTTGCTCTGATCCTACAGATGATGATAGGAGCATCATGACTGAACAGTTAGAGACTGTTCCTAAAGAGGAGAAAGCAGAGAGAGAATTGCGAAGATCATCTCTTGATAAGCATAAAAAAGAGAAACCTTTTAAAACTGGGAGAGGCAGGATTTCTACTCCTGAAAGGAAAATAGCTAAAAAGGAACCTAGCACCCTCTCCAGAGATGAAGTGAGAAGGAAAAAAGGTTCATTTCACACTCCTATTACAATTTCTTTTTTTTTTTTATTTTCTTACTGTTTTACAATACTGTCTGATTACTCTGCTGTAGATTATGTGCACCATGACATTATTAATGGTCATGTTTTTTAATGAGATGTTGTACAATTGTGTGAGAAGGCTTACTGCTCCACTGGTCCTATTTCATTGTAGACATCCCCACTGATCACTGGGTAATGCATCTGAGCCCATGCACCAGTGCTCCCCCTCTTCCCAAATAGGATTTGTTCCCCTCAGAAGAAGCAATGCGTTGGGTTGGAGCTGTGGGGCAGCGGGCCTGGCACTTGACGTGTATTGATCGTATGAAATGGTTTGCTGGGTTTTTTTCTGATTCTGTCTTTCTGTGTTCTTTTTGTCCATAGCAGTGTATAAGAAAGCTGAACTTGCTAAAAAAACTGAAGTTCAGGCCCACTCTCCCTCCAGGAAAATAATTTTAAAACCTGCTATCAAATATACTAGACCAACTCATCTCTCCTGTGTTAAACGGAAGCAGACAGGTGACTGCGTTCTGTTCAGTTATGCAATGTGGCTGGCAAACATAGACATTTTCTTTTGTAAATCTCATAGCTCTAGCAGCTTCTCTATTTTTTTTTTTCCTCCAAGAGTATCAATCTTCACAAATAGTATTGCTTTTTTAGTGTTTTGTACCATTTTTCTTTTATTCTTTCTTTCCTGATATTTGTTTGCTTGTTTGATGGAGGCCATGATCATGTATGCTTGTCATTGCTTGGGCCTCCAAGTGCTGTGGTTGTAACTTGGCATCATGCTTAGAGTGTGGTGTTCTAGGAATCTCTACTCATCTTTTTTTTTTTTCCTTAATTTTAAATTATGCTTTATATTTTTTTTCTGGTGGGAAAATGTTGGCAAATTACACCATGGTATGCATTTCCATTATTCTGCTTTTTTTTACTCTCATGCATAATAAGAAGTGTTTCAGACTTGTATTTTGTTTATTGATGTTAACTGCATTGACAATTCCCAATCTGTCACTGATGTTTATGCTGTACAGTCAAAATCCACAGGGAGAATCCAGCCACATGCAGCATGGAGCTGAGAGAGAAGAAATCTGGGCTCACACTGCAAAATGCATTCCAAGCAAAAATCTTAATATTTGATAGAGGAAGATGAAAGGAAGAATGAAATGATTCCTGTTACGACTTCATAGGTGTATCATTATTTAGAAGACCAAAATAACTCTTCCAGCATTTTCACATGTTATTCATGGTTCCTGTGAGTTCTAAGTGGAAGGATGAACATCTTGACTTTCATTGTGATCTTAAAAAAAAAAAATTGCTAAAATAGGCCAGGTTTTCTGTTGTGTAACGTAGCCACATGCTGTGGTTGTTTGGAACCAGGACTAATAAGAGAAGAACCATGCACAGCAGTGGAGAAGTACATAGGCATCTTCTCACAGCCTAGAAATTACCAGGAAAATTCATTACCCATCATATGGTTAAGCCAAGCAGTACTAAAAGTGTCCCTAGGCAGTCATTGCCCTGCAGTTTCACACAGTCACTCCTGTTGTGAATATAGCCCAGCCCCAGCAGGGAGGTCTGGCCAGTGAAAATGCAGGAAGAGGATGGTTCCATTAGAGCAGGTTTAGTATCATGTCTCTCTCTGCTGTATGAAGGGTGGATTGTATCCTAGCTGTGTTCCATTAGGACACCAGAACTAACGATCCCATCCCCTTGCTCCTGTGACAGAATCTCATCCTTTCACTTGCCCCTCTCAGGAGAAACTGAACCAGGAAAGGAAATGCTGGTTCAGTCCCCTCTGTGTTGTACTGATGGCTCCTCCTCAGTTTGCAGCCTCTGGGCTGTCCTAACTTGCACTCTGAACCTGAACTACCCAAGAGGGAGGAATTTTTTAAAAAGAGTTAAAACATTTTTCCTTGCTACCTCTTGCTGCTTGCTGAAGCACAGCTTGTTAACTCAGAAGTTACAACCCACTATTCACATGTTCTTTCAAAACCCCAGGGGGTTCAATAAGCTGTGGGCATGGGTGGGGGAAGGCATTGGCTTTGTAGTGTTCTCAACTTCACCTACACTTCTACAGCTGTGTGGTCAGTGCTGCCATGCCCTCAGCTACTCTAGCACTGCCTCCTCTGAACTCTCCTGACCTGTAGGATCCCAGAGAGAACTGAGTCATACCAGCGGACATGGATGAGGAAATCTGCCTGAAACATGCTGCCTTGGCAAATCTCAGAGGTTTTTTTTCTCTCTCACTGCAATACACAGTGAAGCAGATGTATTAGTCAAAGTGAGAAATATAATACAAAAACTACCTCCCTTACTTGAGTCCTCCCTTATTTAAGTCCTGAGGTGAAGAGCAGCCAAAATGATGGACCCAGATTGATGATAAAACTTTCAGAAACGTGATTTGAACTTGGAAGTCTAAAGCAGGGGAGCCGGAACCATGCCAGAAAGTGATCAAAAATATTCCTTACAATGTTTCAGCACACTCATTGTTGCTGAAAAATTACAGTATGCCTTATTTTCTTCTGTCTCCCATTTTTATACTTCCTGATGGGACATGGGGAGAGACCATGAGAAAGACTGCAATGCTGTGTGATATTCTAAGAGTGCAGGTGGTCACTTGTTAATTTACATATCCCTGAGCTTGGATGTGTCATCTAGAATTCTGCAGGATCTGGAATCTAGAGGGACATTGTCTCTCTCCCATTTTCTTTTTATGTGAAATATAGCACCATTTCTTGAAGCCAGTTTTGACTGTCCGTGCATCCTGTTTGGAGTGGTCTTGTTAGCTTTAGTGATACCTGGGTAATGAAGCCCCCCAAAAGTTCTTGGCAGTATAGCCTACAGAGCTTTGAGTGTGTTGCAGGCAGTTGAAATCTCCACACTGCATTTATCATGACTTCAAAATGAAACATGTCCAGTCATAGATACGGATGTCTACCAAAGGAAGTTAATATTTGCTTTTATGTTTTGCGCAATGGCCCAGAAAAAAATCTTTCCCCTAATGCCCCTCTATACCTGAAAAAAAAAATCCCCACATCAATGGTAGGCACTGGCAAATACCAGTAATTTACAGCACCCTATCCATGAGGCAGGGACTGTTTTTGAAGAGAATTGTCCTTGCCATTAGAAAAAGAAGTTGCGTAGCCAGCCCTGATGAGAGAGTTGGGAGGTGTTTGCCTTGACTAGTGTAGCTCCATGAGTGAAACCCCCAGCCTGGCCTGTGTTTGTTGGTGGCTGTGAGATGCTATTGCAGTGGTATTATCAGAGGAGTGTTTTTGGAGGCAAGGCCAGGACAATGACCTGGCCATGATATGCTTCTGTTTCTTGTTTTCAATTCTGGGGTCACCCTCTGGCTGAAACGTGTTTGTTACATGTTTAAGCCAACAGCAGGGCCTGTAGAAATCTTGTGTTCAGGTGGAGAAGTTGTGGTTATTACCAGGCACATTGGCACAAGTGACTCAGCTTTTTTTGCACCTGACAGTGGTGACTGGTTAGGGTTGAATGCCAAGGGAAGGAGCAGAGAAGCTGTTTGTGGTTATCTAGAAGAGATGGAAACCAGACCCAAACCAGCAGTCACAGCTGTGGTAAAGTGTGACACTGGAAGGCTCTGCTGTACTTACCTCTCTTAAAAATTCAGAAGAACTGAAGTATGCAGTTCTCTCCCTTACACCTGGGACTAGAGCGGGTAGTGTGACACAAAACCAGGGATAACCTCACTATACCTGGGAGCTGCATTAGAAAAGGGAAAAATTAACCTGGCCTTTCCTGTATGAGGAATTAGGGTTGGTTCTAGAGTTGGAAAACAATTGGGTTTATAGCAGAAGGTTGTCATTTGTGATTGCTGTTCTACTGCTTTTACCAAGGGCATCCTGGCACAGGTGCCAGAAGATTTCATGTCTAGTTGTTCAGTGGCACATCATTTCCCAAGCAGCTTTGGGAAAGCTAATAACCTGCTTTCCAAAAAGCTTCCCCATTCAAAAACCAGTGTGGATGGATTCGAAGTCCAGGAGGAAGTTCTTACCTCAAACCATGTTGTATCATGTAAATGAAATAATGAATTAACATTCTTGATGTCCCAGATAAACCTTGAATTTCTAAATTCTTGAGACCCTAGCTGACCATGACACACTGACCTTATTGACACAACTAGAATGATAATTCAACAGTGAATCTCTCTCTTTCCATTATGAATGTTGGCTAATATTTTGAGAGTGGTGACTATAGAGGCCTCTCTTAAAGTTTTAATTTGTGGATGATTTAAAGGAGCCTGATTTTTAGAGGACAGTCCTGAAAATCAGAATACTAAGTTGACTGAGGATGGACCAGAAGCTCTTATATTTGTCAGCTATTTCTGGAACTTTTTTTTTTAGTTTCTAGACTTTGGGGAACATGAATACAAAATTTCATTTTGTTCAAAATACACAGAATACTATTTTACCTCAAGTAAGATGAATGCAGAAAATTTTTAAGGCAAGTAAATGTCTGTACACAGTTCACTGAGGGTAATTCACAAAGTACTTGCTTTGCACAGTAGTTTCAAGGCATTTAGTTGGTCTAACAAGTGTACTAAATGGAAATGCTTATTATTGCTGTCTTTAACTATCAAGTCTTTCTTTGGATTTCTCAGCAGCAGGTGGTGAAACAAACCAGGCTCCTGCTGTATTTAAACAAGCAAAGGAAAAACTCTCAGTGAGTAAAATCATCTTATTGTTCATCTTTATAATCTCCTTTTGCCCTTATTTCACATCTTTTTTTTTTTGTGTCAATTCAGTAAGTAATTGTGTGTTCCATTTAAAATTTGTTCACCATATTCATTATTCATTTTAAAAGATAATTAAAACCACCTTTCCTGAATAACCTTTGTAGTCTGGTCTCAAGTGGTAGATGGTGACAGTTTGCAGATCCCTAGAGGACACACAGACTGATTAGCATTTTGAGCCAGGCCATTCAGTGGGATAAGCTGCATATCTTGGCCCTTCCTGCAGCACCCAACTTGCATTGCCAGCTTGCTTGATTGCAGTGTAGGCAGAATCCCTCCCCCAGGACTGCTGGATGTCTCCTGGTGCACCAGTTCCATAGCCCAGTGTTCTGCAGGGGCCATGCCTGTGGAGAAGTTACTGGCCAGTAGAATTTACATGTGATTTAGTGCTTTCAGTATGGCCACTCCCTGGCCCACTGTCTGTGTCGTAATCTGTCAGATAACAACCTTGCCTTGCTTTGCCTTGCCTTCAGCTACTCTACAGCCTTTTCTGCTTCCTGTGTCTGGCTCTCTTAAGGAAAGGTTCCCTTGCTCCTTGCTGACCCTGCCCTGTTTCTGTCCCATCCCTCCAAAATCCCCAGGAATCCAACCTCCATTCAATCTCCCCTGTGCAATTATTTTTTCCATGACAATGACACATGCTAATTCACATCTGCAGCACAACACTTTGTCATTGTTATCACAGAATCATAAAATATGTTGAATTGGAAGGGATCCATCAGAATCATCGAGTCCAATTCCTGGCCCTGAGCAGGACTATGCCCCACCATTAACAATTTAGAAATTAATTAGAAGTCCTCTAAATCTCCTAATATATTTCCTAGTATATTCCGTGGGTGATTTCTTTCATTTGTTAAACCAGACTCTCAATTCTTTGGGGAGCAAAAAGCTATCTCACATGAAGTGCTACACATTGTTTATGAATCATAAAAAACTGGTAGTGCTGAGAGCAGTGTAACTGCTTGGAGGCTTTGGAGGAACCATTGTTTTTCAGGTTTGACCCATTCCAGCTCATAACTGGGAAATTATTGGAGCTTCTTTACAAGTACAGTGAGTAAGATATGGGCAGGTTTCTGGGCTGAGTCTGAGCATGTTTTATTACTGTCTTTTCTTGACAGACCATCAACACTTGCACAAGAGAGGACAATACTTGCTCATGTTGAGTGTTTATGGAGTGCTCTAGTACAAGCACTGCAAAATAATTCTGTGAAATTATCTGTCTGTATTCCTTTCCTATTCCTGCCCCTTATGTTATTGCACAGATCAGAAAGCTATTTCCTCTTTACTTTCTCTCCTGTTGCCTTGCCTCTCTGGTTGCCACACACACACCTCTTGGACATTTTCTCTTCTGTGCCTTGCCTTTGCCTCTGCTTTTTTAAAGATCTCTCCCTATTTTGTTGTTTTGTTTCTTCGTGATTTTCAGCTTTTATGTCCTTCAAGTGCAGCCTTTTCCTCTCCACTGGTAATGTTAGATCATCCAGCCTGGTCAGTTTTGTTATTCATGTTCAGACTGCAGTTTACACAGGACAAGTTCAGGAAAAGCTAAACAGTTCCATCTGCTGGAAGCAGCTGTGCACCTGCAGTTCACAGTGAGGTGATGAAAACCTGTGCCGTGTGTTAGGAGCACCTTGAAATAAAATGAGGGTTCTGCATCCCCACTTCAGCAATCCCTGAGTTCCAGTGAGATCTTTGTCCTCTGGACAGCTGACCCTTTCAGCAACATAAATTGAAACAGAGGTCAGAGGTCAGGTATTGCTAACAGTCTGAGTTTTCCTGCAGGGATTGAGACATGGTTTCTTTGCTTGCTCAATCATCTTGGGGCAGACTCTGCTGCTATTACTGATGCTAAAAAGTGCTTTGTTACCTAAATAACATAGAGGGACTCTAGACTGTGATAGCTAGAGCTGTGCAGTAGCTGAAGGTCTTGGCTTTTCCCCATCTGTTTCATTGACAGATCTCAGTGTTGTCCATGTATTCATGTATTCACAGAGGACACTGAGCAATATGAGTGAAAAGTATTCACACTGTGATTAGAACCTTAATCTGTAAGTTTTTTTCAGTCTCATTATAGGGGTAATTTCTTGCATGCAAGTTGAAAATTGTGAAAACCACAGCATGAAGATTTAGGCTTCAAACAATGTGTGCTTAGTTCTACCTCTAGTTCAGAAAGCCAGGTGAAAGGTGCTTGCAGAATGCCTGCTTCTTGGAACCACCCAGCATGGATACCCTGCTTCCATAGAGTTTCAGCATCAATAAATACCTTCATGGATTTCTAACAGGATCCAAAATTTCACAAATAGATGTGACCCGTACATTGAACTATGACAAACCAGTGTAAGTCTGGAAAAGCCTTTGATTTGACAGAAACACATATTCTGTAGTTTCTGTGTAAAATAATTATTCACCAGTTTTCTTCTGTTTGTTCTCAAACAGTAAAATAAGTATTAAAAAAGAAAGAGGCATAAGTGCATTGCAGAACTCATTATGGGAATATGTTCTTGCTAGTAAAGCACTTCCATCCTAATTTCTTGTCTTGCTGCTTGTTCTGGAGGATGACACCCAATAGAACTTTTCTCAGCTGTATTGTAGGACTGGAATTGCTTGTTATGCAGTTCTGCACCTCTTAATCATGGGGTGGTGTCAAAGGATGACATTCAGCACCACCCTCAGTTTTCCACAGGCTGAGTATAGAGGCCTGTCAGAGCTGGACAGCCCATTCTTTTCTCATTTTCTAACAAGGCAGCTTTAAAGCAGTTCATGTACCTTTTCTGAACATTGGGAAAGTCCAGCAATTGATTGAGATCAAATGCCAAGGTCAATGCTAAAGTTCAGTACAAATCCCGGAATGACAGGCCCGTTGGGATTGCTCCTATGTGTAATTTCATGCTAGTATGACTACAGAGAGGATCAGGAATACCAAGGTAACACCTTTGCAATTGTTCTTTGTAATATCAGTTATACCTGTGGAAGAAAAAAAGTATTTCTTAAGCAAGTAGCCCTGTTTTGTTTCAAGGAGATTCCTTTTTGTAAAGCAGTAAGATGCTCCTAAGTATTAACAGAGATTTTCTGTCTGTCCTGTTGGTGTTTAATTGTTCTTTCAATGGGATATTGTCATTATTTGGTATCAAACAAGTATTTGTTCACAACATACTGTGTAAGCCTTTCAAACATATATGGCTTTCCTCATTCCAGGACTCCATACTGCCAATATAAATTTATTAACTTCTACAGGGTGACACCAAATACACAGAGCAGTATCTGGGGTGTGTTAGGGATTTTGTCTGAACACAGTGGCAAAAGAAGGAATACTGTCTTGTCCTCTTGCTGTCTTCTAAGACTCCCACTGTTTTATTCTTGATTTTAGCCTGGAGGGATATATTTCACCTTTAAAGGGCTGGGATCTCTTGGTGCTCCTGTAGCTTTGCACTTGTTTCTGATGCAGCCAACCAGCAGTTGTACCAGTTAAATTCCACACTTGGCACTAATTCTTTCCTTATAACACAAGGCCAAAATATCAGCTGCAGAAAAAGGCAGATTCTAGAATCAGTAACTCTGTCCAGACCTAGGCAGTTTCAGTCAAACAACACAAAACTGAAACTTCCATGGTTGTCAGATCTGCATAGACCATTACCAGACACAGGAAAAGTATTAATGCATAGCTTGGCATATTTTTTTTTGCTCCATGTTGCATGTATTTTCCTTTTGTCCAGCTTCATGTTGTGTTTTGTTTGTTTTCTCATGACTAGACTGCTTCTTTGTCAAAGATTCCTGCCTCAAAGTCTAGAGCAAAGTCATTGCTTCCTCCAAGACCCAGCTCAGCTTGCTCATTAACCACTAAAAGGGCCACATTTCTCGATACAGACAGTTATTTTGTTCGGCCCTCCTCTGCAGGCCCAAGAGACTCAAAATCAGATGCTAAGGTAAGGTAGCAGAGTTGGTAAAGAGAGTTAGAGATGCACAGGTGATCTCCATGAAACACAATATCTACCCACTGAATTTGGGTAATCCTCTGTGAAGCTTCTGTGGGATTACTTACATCCAGTGGCAGGAAAACTGATTAGGAGGCTAGAAGATCTCTGCTACAAAATGGAAAAAAATGGAGATACTCCAGAGGAAATGTAAGTGAAATGAGTTTTAACTAGAAAGACATAGCTTCTTTCTGTTGATCATATGGATGCTACTTCATTAACTGCCAAGAGGTTACAGCCATTTTCAAGTGGGTAGGTGGGAAAGAACAGCAGGACTAATTTGTCATCCAAGTTTAAAAAAACGTAATTTTTCACCTGTTAGTATTCTTTGAAATCAAATACAGTCTCCAGTGTAGGAGGGTACAATTCTAATTACCAGCTGTGGGTGATAGAATAGGGCAGAATCCAAATGCTCAAGGAACCAAATTTAGTCAATGCATAAGACTTTGTGAAGAAGTTGCAGTATAAATTTAAAAAGATGTTTGGCAGTCCATTCCAGCTTCTCCATGTTTACATTTCACTTGTGTTTCAAATCTACATCATGATGAGTTAACTATCCCCATTTTAAAAATTTGTTTTGCCATTGACTTACATTTTTTTGTTTAATGCCATGCTTTGTGTGTCTTTTACTGGTTGTAACCATCATCATTTGTCTTTAGGAAGAATGTCTGCTTATGCTGCTCTGTCTTTTGCTGCACATCCCATAAGCTCAAAAATATTCTAACATACATGCCCATTGCCTTAAT